>VZRZ01003108.1:0-50037 GCA_013398175.1 Climacteris rufus
TGCTCCAGCCCCTCTGATCATCTCTGCAACATTCTTGGAACTCAATTCAGCAGGTCCACACCCTTATGCTGGGGGCTACAGGGACGGACACGGTGCTTCAGGTGGGATCTCACAAGAGCAAAGTAGAGAGGGAAAATTCATAAAATTCAAGCCATTCTGAGAGAAGGACAGGGGAAAAAATGCTTGGCTTTCTTTATCTTGAACTCTAGTGGCTTTCTGGAAGAAAATGCAGGGGTGAGTCTGGCAAGAGGACACAGTTGGTACAGTAGGTAGTTCTGTGCCTTCTCCCATGCATTGTCCACTGGGGATCATTAAAACTGATGCAGCCTTTGTCCTATTAAAGGATACAAAGGTACACCAGTGTTCTGCAGAACTGGAGATTAAATTCACAGTTCTGGATAAATGCATGGTCTTCCAACATCTCCTTCCTTGTATGCTTCTGCAGAAACTGCAAATACTTGTACTAGGAGAAATGACTTTGGGAAATGTATTTGCATTTCAGTCTATCTATGGAAAAGGATATGGAGTATTAAATGGACCATGTATCCACCATGGATCACAGCAACGTCTTCCAGCCTATGCTAAAGATCTGCTGAAAAATTCAGCAGATTCTGATCTTCCAGCATCAGGAGCAATCTTCTAATACTATTTGCATACCACTGGAATTAAAAAACTGCATTTATAATTTCTCAGTTGAAGCAGACATATTACGTTTGACAGCAATGCAATTAAAAGTTGAAGCTCATCTGATTTTATTGACCTTACACAAAATGCTTGATCATGTTAAAGATGCAGTTTCCAATCATTCATCCAGGTAAAACTCAAACTTTGCTTTTAAGGTCTTGTTGGCATCAAATGCTTCTGAATTGCTGTCATTTAGGCTGAATTTTATACTGCCCTGTCCAAGGATGGATAAATGCGCATTAATTTTTCTTTGAAGCTGCAGATATTTTTTTTAGACAGGAAACTTTCCAGGACAGAACTTGATTCATCACCTGAGTTTAAGTATTCAACATGCTGACCAGATGAATTTTGTGGCATTCATGGTGGGGCACAGGAACACTGGTGAGAGATGGGCCTTTCTATGAGCACACTTTTTAAGGATGCTGACCCTGGGTTGAGTGCTGGACAGTGCAGACAGGCACCCTTTGCAGTCACACAGGAACCTCACACCCAGTCACCTCAACAACCTCACCATGGGTGAGGCAGCCTGGGCTGGACACTGCATCCTCATCTACTCAGAGCAAATGTTGGGACAGTACAGCAGTTTGCACTGCCCAGAAGCTTTGGGTGCTTAGTCTATTCTTCCTCCTGCCCCTGCAGCCGCAATATCTGCCCTCTAAAGAGTGTGTGTCTGTACTGAGGTCAGACCTGCTCACCACAGGCTGAGCACATTCAATACCTAGCACTGGGATCTACCTGCTTACTCCACAGACCCTTGTGCTCCCTGTGTTGTTTTCAGTCTGTGTGTCCACCCCCAACCCTAAGTTCAGAGACTCCTGTGGTACATGTCTCCTCTTCCTCATTCACCAGCATAGATTACTTGCTTCTATCCACTTAGTGGAGCATCTGTTCTCATGGGCTAGGAGTTAAAAAGCAGCTGTGTGCTCCTGGAGCGCTAAAGAAGGCAGCCGTGCCCTGTCTGGAAACAGGAGCAGGTGTCCAGTACATTCCCCAGCAGAGCTTGGGTAGAGGAGCTTGGTGCCTCTGCTGCTCTTACAGCTCCAGAGAGCTGGGAGCTCTGCCTCAGGCATTGTCAGCCTGTGAATTCAGACATCCAAAAGCAGCCCTTTTCTGCAACATTCACATACAAACTGCACAAACACATTCAAAATGCTTAGTGTTAAAAAAACCTGTGTGGTGCAAGTGTGAAATGGTGATGAACACGTCATTCTGCCAGCAGATGGCAATCAAAACAAAGAAACGTGATTACTGATGATAAATAATTCCACATGAAGTCAGGCATTTTATTGAGGGGAGCAAAGCAGTTGCCACCCACCAAGGGGGTACATGGCAGAGGGGTGGTGGGCTGAGGATGGGCCAAGAAGAGCTGCCTGCATTAGAAAATGCAGAGCACAGAATGACATCCATTCTGCCTCTTCCCCTTGGCTGAATTCCTAGGAAGATTTTATAAGAAACCCCCAAACATCCTTTTATACATCTGGAGGTGGTAAACAACTGCAGTTCAACTCTCCACGGGAGCTGTGGTCTAACACTGGCCAGGTGCCTGCTCGAGGCTGCAGAGCGTCCTGCTGGGACGTCCCTGGCAGAGCGGGGGTCTGCAGACAATCTGCAGTTAGTCCCCAAGCTCAGGGCTCCTGCAGGAGCCAAGTGGAGAGTGCTGGCTCCTCTGGAGGGAGTGAGCCTCAAGACGGATGGTTTTGGCATCCACGGAGGTAAAGACCAGAGAGGGGTCTTTGTATGGATTTCAGCTCTTTTATTCTGGGGGTCTAGGATAGGTGAGGGTCCAGGAGAAGGCTCAGGAGCGGCGCGAGGGTCCAGAAGAGCCAAAGGGAATCCAGGGACAAAGGCAAGAGTACGGGGAAAAAGAGGGACTTGTATAGAGAAAGGGAAGAGGGAAAATAACCAACCAGGGTACAGAGATTTACATAAACCAATGGGGAATGGGGAACAAGAGAAAACAGAACTTTCTAGAACTGAACAAGGACATAACTGAAACATTAACCAATAACCTTCAAACATGCAAAAATGTAACGCAAAGGATCTTGGGGGGTGATACAGTAAGTCACCCTGACCAGAGAGACAGAGTCTTATATCCTGGTGTGCTGGGTCCTGTCCCACCACTTCTGAGGCCTGGTGGCAGTGGCCCTAGCCATGCACACCGCCACAGTGGTCCTCATGGTGTCCCACACACAGGAGAAGAAATACAGAAGTCTGCCAGAGGGTCATACCTTGCACATGTGGGGAAGCAGCTGCCGCAGGTGCACAGAAGCAGATGAGTAATTTCCAGGTCTAACAGCTGTTAGGCTCTTATTGGTAGGAACAGCAGAAACGCCTAGTGAGGAGAAGTGAGTGGGAGAAGAAAAAGGAAGGGCAGCTTCCATAATGAAGATAGTTGAGAAAAAAACCTGTTGGTAATAAAAGGAAAATTATAAAACCACTGCATTCATCCCTGGTTCATGATGAGTCAGTAAAGGCATGAGAGGCAAGTTTAGCCATAGTGTATAAAAACATTTCAGAGTGAAATTACATAGAATATACACTGGGTTCAACAGCCTTAATTCAATCTATTGAAAAAACTTGTAGGAGTCCAGTTCTTGTGGTTCCTACGTCCCTAGAACAGACCTTATTTGCCTCTAGGGTGAGGCACACCTAGGATGTGGACAGAGCAGGTGTGCAGTTGGAAAGGAAGAGCTGTGAGACATCACAGCAGCTCACTGCTGGATGTTGGCTGTTTCTGGCTCTGCTTTGATGAAGGTCAGTTTGCACATGAAGTCTAGTGAATTGCTTTAGAAACTCAGAAGCCCATAGAAAGATGAAATCTTGGAACCAGTGACAAGAGGGGAGTCTTTGGGTCGAACGCTCCATTAACAGCTTCTAAGAATGCTGTCATTTGCATTGTCATTTTTGAGCTTCATAATGAAACTGGCAAGATTTGGCTGGCACAGATCAGGAGAGAAGCTGACCCAGTGGGAGCACCAAACTCAAACGCTAAGCTATGCAACACTCAGTGCCTCACAGCACACAGCATCCCTGCAATAGCAAACCAAAGCTTGTGATTTAAATCAGCTTGCTGAGCAAGCTGGATGAGCTGTTGCTTTAGGTGTCATCTTGCAAATTAGAAATGTGCTGAAGACATTACACATGGTTTGTCAGGGCACAGCACACTGACAATCACATCTCCTGCAGAGTACTTGTTCTGCCCTGCTGCTCACCAGAGCCATGCATAATGAAGCAAGCATTGCAGTTCACCAGTTGATAATGGCCTTACTAAATGTGAGCCCCCAAACACCCACACAGAGATAACTACTTAGTTCTTGGGTCTGCCAGGAGCATTATATACCAGAGAACTTCACAGACATTTTTTCATGTGGGCCCAGAGTTTTGATTAGGACCTGAAGCCACTCCAGAACAGCCGGCAGTTTTACAGATTAAAGGAGACAAATCCCTTACCAGTTTGTACTACAGAGGATCCTTCTTGTTCAAGTTTTCACCTACCTACATGCTCCATTTTTCCCTTCTTCAATGTTTTTTCCTCAAAAATCTGCTGAAAGTTCTCCTCTCACCCTCATAACACAAGGGTGCTGAAGCAGGGCAATATCCTCTTTAACACTACAGTAACCAGAGCATGTGTGTAAAGTGCAGACTTGGAAGGCTTTGATGGCTACAGTCTGCTCTGCACGCCATTGTACGCACAGTGTTTCTGCTGCGTTTTTTTAATCCCTCCCTTCATTATTACTGTTTTGTTTACTCTGCTTAATACTGAATTTATGGCCATGCTACTTCTTTATAATGCACTCTGCCTACCTGCTGTAGTTTAGTTATTGATGCTTGCTAGCTTGAGTCTTGAGAATTTTTACCTGCTGTGGAGTGTTCTCCCAACTCAAGCCTTTATACACATCAGAGTGGCCAGAGGCCTTGCAAATGGCAAAGAAAGATGCACTTGACTAACATTATCCTTTTTTTGCTGCAGTGTGAAGGACCAGAAGTGGGTAGCAATTCATTTTTCAACATCTTTGTATGTTAGGAATAAAATGGTTAGTGGCAAAAGTGGCAGCATGTTCTGTATGTGATACAAGGAGAAAGGTCTTTTAGCATCTTCTCACTGAATTATCTATCATAAATTATTGTAAACCCATCCGATGGGGTAACTAGTAAGCAGAATAAGAAAAACATTAACCAGCAGCAACGGCCTTTCCCTAAGGGAATTTGCTTTGGTTGCTAGTGCTTCCCTTTCTTGCCCCATGTATTTCCACCCATCCTTCTTTGGTCATGCCTGTGCATTCTTTTATCTCTGCCCTGTTTTCCACCCTTCTTCTTGGGGATCCCCAGTGATAATCCTATACTTCTGTGCTTTTAACTTTAAAACACACTTTCTCAATGTCACCAAGTGGCTTGTTGCCAACCACAAAAGATCCCGCTTGCCCATTCTTGTTTGAGAGTACGGAGTCAATAGGTGCTTTTGGGCACCTTGTCTGTATTCTCCCAACAGCAGCTCACCCTTTGCCATTCCTCAGACTCCTGAGATCTGCAGTCCTTCATCACCAGCTCACTCCACCATTCCTCCAAGCTGCTCATTCCCCTCTCCTGCCTCAGTCTTGTCCAGGTGCTCCTGCTCTCCCTCTCTTTGTTTACTGCTACACACTCAGGTCAGAGCTTCCCTTGGGCAACAGAAGGACACTGCACCAGATCCTGTGCAAGAATCCCCACAACCCAATACAGGCAGTTAGAAAATGCAGCTGCCAAACCCCAGAGCACAGTGAAGCGACGCCTCTCCAACAGAAGAGACACTTCTGAAGAGCCACTGAGATCTTAACAGGTTCAGTGAACCTGAACATACTAATGAGAACCATTTCTCCCACATTTACATATCGTTCTGGAAGAGGCAGTGGAAATGCTTTGTGTGTTGAGACCATTTCTCCCTTGGTAAAGAAGGAAACACACAAAGTTATTTTGTTTGTTTTAATTGATCACAGGTTAACTTGTAATACATTTCAAAGCAAAATATTCTGTTCAAGGACATTGTACCAAACATTATATCTACTTTTAAACAAGGCTTAATTTGACTATATTACCTTTATATACATACAGCTATAAGTTTCATTTCACTAGTAGCAAAATTACACAGTACATTGCATTTCCTGAAAGATGGCAAAAACAGGAATTGAGTGTCTGCTCTGTCCTTCCACACACTCCAAACCAGGAAAAAAAAAAAAAAAACCCTATAGGTATTGAAAGTACAATCACAACTACAGGTAAATACAATAAGGACCTCAGAGCAAGCCAAGACCTTGCAAGAGATGACAATCACTTCTAGAAATCTACGTTGCAAATATACAGTACATTCCACTAAAGAGTTTTGGGAGTTCTCACTATGCCTCTTAATCCCCTTTTGGTAATAAAAGCTTCTATGACAACATGGATCCTTCATAAAAATGACTGAATTCTTATTTTTGGAGCATATATTGGAAGGTTAATGCAGTCTAAACTGCAGTCCATGATAGGCTCACCCAAAGAACGAGTAAGCAAGTGTTGCAAGATTGATCAAGGTTAGAACCACAGCTCAGCTCATCACTGGGCTTCTGAGGGCGAGAGCTGCTCTGCACCAGGGACAGACTCCTAGGGTGGGAAATGATACATTCCTTATACAGCAGGTCAATCGCCTGCAAGTTCGTGACAGAAAATGTCACCTGACTCACACAAGACTAATTTAAACTTATTTACAAAGCAGCCATTACATTGCAATTGTTAGACAATTAATGACACGTGTAAGGAGCAACAAAGTTTCCACAGTTTTGCTATCCCTGAAACACTTCTGTGAGCCACAGAGAATGCAGCAGCCAACAAGTATGTAAACATACTGCCACTGCTGGGGAAACTGCAGTCTGGCCTCAGGAAGTGGAATGGTGCACGTAACCCAGCAGTCCCGAAGGCCTGGTGAGATTTCTGTTATGCTCAAACTCCACTTTGGTTTGTGCAAAATATTAATCTTGTGCATGTAGTTTTCACAAAGGAACTGTTGGTCTGTGCTTTGCAAGACAACATGGGAGGAACTGTCCAGAATTATCAAGAAAATGAAGGTAACCAAGGCATTTTTCATGAGCACTAGTTACCCTCACAAGTACAACACCAAGGACTTTGCCGCTGTTCCAAGGAAATGTTCTTCATCAGCACGGTTGTAGGTTTTCTTTCCTGTACTTGTTAAAGAAACTACCATTGATTAGCAAAATACCGTAACCTGACCCAGCTAACAATGCAGAGGAACTTTTCTTCCCAAGCTTTATGTCTAACACTCTTCACTGCTCCTAGGGACTTTTGAAAGCACAAGCCTGCCCAAGGTTGAAGACACCAAATTTCCTCCAACATGGTCAAAACACATCACTCATCTCCATTATGCAGGCTCCAGCCACATACATGTTTAACACCAGTTCTTCTTCACAGATCTCTGTTTTAAAAGTTATGTTGCTTGATTCCCCATATCTAACAGCAATGTAACACAAGCAATTCAATTTAAAAAAATAACTAGTGGAAACCTGCCCTGTCACTTTATAAACCTGCTTTATGGAAACTTCTGGGAAAAAAAAAGCCAAGAACTTGGTACTCCCACCTGCCATAGTCAGCAGTATTCTAACAGGGCTGGAAAAGTAGGCTGCAAACCAGGTTCTGCCTACTAGTCTACACATGTTCTTAGCAGAGGTAGGTAGCAATAGGTCAGTGGAGAGAGAATCAGAAAACACCATTTCAGATGTAGTGTAGAGCACTGGTATTCTTCTCTACTCTTCCTTTAATCTATCTTGCTCTGTTTTCCTTTGTTCTTGCAATAACCATGTCAACCTACTTACTTTTGAAAAGTGAGCCCTGGTAGGCTACTAACAATGCATGACACCAGTCAGGTGCTGTTACCAGAGAGAGGAACAACCAACATGGGACAGCAGGCACCACAATTTGCTGCAAGAGTCAAGGAGGTGCTTCACAAGAGAACCTCAAGTGCCACATGCAAAGCCTGGTAGGCACAATATCAGCCTGCTGGCAACACCCAGTTACCTCAGCTTCAAGCTTAACAGTCAGCAGAAGCAGATATAAAGCCCAGCTTCCAGGGCATGGCTTCAACACTTCAAAACTTAACCGTGCAATGAACAATAAGTATAATTGGAAAATACACATTTTAAGCAAAGAGAGAATCCAGCCAAGTCACTGATTAATCATTTTTTCTGAAGCCTGTTCTAAAAGCATTTCAGTTAGTGGACACTAAGAATACAGCTGCAATGAAATGTATGTGTAATCATTTGAGTGTACTCCTCATCCATACAGCAGACAATTAGTGACCAAGTACAAAGCATGCAAAAGGTTAAAAAACCCTCATCCCCAGATTCTCTACCATTCTTTATTACTGTTTTAAGATGAATTGAAACAGAACTGCTGGACTTCTTCTTTCAAGTGACCCTCTCTTGTAAAAGCAACATTAAAACTCAATACATGTTTATATGAAATGTACTTTAACTGCCCTCTTCCCAGGTTCCATAAATTTATTTAAGCCTTACACTAAAGAACACTTTTAGTGGTCCTCAAGCTGCTTTGTCTTCCACAGAAAACAAAACTTCAGTTTATTATGTTCATATTCACCACTTGAATTTTCTTTTTAATTTCCAAATTACAGTTTGCTTACAGAATCTTAGTGAAATCCCCATTGTTTGCACGTTCTTGTATGTAACACAGATAAATGACACAGTTACAAAAAAAAAAACCCCAAACCCAAAAATCCATAACAGATTGTCAAGATTTATAGGTTTATCAAACCAAGTCTTTCCCAGATTCTTAGCAGCAAAATTCAATTACACAGAAAGGAGCAGGATAGAGACACCAGCCAGTTCCCTGACGGAGAACCAGAGCTGACTAAGCCCGAAAATAAACTGAGCAGTTCTATCAACCTGACTGAAGTTTCAGTAATTACGTAATGGCTCTTGGAAGAATCCATAGCCCAACTTTCTGTAATGTAAAAAAGAGACAATTTCAAGAGATCTTTAGTTCCAGATAAGATACTTAAATCATGTTTTCCCTGCTTACTTAAAATCACATCTAAGGTTCTTCTCTGATGTTTCAAGAAAATTTTGCAAGAAAGAGTAGAGCAATAAAACAATATTAATGTAGACATAATCCAGAAAATGTTATCAAATATACAAAGCAGAGGAAGATATTTTTGTGTTTCACAGTTTCATGTTTCCCAATTTTCATGTTTTAATTTTTTAAACATACTTCAAGAAAAGAGCAATTAAAATGTATGCTTCAAAATTAAGTTGCCTGTATGTGCTGAACAAATGTGGGTTTTTAAAGCAGTCCTTCCTTACTCTAAGCAGCTCCCTCACAAATGCTTTATCTCTCAACTGTATACAGGACTACAGTCAAAGTAATTATCTATCTGTGTCTGTCTTTTTAAGCCTATTACTAGATAGCTTTTGCCCAAGAACTGTAAAGAGCCATGCAGGTCTCCCACAAACCTATCCTACCAGCAGAAGCCTTTAATTTCCATGGATGCAGAACATATACACAAAGAATCAATGAAGTGTCCCAAGGAAAACAGATTAACTCCTACTTTAAATCAGACAGGCAAGTTACATACTTTTATGAAATCTACTGAGATTTCAGACTGCTTCAAAGCAGTAACTGAAATACAACTGCAGCTATGAATAATATATAACCTTCCTGATCCATAACTGATCCTAGCTTCATCTTAAAAAAAATCACAGCAGCTGCATATATATATATGCAAATATACACAAACAAAACCTTTGATCAGAAGTTAATAAGTAACTCTGTTATATCAGAGCTAGAGACTAGGGAATTGCTTGTGTTCAGCAGTCTCTACCCCATCAGCTCTCAGGCTGCTGCAGCAGTGGAAAATCCCATCCAACACGCTGTTCAGGTGGCATCAGAATCTCGTGTTTCCTGTTCAGCTGTTGCTCAGCTGAACAGTTACCTCTGCTAATAATACAGTTTCCCTCTCAGTTAAGCATGCAAAATGTATAAAAAGGCAAGTGATCAAAATATCCCCTTGAATGCCCAACTGCACTGTATCAAGAGACTGCTGCTGAAGATTTAATACCCCAACACTAATTTTCAACCTTTTCAAACTTGATATGAAAATTGCATTTTGTTATTACATAGAGTATAACAGTCATTGGTCATTTGCACTCATCCACCCCAGCACTAGTGAAAAAGTGCCTTCTGAACAGAGATGAGAAAACATGGCAAGTTTTGTTATCAAGTTGTGTCTCTACTCATCTTGCACTAAGTAGTGCATGTAAGACAGGTGAGCAGAAATGCAACAGTCTAGCAATACACACCATGTTTTTACATAAACTGATGCCATGTGTATCTCAAAAACGAAGTTCAAACATGCACCAAAATGTGTTAAAGCACTATAAATACTTCCAGATGATAATGAGTGATTTAATACTCAGACAAACCAAAGCACAGTAAAAGGCTTGTGCTTACACTTCAAGTTTCAGAATAACATTGTTTCTATCAGAGTATCTGAAGTGCAATGAAGGGAACATTCCACTGAAATCAGAAGAAAGAGACACCATTTAAAGAACTAGGAAAGTAAGTACAGGTACTGCCTTCCAAAGGTTAACAATAAATAACAAAACTGCAGGAACATGCAGGCCTTAAAGTCAAAATTTCTTTTTAGATTCATCATACAACAAAAAGGGAAAAAAAAATCAAGAATAACCCTGTCTGACTTTCCAACATCTGGTGTCTTTTTGGCTAAACAATTGTCACTTTATTGTAAGGAACACAGATATTACCGGAAAACATTATTTACAGAATGACTATCAGATTGATTATATAATATATAGATGAAAATATACACCCTTAGGTTTGAGATAAGCCAAGCAAATTCACTGCTGCTAACTAAAGCACTTTGAAGAAGGCAACAGGCACCAAATACCAAAATTAAATCACAAAACTACTCAAGGTAACAGACAAATTTGGGAAGGTAGAGGTACAGCACAGGTCAATTAAGTTGGAATGATTTATAACTAATACTACTCTATAAGAAATTATTTAGCATCATTAAAATTCTATTTTTGTACATAAAACTGAAGAGAAACCTTTACTCCTGGATTGTGATTTCTATAGGTACTCTGCAGCTTTTTTCTTAATGCGTCCATGTAATGCTTTGTACTCTGCATCTTATAAAATACATCCCCACATTTAAGTGCATGACTAGAAACTGTGCTGGAATCATGGAAAAGCGCTTCATAAATCTTAGGTGCAGTAAAGTCGTAACAAAGCCCAGCTCCAGTTTCTGGAAGCAGTTCTGTGAGAGGTGAAGTTTCAGAAAAGGGACTTTGATCCCTGGTTTTCAAACTCTGACCACGCATCATTCAATTCCATGAAGATCATTTTGGCATATTGCTCATAAGGCTGTCCTGTGGCCTGGAAACAAACATAAGGTATCATAAGCATAAAAACATTAGGAATTAGGTCACTTAGAAAAGATCCCATGCCCTTCACATTTGCTGTCTTATTCAAGAACTATAGACTGCTTTGTGAATATAATTTTACAGACACAGAACTCCCTCCAACTTTATCCAAAGCTTGCCATGAGCATTTTAAACAAATCCAAATCCTTGGTTTCCTTATATTACCTTCAAGCTTTCAGTATGATTCATAAATAACTGAAACTTAGCTAGAAACAGTTTTCAAAGCTATTCTTTTCATAAATAGTTTTAGTTATTTTTACTTAATAATCAAAATAAGTAATTTTTGGAATTGTATCCTGAGAGATCTTGCAGTAGTGTATAATGATAAAATTTGAACACTATATAAGACAACTCCTTTTGGATAGGATTCCCTGGAGAAAAATCTGTTGCTGGTTGTGAATGATGTTAAGACTCAACATGACTGACATATAACACTTCCTGTGTTTTTGCTCCCATACTCAAAGACAGCATGTTCCTGCTTATTTCACAGCATCCCTGACTCTGGGCCAACACAACCCAACCCTCATGGCTAATAAAGATCCAGTCCCAAAAGACTGGAAGACGGGAAGACCCAGAGTCCTCTCCAGTATCCTTCCCTTCTCCTGCTGCTTAGCTTTTGCCAGCTGCAGTACTTTATCGATCCTTTAAGAGAGTGCTTTAATGGGTAAGTAGAAGAAAAAAAGAAGGCAGATAAATATGCCTTAAAGGGAGCTGTATTCTGACACTGATGTGTTAAGGGGCTCACAGAAAACACCTGAAAAACCACCACCAAGGTGGAGGAAGTGACACAGCCAAGAACATTGAAGGACAGGGAAGACTGTAAAAACCAAAGAATGTTTAGCTTGTTCTGTTATGGACACAAGACAACATAGGATTTAGACTACTGCTCACTAAGCTACCAGACAAGGTAAACCTGAAAATTCAAACCAGGTACATCCAATGCTTATCTTTATATCTAAAACAACAGCTCAGAACAAGAAGCCACCTTCATACATTAGGAGACTAAGAAACAATGAAATGCATTCAATATTTTTAAAAAAGACAACTGCAATATAATATTCGTCAAGTATTTTTCATCTGATAATCTGTTTATTCTAGTAAGTTTACTTTTTCAAGTAAAAATGGCTTAGTAAATGAGGTTCAGCAGGTTTTTCCTACCACTTTTGCTGTGGCAGTCCTTCAGTCTCCCTATTCGTTCTAAAAGACTTGAAGTATCAGCTCACAGAAATAAAACAAGATTCCACTAATCAGCATTAAATCTGCCAGCTGTCAGTCAGAAGCCAGCATGACTGACTTTGGTGCTCAGTACAGCTCTCATGGGATCTTTCATACATTAACACTTCTCTGTTGAATTCTGTGCTGTGTCAGGGTGACAAGAATAATCCTGTACTACCTGAATGCAGTCAGACACCACATTCAGAAAACAGCAGAAGCAAAGTGAAGAGCATCCAGGGTGCTGATCAAAAAGCAGAGCATTTGTCATTGACCAGCATGGTCTGGTAAAAGCAGTTTGTACTCCTTCTAAAGTAAAGAAAGTCAGAGGAACGCACTCACCTTATCCGGATGAACCACAAGCACTGCTCTCCTGTAGTACTTCTTTACTTGTTCAGGAGTTACTAAATCTGCCATGCTGACTGGTTTCCACTTATTTTCCCCCTCCCAAAGCACTGTATGAAGAGTGGATATTAATGCTCTGATATTTCTCTCCTTTCCTTCAATCCATTCAAGAATCTGGGAAAATCAGAATATATATAACTGAATGCAGCACTGTCAGCATTCTCAGCCTAGATATAGACATGATCTTCACTTTCTGCAAGACTATATGATTAAAACCCAAGTACATTTGTCCTACTACACTCCCCTATCTTAGCCACCCAAATTGATATTTTTTATCTACCACTACAGAGTGGTTCACTGTTACTAGTTTATTGCAGAAATTCAGGCATTGCAAGAGAAATTACTGAGATAATTACATGTTACACACCCCTGTAAAATTAATGGCAAGGGAACTGACATGCATAATTAAAAACATCTGTTACAATTAGATATTACATTAATCTTATCCCTGTCAGGGCACACACAAGATTAATTTACAAAAATTCTTATGTGATTTGTACAAAAGTGTTGATATATTTTAAAACTTCTTTTGCACAGAAGACCATGTCTATTAATACTTAATGTTTACTTAAGCAATGTGCAGAGGTGCACAAACCAAAGCATTCCTTGAGATATCCCCAAAGTCAATTGGAGAGCAACTGGCCATTTCAGACTGTAACAGCAATATTGAAGTCAGGATGTAGGGATACCATGTTTTCACTGAACACATACATAGTATGAAAATATCTGCCCTCTGTCACCAATGAGGATGGTAACTAAAAATCTATACTTATTTCCCCTTGGGGTGATTTGTGTTAAAAGGTACCCATACAAGCTGCGCGCTCTCTCTTTAGGCAGGACACTTTGTGAAAAGAAATTTCAGCATCCCTCTGAAGTTCTTTTACAAACTTTTCTAAAGCACCATGAAGACTACAAAAGCTAAAGTATATCAATATGTGAATTTAACAATCACAAAAAAAATGTGAACAGCAAGTAACACCTCCCAAACTAGTCATACAACTTATCTCCACAATTGCATCTTCTAGTAATTTCTTAGGACAGCAGGAGCACTTGTCAACCAGTAAATGAAAGCACATGGTCACCCTAAAGACAGCTATTCTCACATGCCTCATTTAAAAGTATATTTTTGTATTATCAGCTAAATCCATCTTTTCTAAACCATGACCATTAGTTTCTCTGTTATTCGTTGTACCCTTCTGCTCTGTTATCAGCAGTTCTACGCATAAGATCAGATTTTCACTTAAATCAAAATCACTATTAAACAAACCTTAAGTTTCAAGGGGTCCATATCTTTAGACATCTCTTGTTTTCTCATCTCAGCAATTGTCTTTGGTCCCTTTTTATCAGATTTTGCTGAAAATCCTTGATTAGATAAGAGATCTTCAAAGTCATTTTCTGAAACTTTTGGCTTTTGACCTATGAAAGGAGAAAAAATATTAAATGAGAAGTTCCATAGGAGAATACATTAACAGGGGAAGTACATTGCACTTTGATACACCTGATGGCATGTACCACTATCATGATAAATATCCTTCAGTGACAAGGAACACCACAAGACAAACAGCAGGATACAAATAAAAGGGATCATTAACAAACTTTCCAGCAGAACAGACAACCTCACATGCTAACCTCTGACTAAATATTTGCATGTCCTCTTTTTTTAAAAAAGTGGAGTAGATTTGGGGGAGCACACAACTATCCATGATTTTGGAAACAGCTCCATTTTTCGTCTGTAAATTACTTCTAAATGCAATGCAGTAGTTTTTCAAGTAACCACAAACTCAATACTCTAGTTGAAAGCATGTAGTCAACACCTAAATATGTTGAAACTTACACAGAATAATGAAGTGATAAAATACCAACATGAATATTGATTACAGAACCAACAAATCTCAAGAGAACTGTAGAATAACTGTATTCTGAAGAGGCCTATGGATGTTATCCAGTCCAATCCCCACTCAAAACAGGGACAACTAAGCGTATTTTTTAGGATCTTGTCCAATTGAGGTCCATCTGTTTTCAAGAGAGAGGAATTACAATATCCTTTTTCAGCACTTCATTGTGCCAGTTGATTTTTTTGCCTTTTTCTACAGATTTTCTTGTGCTGCAACTTATGTCTACTACCTCTCCATCCTGAAACCTCTTTCAAGATACAAATCAACAGAAGCATTTCCACTTAAAGAAATACCTATTGTTCATTTACATGGCCAGTTTAAGGAGACAGAATCCTAATACCAACATATCAGAAAATAAAATTTTCCAAGAAGTTCATATAGAAGAGCCCATATCTACCCCTGTAACTCTAGGTGTGCCTGTTCAGTTGGAACATCTTAAAGGACTGTATGATTCCACCTGGTCCTGTCCCCATACCGCTCTGAAACACAAGAATTTCCACTAAGTTTAACCTCAATCTTTCTGAAGACTAGCTAGGAAAAGCGCTGCCTGCCTTTACCTGTGTATCACAAACAGACTAACATGAAGCAACATTATCAACCATCTCCCTCTTGACAGATCACATTTACTTTTCTAAACCCAGTGATACAAAACCAGTACCCATGTGGGTGAGTGAATAGAGCCTTGAAACTTTATGCCCAAACTGGCACATATTTGTGCCATTGTCAGCCTGTCTGTTATAGACTGGGATAACTTTGGAAGAGCAGGATACCAGACTTGCTAAGTGTTCTTCTGTTTTCTACTAGACCCAACCTAAACGTAAATAAAAATATGAAGGTAGAAGAGCTTCTGCAGGTAACAGCACACCCAACTAACTTCACATGGAACATTATAAGTAATACATTCAGAAAACTTACCAAAGCTTGGGGCTCTGACTCCTCTTTCTTCTCGTCCTCCAATAACACTCAAGTTTACTGTGTAGTTGGGCTTAGCTGCTGTGCTGGACTTAGTCTGGGACTGCCATGAAGTAGTTGGTGGTTTGGGAGATTTCTGCCACTGATTTCCCAGCTTCTGAGATGGAGCAGTCTTCTGACTAAATCCACCACCCAGGAGTCCACTACTGGACGAACCTAACAATAAATAATAAGTTAGTTGGTCAGTTCAGTGCCTGTCACCTGTTTAATACAAGTAAGACAGTTTGGTCTTGACACATAACAACACAGCTCACAGTGATACCACAATACATAGAGAAAATGTGGTAAAATTAAGTCAAGAGTCTCATTAACAAGTAACTTGGATGACAGGAGCTAGGGGCATTGACTCAAACTCTTCTCTTACAAGTCAAGGTCTCAACTGTCAGTTTTAGCAGAAATATCTACTCTTATCTGAAGCGTCTGGCATGTGTCAGGCCAGGAGATAATTTGGCCATGACAGTAGTTCTGCCTCCCATTTCAGTATACTTCAATGTCTGCTAATATGCAGACTAAATAACTAATAACAAGAAAATAAATAACTAATTACAAGAAAAGGTAACAGACTGAGAAAATTTTCAAATGCTTTCAAAGTCTCTACTGATTTCTTGCACTACTTTTAAGAAAGGTAAGATTATTCTACAGCAGCATTAACAGGGAATATTGCATGAGTAAGAAGAGCACTGCAGCCTACGGGAAATAATGCCGTAACCACCTTGCTGTGGTATAGGCCAAGCTTGTCTGGGTATACACAGCAACGTAAACTTGGTTTGCTCTTTCTAAAACAGGTCTTCACATTTCAGCTCTCCTGATACCTCTCTTTTGTAGCTGCTGCTCATAGTTCTAATTGTCACAAGAGGATGTCTCCCCAGGGCCATGTACAAGATACCATTTCAACGTATGCCTTGAAATACCACACCTGATAAAACGCAATATTGCAATATAACAACTAATAAAATCTAGGAATGCACTGTTTTTCATGAAAGCACTCCACTGCAGTCAACTCAGTCTTCAGTCATTGACAACTTGTGAAATTTACAGAAAAAAAAAATCTGTCACTAGTCAGTAAACAACCCTGCATACTGAAAAATTCTCTCTTTCTCCTATTCTTTCAAAGCATCCTACATTTGTTATTCCAGTCTTCAGTGTCAACAAATTATTCCTGTAGTACAGGTCAATGCCTCACTGTTCACAGAGACTTTTGAACACCACACCCCTACTTTCTGATACAAGACCATTCGTAAAGAAGAGTGTGATAACACCAACCAACACAGAACAAAAAAGTCCTATGAAAAATACAACACTCAGTCTGAATTCCAGTTCTTGTGATGCCTTGAAAATTCATTTCAAGCCTAAGAATGTTAACTAGGACAGTAACATCCGGCCACTTTTTAATGCAGTCATTTTTCCTATTGAAAGCTAGCTGAAAGACTAATGAATTGACCTAAGTCCTGCTAGAATCAGTTCAATTTCTTTCATTGGATCCAGTGTGTGCTATACTTGCATCTTCATGTCAAAGATAGTGTGACAGTAAAAAAGTCAATTACCTGTAGATTTAACAAGTCTATATTAACCTGAATGATTAAATTAGAAAATTTTTGTAAATTGCGTACTGCAAAGCAGCCTCATTGATACTGCTTCAATACTAGAATTTTGCAGTGATGATGTACAAACAACATCAAGAAGTCAAACACTGCATGTTACCTAGTGTTTCTGCAAGATAATTCCACTGGTACTCAATTCTATACACAATGCTAACTGCCAAGGCAACAGAGTAAAACCTCCATCAGTTCCAAGCTAAGGGAAAAACACATTTTTGCAATTCAGCAACATTAGGCTGTTCTGAATTATTCCTTGTACCCTGGACAGCTGGTCACATTTGTTATGGCAATGTGGGTTCTGAAATACAAGGACCTCATCTCTTTTCCCTGCCCTTCATTTTTCCAGTTATTTTGAGAATACTGCAGGGCTAATTCCTGAATTTCAAGCCAATAAAACATCCTGGAACAAGTATTACTCTGTAATGTGTCTTATTTTCCATAACTCCTTGTGCCCACTACTGCAAATTGACAAGTGTTCATAATGATTTTGGTGTTAACATGCATGGGCTCAATTTGTCTTACAAATATGATAGATGTGAGTAGCAGAGCTGTGAAGGTCTCTTGAATTCAAAGGAAAGTACTGACTTAACAGGAAAACAACTGTCACTTTGGAACTAACAAATTCAAGTGATTTAATCCAGCTTTCATTTTAAATCCTTCAAGAACAATCGATGCTAGGTAAGAAATCTCATGCTTAATTACTGCATCAGCAACTCCTGGTTTCTCTTACCATTTCAACTAGATTCTGAAGCATTAACCCTTTCTACTGTTTCTGTATCACAGCTGTGATTATCTTCTGAAATATTATTCTGGATGT
Organism: Climacteris rufus; assembly: GCA_013398175.1. Taxonomy (NCBI): domain Eukaryota; kingdom Metazoa; phylum Chordata; class Aves; order Passeriformes; family Climacteridae; genus Climacteris; species Climacteris rufus. The sequence goes on from VZRZ01003108.1 coordinate 18,068, forward strand.
TTCACGTAAATCTATAAGATTCCATCTTTTTTTGTTACTCACGAGTTCTCAGCAAATTCCTCAAGCTGGTTGTTAACAATCAAGAGGAAACACTTTCCTCACAGGCTCAGTAACATTTATTGGTACAAGAAGCAAATGAAACAGCAGAGGCATTACGTATAGTCTATCACGAGTAAGACCTTACCTGGAAGACCAGATCCAAGGTTGGCTAGATCAGCAAAAGGATCAAAGTTCTGCGATTTTGCCTGGCTGAAAGACAGACCTGAAGACACACTGGACTGGCTTCCGGTGATAAAAGCTTGACCTGTATAATAAGAAGACACATCACATACCTGGTCTATTTGGAAACTGAGATAATGAATAAAAACAGTATTTCCACAACACCACATGCAAACCTCTCTGGCATTCTGCTTCATATCATCTTTTCCCATGACAAGAATAACCACTGCTACAGAGAACTGAAACTATTTAATTCCTGTGTCTTGAACTTAAATCTGAAAATCTACACAAATACCTTACTAAAGAAGCGTTTAAACAACAAAGCAAAAATGCACGAAGACAGGTTCAGCAGTTCCAGGTGATTAAACCGACCAAGTCTGGAGAATTCCTCTAAAGGAAAAATTTAATTTCATAATACCTTCACAGACAGGCTTCAGCTGTGGTGACACTACATTGCTGGTTGTCGAGGAATCTGCCCAAGAATCCCATCCACTTAAGAGATCTGGGTGGCTCGTAGAAGATGATATTTTAGGTGGCTCTGGGGTCAAATTGCCTACAGAAAAAAAAATGGTTTTATAGTTAAGAAAACTACCACAATAATGGATATTTTGCCAATACCAACAGAATGCCAATACCAACTGTCAGCTACAATAGTCAGCTACATAGCTTGCTTAAATTTCTCAGTAACAGTTGTGCAGTCCTAAACAGGACTCAAAAGGGTTTTACCACTGGAATTCCTTTCTTTCTGTTTTAAAACATCCCACACACTTCGTAGATAAAATATTTTCATGCACATTCCATGCTATGAATTTAACAGCTTAGTTCTTCTGAGCAAAAGGACTAAGGCATGGATCTAGGACATGCTGCTGTTTCTGACAACACAGCAGGTAAGCAGAAAGCAGCAGTGCTCCGTGAATGGTGTTTTTTATCACTCAGCAGTCTGGGTGCTACACAGGTGAAGCCAGATCATTTCAAACTGCAGGTTTGCTTAACCTAGGCCACTTGGGACAAAGGGGCCTCTTGGCCAACTAACAGACCCTATTAGGTGTAATACATTAATAAACACACAATTAAAGAGCAGGACACAGGAAGAGTGATTTCTTCTGGGGAAAGGTTAAGAATATCTAACTCCATGGATAAAACTGCTTTTCTATAGGCAAAAGAAAACCACCATGCCATCTACATAACAGACAATGAAAAGGTCTTATTTTAAAGGATGCAAGGGTGCTTCCACTAACTTCTGGAAAATGTCGCATCCCACCTAAAGGCATAACTGCCATCCCTGACACCTGCAAATGACTCCCCACTCACTCACACAGCATGAGTTGAACCATGCTCAGAATGAGATGGGCCACGTATGGAACACTCAAAGCTGCATGCCAGGTCTGAGCATTCTCCTTGAGGACAGTTTGTCAAGAAGTGAAGGAGGACAGCTTTTGAATGTAACCCCTACTTCCATGCTATGACATCCATCAGTGCTACAGGGAGAGTGGTATTTCAGTAAAACCAATACATTTAGTGTTGCTCTAAGACATTTCATAGACATACAGTTTAGAAAGTTAACCCAGCCATCTTTACAAAAGCGGTGACATTTTGAGGCTTTGAATGTTTCAACTACTACATCACAGCCTTTCACTTCTGCTTCTCAACTTTACATTCTGAATATTGATATCAAATCCTCTTAACTGATGAAATAATTATAAGCAAATTAAATATCCCCTCTAGTACCACAATCTATTAATACTACTTATAATTAGATCTTAGAGCTGTAAAGCAAGCCCATCAAATACTGTGCAACAAATATCTGCTGAAAGCCTGAACGTGAAGGAAAACATCAGAATAAAGTACCCACCATCTCCAGCTCTTTCTCCAAACCCAAGTTTCATCTTTCTCCCCCTGGAACTATGGGAGAAACAGTATGCATTTGCCTCAATATTCAGGACCCCAGCTATCTGCTACACAGCCGTGTCACTGGCTATAAACCAGCACCTATTTGTCAGTTTAGAACTTTGCTTTATCATACGCCCAAAAGTTAAGCAGGCCTTGAATTAACATTCATATTAATTTTTAGGCTAGAAATTATTTTGTCTTATAATCTCTCCTATTAAAAGTATTTTTACAGGGGAATAAGAAAACTAACAATAACATATGAAATTAACTATTATGAAAACAAGTTGAAAGAAGTAAGAATAAATTAAACTACAGATGAATGCATTTGAAGGATTCAGAACATACTGTGGCAAACAGTTGTTTTATAACTGCTGGCTTAAGACCAGTCAAGTTTATCACCTGAACTAAGCAGGAAGTAGCCTACTGCTACATACAGCAGTAAATTCACTATTAATAGTAAGAGCTCATATACATCCACTACACTTTTACCTGAATAATCGGAAATAATGCAATGTACAATATACTGAACAGGTAACATATTCCTCCCAAAGTTATTTATTCTTATGCTATATTCTTTTTAGGTCTACAGCTTGAGCATTATGCCAGATTTTAACATCAAGAAATAGTGTTATCAACACAATACTCTGATTTCTACATATTCTCTAGCAGTATGATGAGACCACATATTGAATCCCTAATTTTTTAACTGGCAGTCTGAAATTCACACAGACACATTAAGGCAAAGGAGCAGAAGACCTGAAGAAATGGTAAAACGTGAACCACAGCTCAATATTCCATACAAATGGAAGCGATTAAGGTCATGGGCATACAGATCTATACCTGGTTGTCCCTTCAGTTTTTTAACATGCATATTGATAATCCTTAGCCATACGGCAGTGAACGACTGGAGGTCAGGGCAAAGAACTATGTGCTTTATTAACACTGCTCAAACCAACCTGAGATGCAAGAATAAGTTGGTGGTAATCAGATCACATTTTCCAGCTTCCCAAAATAAGAGACCTGCATTTTACTATCTCCTACATAAAACTTCACTTAAGGTTTTCTTTATTTAACTTGTCATGTCTACTGGAAATCCTTTAATCACAGACGACAACAGGATTTTCTGTGAACCACCAAGAGGCTGGTTTAGTACGACGCAAGGTTTTTTTAACCTTGTCTAAAGCCTGTCTGAGAAAACAGGTTGTCACAGACACTAACTTCTACTCAGGAGAAAACTGCACTGATCACTCAGGTTTCTTTTGATCACCTTCCAAATCTTCTGCTGTCTTTGAAGGAAATCCATTCCTGACTCAACCTGCATTAAAGATCACCTACTACTTGAAAAATTCAAAAGAAAATTAAGTTACCTTGTTAATACAGAGCTGTTGAGCAGCAACAGCACAACATTTTCCTATTAAAGGACAGAATGCCTTAAGAGACCAAATATTGTGTGAGAACTATCTTTCATTTTAAAACTCCTATGATTTTATATGTCAAGTCACATTTGAGAAATTCAAGGCTAAAACTCTAGGTCTTGAACTTGTGATCATTGCAACAGTTTTTCTCCTGGTATCTATAGAAGTTTAGTAATCACTTACTAACAAAGAAAGCTTATGCATTACTAAAATTTGATTCCAGACAATTACTACTGCTCCAACAATAGATTCATCAAATCTCACTACTACAGCTTATTTTGAATGGTCACTGCCATTACTACTAATTTATTTTTAGTTTAAATTTTTTTCTCACTTAATGACCTCATGTTTGCACTCTTCTGCTCACTTAATACAATTCTTCCAAATATGTCACTTGAGAACATGTTCTTATTTGTCCTTTCTTTTACAGTTACTAGTAATCATGTCCTTTCACTCACAATTTCATACTAAAAGCAATAGAACTATTAATATTCCTAACTTAACTACTTAATAATATTGATATCTGTAACTGGATAGAATGCTCAAGGCTCAAATACATACATTATTTCAGCTAAACACAGAAAAAAGATCTCATTTAAAATATAAATGCAAATGAGCATGAAATGTCACCCCAGTTCCTCCACTTCCACAGGGTTTTTAAAGACTGCATAGCAATAGAGAAGTATTGGGAAATCACTGTAAAACAGGCTGAAAAGAAAATGTGTACATTTTAAGTATCTTTTCCTTATGTTGACAGAAAGCTCCAGAAATTACACTAAAATAACAGGTACCCTAATGCATTTATCAGGGTGCAAGCTATCAACCAAAACCCAAAATAGTAAGCATAAAATAATTAGCATTGAAGTCAGATGTAAAAATATTCCTTCTCCTTCAGTACTTCCTCAAATGTTACTAACAGCTGAACATTGATGGTGGTCTCCTTAAGGGTGCAAGTAAACATTTTGTGAGCAGAAATGTGTATTTTTTTTATTTTTCCAGTTTAATACATAAAAGGGTTTTCTGTCTCCTCTGTGAAATGAGGGTTCTGGTACTATTTAACTTGGAGAAAAGAACTGGAACAATCTTAAAAATACTTAATGTGAAGAAACAAACATAGACTGAGACACTCTTCTCAGTGTTGCCCAGTGGAAGGGCAAGAGGTAATGGCCACAAACACAGGAAACTCCATTAAAAAATACTTTTTTTCCTCTAAGATCACTGCAACACTGCCACAGGTTGCTCAGCTGTAGAGTCTACATCCTTGGAAATACTAAAACTCAGCAAGGACATGGTCCTGAACAGCTTGCTTTACTTGACCCTGCTTTAAGCACATCAGTTCAGCGGCACATCGCTTTCCAGAGGTTTCTGCCTCTCAAGTGAGTCAGATTTTGGCTGAGATCATAAAATATCCTGAGCTGGATTGTGGAGTCCAGCTCCTGGCTCTGCACAGGACAGCCCCAAGAATAACACCATGTGCCTGGGAGTGTTTTCCAAACACTTCTTGAACTGTCAGGCTTGGTGCTGTGACCACTTCCCTGGGGAGCCTGTTCCATTGCCCAACCACCCTCTGGTAGAAAAACATTTTCCTGATATCCAGCCTAACCCTTCCTAACACAACTTCAGGCCATTCCCTCAGGTCCTGTCACTGGTCACCACAAAGAAGAGGTCAGTACTTGTCTCTCCTCTTCCCCTTGTGACGATCCTGAAGACTGCAATGAGGTCTCCCCTCAGCCTTCTCTTCTCCAGGCTGAACAAAGTGACTACACCTATTCCTCATACAGCTTCCCCTCAAGGCCCTTGACCATCCTTGTGGCCCTCATTTGCACACTCTCTAATAGTTTAATGTCTTTTTAATATTGTGGTACCCGAAACTACCCCCAGCACTTGAGGTGAGGCCACCCCAGTGCAGAGCAGAGTGGAACAATCCCCTCCCTTGCCCGGCTGTTGATGCTGTGCCTGATGCACCTCAGGACAGGGTTGGCCCTCCTGGTTGCCAGGGCACTGCTGACTCATATTCAACTTGCCATGGACCAGGGCCCCAAGGGCACTTTCCATGGCACTTCCTCTCCAACGTCTCATTCCCAATCTGTCTGCAAATCCAGGGTTGCCCCATCCCAGTTGCAGAATCTGGTAGAGATAATGCTCCACAGATCTGTATTGATCAAATTTTCTATTGAGCAAAAAATTTTCATGTTTGACAACCTCACGCAGTGACAGCAATAGGGGCATAAAACTGTACAAGTATACAACTGAAACAGACAGCTGCTACTATCTACAGGACAGAACAAAAACAAGGGAGGCAGCAAGTGGAATCTTCTCAGCAGAATCGACCACAGCTGGAATATAATGATTAACCATATGGTAGAGAGGGCAATTAGCTGGGTAGCCTTTCATTTCATAGGGGAAGCCCTTCTTTCAGTGAGACAAATACTGCATTTTTTTCTGTCCAGTTTATCCATAGCTAACACTCAGACTGCATCACTCAGAGGCAGTGTCAATTAGAGCAACTGCAAAACAAGGAGGGGCAAATCAAAGCTGCATGCAAGCAATAAGCTCTGGGAAAAAATCATTCTAGATTCAGGATAAGGTGTGCGATGCCACCGTTCCTAGCTACCTGCATATTCTAAGCAGGAGTCTGTGTGAGAAGAGGCCTGGGCTTCTCTGCGTTGGATAGAGCCAGCTCTAACAAACTCACCACAGCCCACAGCTAAGCCACCCTAAGTAGATGGTGGCATCTTTGGGAAAACATGTTAGAAAAGGAAAAAAGTGCTGCACAGCAGCTGTAAGAGAAGGGAGAGAAATGTGAGAGAAACAGCTCTGAAGATATCAAGGTCAGTGGAGAAGGAACGAGAGGAGGTGCTTCAGATGCCAAAGTAGAGATTCCCCTGCAATACATGGAGAAGACCATGGGAGAACAAATATTCACACTGCAACCTGTGGAGGACCCTACACAGGTGGACATGGATGAAGCCACAGCCCAGGGACAGCAGCCCACAGAGCAGCAGGTTCCTGGCAGAAGCTGCAGAACCAAGGAGAACCACATCCTGGTAGCAATCTTTTCCTGAAAGACTGTATACTACAGAGACCCACATTCTCAGAAGACTGTATCCTTATGGGAAGGACCCATACAGAAAGAGGGGAATAAGAAAGCAGCAGAGAAGGGTTCTTACAGACTGACTACACCTCATATCCCTACAGAGAGAACCCATGCTTTTGTTTCAAAGTTGTATTTTAAAAAGTTCTAACACTAGTGGCTCTACCACTCCACCATTTTTGCAAGTGTCTGTTTCTCTTTAAAGACTGACAGGAAGACTGAACATATCACAAAGTTTTTTGTTTACAGACTAATAGATTTAAAAAAAAACGCATGAGGAAAAGGCTTTGCCAAGAATACATCAGAGAAATGAAACAAATAAGATTAGAGTATTACATAACGTGCTTTGTAAGTATATTGCCAGAATGCATTCAGGTCAAGAAGGTGCAAGCTAGCCTCAGCTTGCACTTTAAGAACTGTCTGTATTATAACTTTACTTGCTCGTTTATTTTCCAAGGTTTCCAAGAAAGTCTTTAAAATCTGAATTCGGTCAACATAGTGTACTGTCATCCATAAAGTAAGTTTACAGATGTTTGTGTACCCTCAGTTCTAAGATCATTGAGAGGAAACTCCATCTGCTAACACGTGGTTAGCAATACCAGAAATACTCTCACATCATAAATAACAGCATGACATTATACAGGAAACGCTTCTTGGTGCATTTGTATTTGCACTTCCAGAACACAAAGCTAATTAAAACAGCGATCACAACAAGTGGATCTATTAAGACACTAATCCACCTAGACTAAGCTGAAAGACAAATGCACAGAGGAGAAGAAACTGTTGAGAAACAGAACACCAGAAGCACACTTACCTAAATTTAAGAAATTTGAGCTGGAAGAAGGTGGAAGTGAACTTTGCGTGGAAGGAACTGTATTAGCTGTAGATGTTGAGGTTGGATTAAGGAAGTCCCCAAAGAGGTCTGGACCAGACAGGGCTTGATTCTCTGAACCTGATGACATTGTGAATGGGTCAAATGGATCGGCTAAAAAAGAAGCAGAAAACAAAATTATCTTATGATAAATTCTGGAATAAATGAAGTTGAAAAAGCCTTACTCCTCGGTGGGCACAGACAAAAGGCAAAGTTCATGTTAGTAACTGCAGCAGCCTTCTGCAATTTTTTTTGGAGCAAAGAGTAATCACCTGTTCCTCTAGACAAACAAACTTTCACATTAGTACAAAAAGGATCTCAGCCATACATAATATGAACAGCTATGTATTGAAACACAAATCCTAGCAAGACTGAATACAATTCACTAACATTGTTAATTTCATCCATTTGAAACACACCTTAGATTTGAGTGACCATCTCCATACACACAGAAGAATAATATTTGTTAAATGCTCTAAAGCACCAAACTTGCAACAAATTTGAAGAAAACAGACTATTATACTACTAAAAAGAATATCAAGTAAAACATTCATACTACCATTTAGACTTGAAGGCATTGGCGATTCTGGGGCAGAAAGCACATCAACCCAAGAATGAAAACCAATAGAAGTAAGAGTTCAGCAGGTCTCTAGTGATTCCAATGAAGAAAAAACTAACTGGAAGAGTATTTATAGTCAGCACGGAGTAACATGTGACAGTCAGCTGGAATCACAGCTTGAGATCTTCCTGTTTCTGCTGCCCTCTAGGGTCAAAAACCCTCAAGAGCCCAGGGACTCCTGCCAGATTCACTAAGAACCTGAAGAGAAGGAATAATCCTGCCATAATACCCCAGCACATCCTGAGGCAATGACCACACTGTACAGGACACAGTAACATTTCAAGCAAACTTATTATAGCATCGCATGTAAACAAAAGCTCAAGTATAAGTTGATGGGCAAGCCAAAATAGAACCAGTGGCCAAAAATTCTCACTTCTGTAATTAATTTTCTCTTCATACAATTAAATGAAATACATTGAATGAGAATGACTCAAGGATGAGATACATACATGACTACTGCTCAAGTGTTTCATGCAGTAGACATGGTTAAAGAGAAACTAATAAGGTTTCTCTTTTATAGATGTCTATGTAAAAACAATAAATTAAAATTATTCCTTACTGACCACAGTAGCAAAATTCAACAGTGAATTGCCTTAAAGTAGGAAATATTTTAAATCATCTAAACACTTTATAAAAATACTTTTCAGCTACCTATAGATCAAAGCTTTTAGTTCCTATGAGTTATCTTTGTGCAAACAAACAAAACCTTGGAATAGTTTTCAGCTATGCAACTAATATTCTCAGAAATCTTATCATTAAGTTCAGGCAGAGAATTGTTTTTCCCAAAAGTTTAGTAACATGACAAAGAGCTGACTATCCACTGGTAAGAGGAACAGAACCTCTGAACTGAAATACCTTGTTTAAATACCAAATAGACAACACTAGGTAGCATTCTCTTTGAGGATACTGACCTGCCAACAACACCCGTAAAATTAGCAAGAAAACATCTTTTAGCAGTCTCACTATCATACTGGTTTGAAAAATTACCTGCAGGATTTCTAGTTACCCAGCAGTCTTATGTGATTAACACTGACAATCCCACGCAGACATTTGACCTCAGCAGCATAGCTCTGTACATCTAAGGCCATTGCTTTATGTGAGGTTCAAGAAAGCAGTAAGTTATGACAATCCTATGCCTTAGCAAGAAAAGCTATTTACACATGGATTTAGAAAAGGATCTGGATGTAACATTCATAAGGGAAAGCTATGAATTCTTTAAGATACTGAATTTCTTTTAAATTCAAACTTTGATACTTTTCTGTTTACAGGGTTTAAAGTTAATAGGATACTGGCAACATAACAGAGTATCTGGATAACATACAGGAATTTCTCTCCTTCATGCATAAATAATTCCTATTTTATGTGTGGCTTGCTATCAACCAACATGTCTTCACCGCACTGTTCCAAACATGGTACGCATTTTCTACGCACAAGGCAAGCAGCAGCTTTGGTAATGAGTACTGATGTTAAAATTCACGTACCTGAAGACATGGCTGCTGCTGCTGAAGACGTACCCTGAGCAGCAGATGGACACTGACTGCTGAAAAAGAAATCTGTTCCTTGTCCAAGAAGATCTCCAGTGGGTTCTTCTGAAATCTGTGCCACACTACTCACAAGCAGATTGTTCAACAAGTCTGCATTACTTGATGAAGAGTTTGTTTCTGAGATAGGTTGTTTCTGTTCTGCTGAAATATCAGAATCTAGTCCCAGCAAATCTACATTCTCTTCAGGGACAGATTTTTGTAACGCTGTAGATGGAGCTTCAAAACTGGCTTCAAAAAGCAACTCTCCTTCTGGAGTAGAGTCTTTTTCATCAACAATCACTGCACTTCCTTCATCTGGAAATGTAGGGAACTCCTCATCTGAAGGATCACTGTCTTCCCTGTCATCGGATAGCTGAATACGATCACGTTTAGATGAACCGTCCTCTATTCCACTTTCTGGAGATTTTCCTTCTTGAATTTAAAAAAAAAAAAAGAACACCTTTAGATGACCAGGATTATTCTTCTGACTATGGTAAGACAGACTGTCATGATGGCATCATATGAAGTTAATTCCTAACTAATCAAAACTCACATAAGAACTGATGAAAAACTACCAACTCTTTGTACAGGGCAGGCAAAGCAGCAGCTGAATACCATATTTGCCACTCTGCAATGGGAGCTGTTAGGCATTTTTTCAAAATGAGACTGACTTGGACATTCACCTCAGATCGCTGTGCCACTTACAAGATTTCTCAGTGACTGCTGCTCCACTCAATGAAAGCATAAGCAGCTGTTGATATTTTTGCCAACAAAGCAGCACGCAGAAAAGGGAGTTGCACATGCGCTCTAAAGTTACATTTTCTTAGTCCTCCTTACTGATCTGGACCCCACTGGCTAGTCTACTTTCTTTTCTCTGTTCCTCACCCAGCTTAAGTGGGGCTGTGGGAGAGCAAACCTTCCTTGCAGACTTTTAAGGTTAAGATTTTTAAAGAAAAATTTAGCTCAACTTTTAAGTTATACTCAACATCAAACCCCATTATTTGGTGTTTATCCAAATGAACCAGAATAACTACTTGCTATTCTGTAGAGCTCACTCTTTAAATAGCTTTTCCTCGTGGTTAGTGAATTAGAGAGTTTTGCTGCATAAGAAGGCTTAAGCATTCACTGGAAAGCATACAAGACAAACATAAACCAAGCAGTTACTTCAGAGGAAAACCTGTACCTTTCCAGTCCAGAGAGTGAAAGAAGTTATTTGCATCAGTACTACTGCTGTGTGGAGATTCTGTATCAGTACGTGCACTTTCGGAAGACTGCTCCAGCTGGGATGCCTCTGCTTCATACTGTGCAGTTGAACCCGGTTGTCTAGGCAGTTCTGGTTTCCCTACAAAACAGAATTTAAGCCAGAACCCTTAGAGAGAAACTTCTGAATCCTCGAGGTGGCAACTGATATTTGGCTTTCAGACTGACTGCTGTAGGAAGACAACCGTCTTCAAATATTGCTCTGCAAATTCCTGCCCCTACCGTCTTTGAAATTAGCCTTAACAACTCTGTTTCCACAGCAAAAACTGGTAAGACCCTGTTTTGAAGTAGGACATTAAATAAGACTTGTAGCAAAACACTCAAGCATTCTGTTTACATTTGTAGGAAAGTGTAATTAACATCTCACTTGTACCAACCATCCTCTGAAACATGCAAGAGCTATTAACAGTATCTGCAGTAAGAGTCAGAAAAACAGAAAAAAGCAAACGCAGCTGCAGGGAAAAAAAACAGTATACAAAACCAGCAAAGACCATGGAGCGGTTAAAAAACATCACACAGGGGTCAATATACTATATGCTGCTATTATCTGCTTCTTCTATTTCTTCTGAGATCAGATATTAAATGACTCTTCTGTAAGACTGAGCTGAGTTACCTACAGCTGTATCACTTCTCAAAAACTAAGTTTTCTTCAGGCAAATTCTTGACTTTCTCAAGCCAATATTCATCCAGGATGAATGGCTGGGAGAAACCTACTACTGGTCAAAATCTGAATACAAGACTGGTAAAGCACTTTTTCACTCTCCTTCCACATTCTCAGTTGTAGCTTTGAGACACTGAAAAAATAGTCTCTCAAAAAACATATATGTAAGATCATGAATAATGAAAAAGTAAATTCCATTTTAATGGCAAGTTTTTTAAAACCAGTTCACAGCACTTGCTTTTGTCCTATTTCCTTTCCACCAAACTTTAGAAATACTTCCAGTGAAATTTGAAATCCTTACATTTCATTTATCAATCAGAGAATAGAAGCATCTCAAGAAAATAAAAGTAACTTTTACAGATCCTCATCATCAATGGAACACCTTAGCTTTAGTGAGCTGAGTTGTGTTCACAGTAGGATTAAGCTAAATTAAGTAGAAAATTGCCTAAATCATAATATAAACCAAACACACCCTGCTTAAAAGAAGAAAAGGCCAGCAGCAACTAACAAAAGAAATGTACTTGAGATGTACCATATTAACAGCATAGAGTGAAATCTCACGTATCACTAAAATCATACCATAATAATCTTCATCATGCTTCTTATCCTGGAAACAAAGAGAAGGTTTAACAGCCTGAATAAAAATGTCAAAAGCTAATTACTGATGCCAGGAGAAGAAGAAATATACTGAATGCTATTAACTGGAATTAATGCAGGCATCTACAGATGAAGCATTGCATGTGTAGTATTACAAAAAAGTCTGCTGGAACATATTAGGAAAAGTTGAGGAAATTAAATACAACAATACATGGCTATGCGTAAGAATGTTGATATAAACATTATTACCTAAGAACATTTGTGAGGAATGCTCACATAATTCTAAGTGAAATTATACTCATGCCAGTTTAGCCAAATAAAGCTCTTTCAAGACATTGTGCCTAAAAATCCTGTCTGTCACACTTCCATTTGCTAAAAACCCCTGCAGATGGCATATTCATAGCTTTAAACCAAGCACAGTGGAAGTAAGACAGGGATAATTATAATCCATTACTGGAGGATAATTTAAGCTCCTCCATACAATGCATGTTTTTAACTGATATTTACAAAAAAACACCTTTTACATTTCTTTCACTTCATGGAGTATCAAAAATTAAGCAAAAGCCTCAAACACCAAGTACACTGGAAACTTTTTCATATTCTGTAGTTTTTCAAGGGATTCATTACCAAATTTTGATAAAATCTCTTGTTGTTCCTCTCGGGTGGAGAAGAGGATCTTGGGATTCAGTCCCTTTATATTCATGTTATCCCACGGTGGCTGTTCACAGCTGGGCCTGTCTCTGGGCTCCACCTCTACTTCCAGATTGACTTGAAATAAATCAGGGTATTTTTCTTGTATGTCACAGGCATCCAGATCATACCTGTAAGACACAGATGAGTAGACTATTGATACCAATAAATAACTGGAATAGACTAACAGCAGAGCAAAACAAAACTTCAAAGCAGTTAATTTAAGACATAAAACATGCTGTATTTGTTTACTTTTCCCATACATTTCAAACAGGTGGTATTTTTGGTAACGAGTACTGATGTTAAAATTAAGGTGAGTAAACAAAATAATCTTATTGCAATCAAAGTCATCTACTTCCTACACTGACTATATTCCCTCCTCCTGCTATATGTCGATGTTTGGCAGGTTAAGCAGTTTCAAAGAAAGCTTCCTCCAATCTCCTACAAAATGGTGTCAACATACTTGGCAAACTTCACTGTAGTGGCATTTCGGGGCACAAAACCTGTATGGAACTGAATCTGAAACATCTTCATTGAAGCCATCTGTTGAAAACAAGAAATACAGAAAACTGCATAAACCCACATGAACAGTGTTCTGCCTTTAACATAATGCAAAGTATTTTCAGTATTAAAATATTTTACAGTATTTGCTTTGCTACAATTTCCATTTTTTCCAAGTATACTTTATATTGACATATTAATGCAGTTGAGACCAGCCATTAATAGACCTATTACTACCACAAACAAACCGAAAGACCTTGAGTCAGATATGTCTCATCACTAATGTCAAAACAGACTATCAAAGCCTTAAGTATTTCCAGATCCTGTTCTGAAGGCTAAAATCGCATGATCTTTGTTACTTTTCTGAATAACACACACTTAGAAAAATCCATTATGCAAGACATTAACCAAGAAATACATATCACATATAAAGGAATTGATTTAAAACACTTTTAAATGTAGCACATTTAAAAGGACAGTTCAGAAGGCATGCAACTTTTTCTGTGCAACTTCAAGTCAGCCACTCATTCCAGACAGAATTTTTGGGCTTTTCTGAACTGACTCATTTTAATCACTCAACTGTTGACAGAAAAACTACTTTCCCATGCCTGATGAGAATGTGAGTGTTCAGAAAACGCTACTATAGAAGACTCATGTAGCTCCTGGTCTTGCAAAAATCCAAACTACAGCTCACTGATAAATGTAGAATGTATTTGTTTCATAGCCTTAGTTACAACACCTGTGAAATAGTCTTGCCAGTCCTTACAAAGAAGTCATGCAGTAATAGTCCAGAAAATATGTTATAATAACATTGAATTATGAAAGCTTTCCTTGTAAATGAGCATTTACTGAACATCACAGTCAGAAATCAAATAATACAAAAAGTAATGCCAGCAGGTTAAGGGAAGGGGGAGGGCGTGATCCTTTCCCTCTATTCAGCATCAGTGAAGCATCATCTGTAATTCTGTGTCCAGTGCTGGGCTCCTCAGTACAACAGGGACATGGACATACTGGAGAGAGTTTCTCTATCCTTCCATCCCTACAATCCCTTTCCTAGAAGATAAACTAAACCTCTCTCAAATTAGCTGTGAGCAAGTAGAAGACATTCACAATGCCCAGCTCTAAACACAGGAGAAATCTTGAAATGTGGTGGTTCATCTCTGTAAGAGTTCTGCAGAGAACTTCAGAGAGCAATTTACAGCACCTAAAACTAAGGACACACTGAACATTGTTCCACCAAACCTCCAAACCCAGATCATCACACATGCTGTTGATGTGTTAGAGCGAACAGATGAGAAAATTCTAGTCTTTTCTGATCAGTGAATAAATGCCAGAGAGATCACATAAAAGAAACCCTACCATGAACGAAAGCAAGACTGCACAAGGAGTATAACCTAACCCCAGCTAAATTTTGTCAGTTTTATGTCTTTTTCCTGATGACCTTGAATCATACAGTAGTTATTTTTGTGCATGAAGTAGTCATTTCACTGAGTTTTTAGTTTTAAGGTATTCTGGAAGGTCTGGTTGAACCTCTGCAACATGAGAAGATTTGATACTCACCTTTCTACTTACAAAGTAGGAAAAAAACATACGGAAAACAATTTCAGTAAGAGTAACTATGTACGACTACACATGTATGTCCCACCTACATGAATCAATTTCCATGATGTTCCAAGTTATTCTAAACTTTGCACTACCCCTCCTTATCTTTTACATGGATTCCCAAGTTTAATTTGGGTTATTTCTACTTAAAAAAATTTGAAGATAGGCTTCATTAACAAGTTTTTTTGTGACCTCACAGTATATTTGCATCCATAGTTGAATTAAAAAAGGAAATATGCGTTCTCCCTAATAGAACAAAGACAAGCAAGAAAATTAGCTACAAAAACTGAACCTGGCTTTAGAAATAGGGTATAAAACCACATGGATTTTTCTAGCCTGTTTAGTACAGCCAGCCTCTGGAATCCCACTTTTCTGTTGAGTGGTATTTCTCCTTTGTTTGCAGTGTATATGCACAGAATTAAAAAGTGCTGGATTGTTGCGCAACTTAACAGATAACAATCACTGCCTCAAAAATCTGGATAGGTGCTTTATTTGAAAATATAATAATTATCACCACTGAAGTAATTTCCAGAAATTATTACCAAAGCATCTACATGTAAAGCATTTAGGGTGGACATACTCAGAAGGCTTGAAAACCTTGAATGCACAAGTGAATGAAAACCTCGAACATTTCTCTGAACAAAGAATAGCAAATAAAGCAAAGTACTTGGTAGATAACTAGTAGGATACAAAACTGTAGTAAGAAAAAGCAAATCTTACATTTAGGCTCTTAAATTTTATCAGTACCTTGGCTTGTAGTCGCCCTCCTAGAGTTGACCTGGCATGATAGATCACAATGAGAACATCTCCTTGGACCGTTATACCCAGTGGAATTACTGCTTTCCCATCTTCAATTTTAAACTCCCTAAAGAAAAAAAAACATAACCACAGTTAATTTAGTTTAAAAAGAAAAACAGTGTATTACCTTAGATTTCATTTGCTTTCTCCAATGTCTTAAGTAGCTGGAAAGCTAGAAGGACTTCAGTATTCCCTTATTCTTGTCTGTGATTACCTACACCTAGTTGTGTTAGTACTGATTTGCAATTCTAGTGCAGACTCTCATTCACACAGGGGCTAATTAGCAGTGACCTTGCAGCTGCCATGCCTGGGGTATCCCTACTGTTTCCATGACTAAGACATGATGCTCTGTTCAGCACAAGTACATCAGTGATGAATGTTCCCAGTTTTACATCACATGAAGTGTGAAGAGGGTCTTGTTCACCACCTCACAGTGTCCATTGCACCACCCCACCATCATCCCCTCTGTTCTGCAAGACCAGATCCAAGCTGCTGTAACAACCACATTCTCTTCCCCATGATGTACCTTTCAAGATCAGCTAAAAGGGCACAGAGGAATCTAGAAAAACATAACGTACTGTTTCAGAGCAAGTCATGATCTGTACTTACTTCATTTTGTCATATTCCTGGGAGGTAGTGGTTACTCTCTCATCTCCCACATAAACCTCACAAAAAGGCCTGCAGCCATTACGCTGTTTACTGAAAAGCGGTACAGGAGTCATGACAATTGATCTGACAAGGATGGGCTTGCTGTGAGGAATAATGGGTTCTTCAGCCATCATGTCACACATGTATTCAATGTATCTGTCAAAACCAGAAGGTACCCATTTAGTCAGAACAAAATTCTAAAAGATAGGTGAACACATAAGTGAGTTACTTCTGTTCTTATCCAGCCACTAAGCAGTGATGAGTTTTAACAGCAACACACTGGGAACACTTACCACCATTTCCAGCACAGAGATTTTCAAGTCTGATAGAATGACACGAAAGGGTCTGTAGCTTTACATATAGTCACTTGTAAAACAAACTAGCCACAATTTCCAAAGATCTTAAACCACTAAACTAGGAGAACTATTTATTTTGTATCTTACACATAATGGATCACTCAATTCTTCCTAAATTTAAATTTGTCCTGATTTATATTTTATTTTGTGGATAACCCCTTAGATATACTCAAAGTAAATGTGTACATAAACATAACCTGTCATTTATACTGAACTAATACTTTGCTTCTGATCCTTCAAAATCGAACCCTTTTTGTAGGAAACACCCTTTCTACCAGTGTCACTTGCTATTCAGAGTTTATTGTTATAAAATCTATCAAATTAAATCAAATAATCAGTTCAAAACATTTGTCAAAGTACATGCAAGTCACCTCCAAACACACTCCTTTAAAAAGCACTAGCCATTCTTACCCAATTGACAAAAATAGTTTCTGGTATTTCCACAAAACCTGCAGTGTTCTGACACAACAAAACCTACTATAATAAACTAGGAAACATGAAATAAATCTTACACATGTGAGGAGGATTTTATAATTAATAAAGCATTCAAAAGCTCTCTACCCTTGCTTTCATTCTTAACACTTTCTTCACTACAGGTCATACTTGACCCACTTCTGATGGATACTTACAGGCTCCCAAAATTCAGAACTACTTTCTATTCACGATACAGCAAAATAGTTGGAAAAACAGATGTTTGAACACAGATATTATTGAAATAATTTATCTTTCTAGAAACATCCTACACCATATTCAGAATTGAGTAACTATTTGCTTCAACAGTACCTTACCGTACCTTTTATGAGAAGGCCAAATGCCAGGTGGACAGCGTTTCATACTGAACATATAAACAGCAGCTTCAGCAGTGGTGAAGAGACGACAGAAACAGAGAAAGGAACAAACTACAACAGCAGATGCTGCTCTTCCATCCTAGTGAAAAAAAAGTAACTTTGTTATTATACCTAGTGGAAAAAGCATTACCCAAGTTACTGAAGAATGTACTATCTCATTATTTAGTATCAGGAAGTCCAAGGTCTAGTGCCATTATTTGATTCGAAGTTTATATCTGAACAGGAAAGGTTTTCATTTAAATTTCCATACAATTCAAAGAATACTGCATATTACCTTCTTGATCAAATGTGAGTAATTACTTTAGCTTAACAGTATCTGAAATATTCAATTTATGTTCTTTACCTTACTGTCACTAATACCCATTTTTTAGGTTTGTTTCCTGCTATCTGAAACCCCAGATCAGTGCTATTTTTGACTGAATTACCCTACTAATTTCCCTGAGGAGAAAACTGATGCAAGTAACTTCCCTAGAGACAAAGCAGGAAGGAATTGCTCCCAGGGCTCCCAGTAAAGAAAGCCAGTAACAGTCACAAACTGAATGGATACTAGCACCCTTATTCACATTTAAAGCTCTCTTGAGTAAAGCATTTCAGACTTAAACCGATTTCTTACAAGGCAATGTACAATGCAAACATTTTTCTGGTCTTGTTTCAGCCATAAATGCATGTTCTTGCATATGCTATACAGATTCTGAAGATTTGGGGCTCGTCTTGCTGGCCAGCCACATTCAGAAACCTGAGAGAGACAAGAGAGCCATGAGATGCAAGGAATGGTATCACAGTCACATATACACATCTTACATTCCACAAACACGTAAGAGGCAATTTTACACTTTAATGTCACCTTAATGCTGAAATTAAGCAAGGTGCTCAAGAAAAGTAGTCTTACACAGTCTTACGCACTTTTTAGGATTCAGTGCAATAAAAAACCCAGCAACAGAAAGACTGGGCTTCTTTTAATATTTGTCCTTTATTCAAAGAGCTTGAATGGTTAAATAATATTCCTTCTACAATTAGTACTTTAAAACAGTACTAAATTATCAACTTCACTGCTAAGAGTCTGTATCCTTAAAATCAACTGTCCCATAAGGATGAAGTATATGAAGCTTGACTCTTGGGGCACTTGAAACACCTAAAAAGTAGACATAAGCGTGTAACTTGCTTCCTTCAGGACCAAGAAAGCAAGTAACAAATGAAGCTTTTTCTATTTTCAGTCTCAACTGCATTTGCCAGATGCTGAAGACCAGATTTTCCTATCAGTAACACATCATCCTATCCAGATGTAGATGTCAAAGGTTACTCTGAGATTAATTACCTGAACCAATAATCACAAAAAACTGTGGTTTTGCCAAGCACAGGAAAAAAGGTTGAAATAAACAGTCTGACAGTCTTCTACAACTTTTCATTGTACTGTAGTATTTTAATTAAAAAATAAGGCCATTTCAGAAAGCATCACTTTGCAAGAGATTTAAATTGCACATTACATAAGCTTTCACTAACCAAGCAAAGTCATCACTAAACAAAGAAAAGCTAAGGCAAAAAGTCCTTTATATTCCTGTTAACCACAGGATTCAATGTGAGCTCCAGTACATCTCAAATATTACAATAGTAATGTGTGCTAGTTTCAGCTGGAGTAATTTTCTTCACAGTAACTATATGAGGCTGTGTTGTGTATTTGTGCTGGGAGCAGCACTGATAACCCAGGGATGGTTTTTTATTGGCAAGCAGGGTTCACACAGAGTTCAAGGCCTTTTCTGCCCCTCACATCACCTCACCAGCGTGCAGGCTTGGGGTGCACAAGAAGCTGGGAGGGGACACAGCCAGGACAGCTGACTTAAGCTGACCAAAGGAATATTCCATATCATAGGACATCATGCTCAGCACATAAAGGTGGAGGAAAAAGAAGGGAAGGGGAAACATTCAGAGTGATGGCATTTGTCTTCCCAAGTAGTCATTATGCATGATGGAGCCCTGCACTCCTGGAGATCGCTGAACACCTGCCTGTCCATGGGAAACAGCGAATAAATCCCTTGTTTTGGTTTGCTTCCACCTGCAGTTTTTGCTTTACCTATTAAACTGCCTTTATTTCAACCCATGAGTTCTCACTTTTACCTTCTGATTCACTCCCCTTGCTTAGTCCTACCAGAGAGGAGTAAGCAAACAGCTGTGTGGGGCTTGGTTGCTGGTTGAAGCAAAATCACAACACTGCAAAAGAACTATATTGAAGCATTGCTGCTTCAGACAAGAACACAGCCTAGAAAACCATGTGTCTTCAAAAAAGCAAAAAGTACTGACTTCATTTTTATTTACCATTTACTTTCTGCTCAAACACTAGTTCTCTTAAGATGTAACAAAAACATTACTTTATTTCTTTGGCTGTGTTTTAGGCTCAAAGTGTCTTGATAATTAGCAGAATGATGGATTGTGCAGAAACTCTCAGACCAACCTATTCCAAGCAGGATTCAAAATTAGCAGAGAAGCCTTCAAAACTACCACTAGTTTAAACCAAAATTAAAGAAATTCGTAGACGTTCCATACAGATAATATACAGCAAGAAACCAAGAATATGTAATTTCATAAATACCTAAGCAAAGTGTCAGAATCAAGAATTTTAGAAGCTGTTCTCCTCCGATCAAGTTTAAGTTTGTCATTATCATGTTTTGCAGTCACTAAAGAAAAACTAAGTTGTTTGGGTTCCTACATGGCTGCTCTCACCCAGTTCTGAACAATTAAGTTAGACTATTGCTGGACATCTCCATTTCAAGATTAGGCAGATAAGAGTTCACAAATACAATTAAAGAGTTTGTTTTCCAAGTAAAATAGGTGCATTCCTAAATACTCCTAAACAACAAAGTGGGCAGGAAGCTACAATGTTTTGGCAAGTTATGACCTACTATTACTTCCCAGCAAAACCAACATCATATTAGCATTCTTATTACCAACACATCAGAAATATCAGGGGTACAGACAACTCAGACTTGCAGAACCAAAAAAAAAAAACATTTCCATGGTAAGCAAATTCCCAGCCACAGAATTTACCACTCCATAAACAGAGATGATAGCTTTGTAGGATGAGGAATACATCAGTTCACTACACCAGTCTCAGTAAACTTCTCAGCAATCTAGTACTAAAAAGAATTACTGAACATTTTGCTTTGAGGTACCTGCTACAAATAATCATGCAAGAGGTTTCCTGCACAATTAAGCTTTTGTTGAATAGCCTCTGCCTAAACCTCTTACTGAACCAGATAAAGAAGCTGACTGCATCCATTGAAAGAGGCAGTAATGATTTATTTCAGATGTGACAATACTTTATTCTGTTTACAAAGAAATAAAAGAAAAGTGATAGCACTAGAAAGAATACATTAAATATACTTCACCTTGATATATCAAGTCAACTTTGATAATTGAAGTAATGCTAAGGATGGCTCTACTTAATAAGGCCCAAAAGGGAGTTCCTATAACAAATAATTGTTCTAGACTCTCTTCTTGGCAGACAGTATTGTGTGGAAGGGGCATGATCACTACAGACTGTTGAGGTGAGGTCTCTGTGGCCAGTGCTGGACAACTCACAACACAGTAAAAGTCTTCACTGTTTAGCCTCTTACAGGACAGTTGAGGTTTACTTAGGAACAGACACTGAACTCCAGTGTCTCAGCACGTAACAAGATGTCCTCAACACCTTCTTGCTGAATTAGGCAGAAAGGGTAACAGAGGCTCAGCTAAGCTACAACAATACTGAAAATCATAGCAACAATCAGTCAACTATAGCTGAGTCATATGGGAGTCAAATGGTATGAAGTGGGATAAGGAGAAAGTCCAGTGAACAGGTTATGCAAATCAGTCACCATGTCCTCAATAAAGGGAAGTGGTAGAATACAGGAGAGGTTGAAATTTTAGTAAGACTAATTACTTCTAGTATTCTCCACTTATATTTAAAACATGTACGGTACATGGACATATTTTCAAAGATACCACTATGCTAGGAAAAATAGACTTTAGCCAGTAAGATTAAAGATTAGTCCATTATCAGTTAGGTTTGGATTTAAAGCAAAGACAAGCAGAATATAGGTTACTCTTTGAATAAGCAAAATATAGGTTACAAAATAAGCAGAATATAGGTTACTTGTGTTCATACTTATTTTCTTGTCATCTTTTTGATTAACCTACTTTAACCTATTTTACAATAAAAAGCTGAAGGCATAATGACAACCTTGTGTTGCAAAACCTTCTAGAGATATACACAAAAACTATACACACCCTGTTATGGAATCTTGAAGGCCTGTATGTTCTTGGAGAGAGATTGTACACAGCATAATGGCCAGGATGTTTAGAGTCCAGACATAACCGCACATCTTCTATGTTATTTTTGATGGCAGATTCTACACCTTCAGCTGGAAAGGACATCACTGAAGACAGAACAAACAGGTGAAATTTTGCATGTATGAAGAAAAATGAGAAATTGTGCTTAAGAAAGATATAGCTATCATACCAGCAATTCTGGAAGTGATGTATGATATATCCAAGTCTCCTTTTGCATAACTGAAACAGAACACATTGGTGTTAATACTGGAAAATATAACCATTCAAGCCATAAATCCAAAAGCCAGATCTCTCAGGATGCACGCACCACCATGAATGTTTCAATTCTTCAACCTGAGGCTTATCTCACACTTCTGGAGTGTTAGAACAGAGCTTTCAGAACAGATACTATGTTTGAGCAGTTACTCATTTAAATCAGTTGCATCAAAACAATTTGTGGGATTTTGTACAGATGCTTTTAATGTTTAACTCACTCCTCTAGCCCCTGCTCTTACTGATGACTTACTGATGAAAATTCACTGTAGGGTATCAGTTTGAAAGCCTAATGAGGATACATTAGCATCTTTAATGGAGACTATCACAACGCTTACAAGAAAGACTACCAGTTGAAACATCAAAGTTTAAATTATGTAACTGACATGTTACTATCTAGCACAAATGGCCATGCTGCCCAATATCCAAATTTCATACAAGTAGAGTTTTAAGGACACTTCCTTGTCTGACCATTCAGGAAGGAATCTGGCAGTCACATTCAAACCATCAGACTTGTCACTGACAGGACTGAAGTCCCTTTGCAGCTAGTGAGCCATGGGTGCCCTGCTTGACTCCCTAGACACCCCACGCACAGAGTCAGACCAGGTTTCCTTAACAGTTCAACTCCAGATTTCCCATGGCAGAGTGTCAGACTTTGAATAATTTAATCCTGGTACAGTAACAGCTCAAGCTGCTGCCTACCAAGAGGGACTTTTAACAAAGGAAACCATGGGCTTTTATACCCTCACAGACTATAGATGCCAAAGTCTGGGGTCTTCCTACTGAGTCTGGTCCTCCCCAGGCTGGTGCCACAGGCTTCCAGGCCATTTGTTGTGCCAAGGATCAGCAGTTCCTGACCTCTTGCCTCAGGCTCCCACCTGCTTCCACTGCAGTTGCACCCCGACCTCCCTGCACCTCATTCCTCATTTAAATCAATCATTCTTCAAAAAATTCACTTTCAAAACTCCCATAGTGAGAAAGGCATTATTCATTACTCATCTGTCTCATACAGTTGTTCAAAACTTCAAAGAGCAGCCTTTTCAAAAAATAACCTCCCAGTGATATTTTCTTGTATTTATTTAGGCCAGTTCCCTGCACCTTTACCTAATCATCCACATTATTATGTCTATAATTTACTAATTTAAGATCACTATCTTTTCTTTTGTTTCTAGGGTAGCTGTTATGTTACAGAATGAAAAAGTGAGAGAAAAAAACTGAAGAGACCCAGTGAAGGCCAACAACCCTGAGTATAACCACATAGGTCTGCACTCCTGGATTGGCAAAATAAGAACAAGTATCACCTACAGAATTTGATTTAGACATCCCTAGCTGAAATATGTCAGTAGTTTAACTAATTCCAGAATATCAAAATGTCATCAAACACCATGATGTGTGTTTAAGGAATTCAGGGGCACTAACGAAACAATACTTTTACATCCCAACAAAGTTTCAAGACACTACTTAAGGAGCAGACCTAGGATACTGCACTCAAATTTTGAAACACCAAGACAGAACATTAAGTTTTGATTCATTACTGCTTGCTAGTAATCATGGAGGTCAGAGGGACTGATTATAAGATTATTGAATTTACAAGGACAGTTAGGAGGATTTTAGATTAGAAAAAAAAAGTCTTCTGAATGCATGAATGGCATCATTAGTGTTCTAGCAATGACAATGACTGACTGTTTGAAAGTGAAATCACAAAGTTTGAGTCTCACTAGACAAATCACTTAAAAAAAACAACTCAGCCTTGAGAAATTTTGCATAAGGAGGTAGACAAACGGCCACAATTTCAAAAATTTTTGCACCTTTGGAAGGACTTCCTCAGGTAAGCTCAGGTGGTAACACTGTTGCAGCTGAGCTAATTAAGGCAGAAATTTACATTCAGAGCTAATAATGATTGCTTACTGAAGTTTGTGATGATCATAGTCCTTCATATGATTAAGAAATGTCAAATGTTATTTGTTGCTTAATCCAACAGCTTCAAGCAAGAAAACATGTAATGATTCTAATATCAGGGGTCTTTTTACATCATGATAAAGGACCACCTAATGTGACAGCCATAGAACACGGAACCATTATCTCTTCATATCTCTATCACTAACTACAGAGGCTAAGGAGCAACTTGTAACATAAGCACAAAGAGCAAGAAACCAACAGTACTCACACCCATTCCATTCGGAAGACTTTCAGATACTGACTTCTTACTACCACTCAATTCAGCTTTGGTTTTTACATTTGTCCAAACTAAAAAGCAACATTAGGAGCATGGATCTCACCATACACACATTGATGTAACAGTGCAGTTTAGTACCTCAACATCAGAGCACAGCACAGCCAACTCAAGCTCTGTATTTTGCAGGAAAAAAAAACAAGTATGTGACTGTTACAGTGAAAAAGCTTCAGAATGTTTGTGCAGTATTAATTAAAATGAAGCTCCTTAACTGCAAAATCAATACAAGTCTCCAGAATATGTCACCATGTCCTTATTACTATTACTATTTGTAGTAATAATTATTATAAGTATAATAATTATTATAAGTATATAATTACTATTCATTGAACTTTATTCGGAAGACTCCACAGCTATTTCAGCAGTAAGACCTGAACACAAGGTACTCTTTATTCAGAGGAGCATTTTATTTCAGAATGGTAACTGAGATTTCTTTAAATGGCAAGAAGGTGAAAAAAATGCATATTCTTCACACTGGTAAGCATTCCTATGCATTTCAAGATACAACTCTCTAACTAAAAATCACAAATAAGGTCTTTACTCTCATGTCTTAAACTGCAGAAATTTCATTTACATAGCAGTTTTGCTGGCAGGTAATAAGAGTAGGAAATCATGCAAACATATAAACAGATATACAAAGAGGGTTTCCAGCCTGTGACTAATTATGGAAAATTCTGTGTGCTTTTACGGATCTAATTAAGCTCAACAAGAAAGTATAATGTGACACCAACATTTAGTCACTTTTCTGATGATACCAGGCTACTTCAAAGCTGGGATTACTTCATAGTGGAACTGGACTAGACTAATCTAGTCTCTGTAGGGAGGCATGGGGTTTTCTTCCTTACAGTATCTAACGGGGGTCTACAAGAAAGCTGGAGAAGGACTTTTTACAAGGGCATGAAATTATAGGATATGAGAAAATAGTTTTCAGCCGCAAGAGGGCAGATTTTTATTAGTCTGGTGTCTAGTTGAAGGTATCCCTGGCCATTTCACAGGGGTTAGAACTAGATACTGCTTCCAATCCACCGTATGATTCTATTAAACGTAGCAAAAAAGACATGAATTCTCATTTTGCAGAATAAATACCGAAGTAAAAATAAGAAGTTTTAACTACATGTTAAAAACTTATCACTGTCTAAATGACTGGCATTATCATTTTTGTCAGAGAGCAGCTGCACTAAAGACCATAAGTAATACTAAACAAAAGATCATTACAGCAAATTAAAAACAATTACATGAAAATTAGCAACTAAATTAAACAAAATAAACTAGTTAACATACAGAACAAAATTCCACAACAGTGCATAGTTAACTTGTTTACTAACAACTGAAGATGAGAAAGAACAAAGAATGACAGACTAACCAGCACAGCTACATTGTGAACATATAAACCATTATCTTAAGTTAAATACTGCCCTAACACTAAGCAATCTTCCTCCAGACATCTCAACACTTACAAGATTAGGAAAAGAATATCTATTCATTAGTTTTTTCAAATTTATTTTTTAAAAGCCATTAAGAAAAACAGCACTGAAATTTACATCAATCCATTCGCACTTGGTTTTGCATCACAAAACTGAATTAACTGCTCAACTTCTTAGTGCAATGCAAAAACCCATAAAATAAAACATTAATGCAGCATTAAACCAGAAGCAAAATTACCTTAGAAGCAAAGAAAGCAAGCATAACAGGCAGCTAATTGTTCCCTAGATTACTACGTTATAAGGTCTTCAGCAAAAGAGACTGTTCTGACAAAGCAAAGGAAGACTGATCACAAGTTTTGCCTGCTGCTTTTAGTACCAGTGAAGATCAGACACTTACAACACTTGTCTATGTTTTTCAGCAGGGCATTTGTGACCTGTGTGGATGCAGGGTTCAATAAGCATAAAAACTGGCCAAGGGCCACAAGCTTCACAACTGAGAAACTGATGAGCTTAACAGAGGATAATACTGAGGCCATCCAGCTGCAGGCTGAACTTTCAGGCACACACAGGCACATTTGCTGGATCCAAGTTCCTGTCTGTGCAGACAGTACCCCTTCACAAAGCAGTGCATATCTCCTCCATCTCCACCCTGGTACTTGCTTTTAAGTCAGTTCACAACAAGAGGGCTGAACCTCTGTTGCTGTATGTTCTCTCTCATATAACTAGAAGCTGCTGCTTCTGTCTAACCTGAATCTGCAACAGAGGTTGTGTCACTTGCTGCTGAGGTGGCCTGGGGAACAATGAAGATGGTCCTAATTCGCTCTCCTGTTCCTAGTAGCCTGTCATGTGTGTTTTATTTTTCAGATTTTGTAATTTATAGGGCTAACAAGAGACCCGAATCAGAATCAAGCTAAAGAAAATCAAGCTACAGAAAATAAAAAGTTTGCTTTCTCTGTCACAACTACAAAATACTTAGATCTTGCCCTGTAGTTTGGATTTGCTGAGAGAGAAGTCTGCCTGCAGGTAAAGGAAGTAACTTGGTAATCTAGAAAAGCAATGATAAGAAGGAGAGTGCCTACCTAATGAAATGGCAGACTCCAATGTGAGAAGTACTTAAGTGTGGTGAGGAAAATGCATGACAAAGAAGAGACATTTTAATTTTTCCAGAATGTCTACTGTTCACGTTGGTTGAAGTGCTTTGGAAAGGCAGTCAAGGATGCAACACTAGAAGAGGTATTCTCATATCGCTGACTGTATCAGTTGTATCCACAACACAAGTTTGTGAAGGCAGAGAATGAACATGACAAAACCAGACATGCTTTATAGTAGATGCAAACAAAGAACTACAACTCAGCTTGATTAAGACACAGTTTAAGAATGCACAAGCCCAGTGGTGGGACTGTCAGCATCACAGTGAATGTTAAAACGCTAAAAATGTTAAACACTAAAGGACCTGAGCCTACCTAAGGTCCTACAGAACAGTTGGTTAACTGTAGAAGTATTGGTCATGTTAATTCATGTTTTGCCATTTCACCAAACTGTTAAAAACAATAAAGATTCAAAATAAAAAGACAACACAAGGAATGAAAACTACAGAACTCAGGGCTCCTAAAGAATATTGGCAAATTACAAGTGGAGAGAGTTTCTCTTTAGGTATGGATTAAATATTTTCTGGAAAGTAAGCACTGAAGTAACTGATTCTAACTAGCAGAATTACATGCTTGGTGCATTCCCTTTTTCACTCCTCAACCCAATGACTAAATTCACTTAGACAATACAAGAAAAACACAATTGTATGGAGACAGAGGGTGCTCCACAAAACCAATTTGCTTATAATAGTGCAGAACTTAAATAAAAATCTGACAGTCTCATATGTTGTGTCAAAGGTGATGTTCAAGAGTCACCTAAACATAAACCCTTATTCACCCAACCAAGTCCAAGACATCTGTGAGGGACTGATTCTCCTCACGATGAATCTTAGATCGTAACATTCACTGTCTGACAATCCTCTGTCAATCCACCACAATCCATGGAAATGTGTATCCCTCATTAGCTTGACAAGGTCTGTGGCTAATTAACATTATTTGATTATGACAATATACCCACCTTTTAAAAACTACAAACCAATATGAGGTCAAACAATTACATTTTCAAGATACTCAATTCTCATGAACACCTGACTTTCTGTAATTACAACAAACAAGAGGTAAAGGCAGTGAGTTTTCTTTTTACTAAGGTTTAGTAAGTTCCACAAGCCAAGCTGTTGTGTTCAGCCATTGAACAATAACCATCAACTGAGAAGAGGCATAGCAAGTCTCAACAATAAGACAGATGCAAGACTTATTTTGGGCAGTCACCATAGTCTAAACAAACTATTGTAGAGAAGAGTATGAGAACTGAACAGAATCTTTTCAGACAGCAAGTACTCACTGTCCAGTACTTCAGAAGTTGCTAGATGAGCTCTGCAGATGTGGGTGGATGTACAGTTACTGTTTTATTCCTTACCCACTATACTTATTATGGAAGCAAAGGAAATCACACAAAGCAAAAAGCTACACACATCTGTAAGGTAAGAGAAATAAAAATGAGGTGTAGGCATGCACAAACCATTCCATATTAAAAAGACAATTTTAGACATTCCTAATGCACTATGAGAAAAGGGAAAAATGGCACAAGATCAAATTCAAAACACTAAATAAAGGCTTCCAGTAGCCTTTAAGGAAGAAGCCACTTGCAAGAGCAGGAAGAGGAAACTTCTTTGAATATAACTGAGTGATGTAGGCACAACACCGAGAAAGTCATGTGGAGACAAGAAAATAAGCAAGTGAAGTGCAGGAGCACTTCAGATGCATGTAGTACATGCAAACAAAATAAAAACATAGTAATTTCTCATACACAGCTATGGGAAAGTAGGGCTTGTAACTTTTCTAAACTGCTTTTCATCATGCCACAGTTTGTTCCCCTGGTACACCTCCCTATCTCGTGTCCATGTGGTTTCCCCAGGGTGAAAAGTTTGATGTCACTGTCCCAGTCACTTCTATAGAAAGCTTAATGACAAACCAGAGCTGCACAGCTTTTGCAACCTTTAAAAAACAGAGGACCTGGTCTTCCTAAAACACATATAGGAAGTTTAAACAGACTAAGTGTTGCCCTGAGTTTTGCAGTTCTGGATGTTGTCATTCTTTTGTAACTAGTTCTCACACATTCTTTGTAAACATAGCCAGGTTATTGTAATGGTATCTTATTATTTACATTCCTTTCTCCTGGGCACAGAAGTTTGATGGACATTTCCTTTGACCAGTGTGATTGAGGGGAGGCTCACTGTCTCCTCCAATCCACAGTGGTTTATAAGACACATATAAAATAAAGTTGGGTAGAGATCCAGTCCGCAGTTTGTTCCTTGCTCTCAACAGGCGTCTGTCTCCTTCTTTCGTGTCATTATTGCGACATCTGGTGGCCCTTACGCTCTCTCGCACCTGCAGCTCATTCTGTGGCATGTAAGTGAGGTGTTTGTGCAGGCTAGCTAGTTTAAAAAATGGTAATTAACACGGATCCCCCGGACGATACCTTGACGTTGGAGATTTTAGAAGGAGCGTTGGAGATAAAGGGAATCTCAGTTCCTAGAACAGAGATAGAGCAGCTGTATCTCTGAGGAAAGGAACAGAGATTCTTCCTCGAGTCTTGGGATCTGTTTTCTAAGACCGTATGGAGGGAGTTAGGTGAATTTCTTCTGGATTCGCTGGCTGCTGATTGTAGTGTTGAATTAGCTAAGATACTGGTGTGCTGGAGACGCCTGAATTTGGTGGTTCAAAGCCGCGGCGGCTCTCCGAGGACAGACACCCCAGTGGGTTCGGTCTGTGAGGAGGAGGAATTCCTGGAGCTACCTGACACGGAAGGGGAACACCTCCTTCTTTCTGAGTCCGTGGAGCCAGGTAGCGGAGCAGCCCCCGAGGGGGCTCAGCCCGCCGACTAGCAGGGCTTGGTTGACTGGCAGGCGTTTGGAAGCGGCCAGGGCTCGAGACGCCCTTGGGGCCTCCGAGGCACCATGGCACAGGCTTCCCCCCCTCCTCTCTCAGACTGCGGCCGTGGGGGCGCGGCAGCCACATGGTGCGGGTTGCTTTCTCTCCTGCGCTTTTCTGGCACTGCCAGGAGCAGCGGGGTCAGTGGACCCTACGGGCTCAGCTCTGGAGTGTCCGAATTGAGGGACTTTAATATGCCGCCCCGCGACTGGAGCAGTGGCAGACCCCGTTGACCTGCCCTCTGCTGCAGTGGCGGTGGCTGGGGCAGCAGCACCCCCCCAGCCAAACGTGGAGTGGCGCAGACCGGCAATTTACTGGATTTAACGGACTCCCCGGCTCCTGGACTGGCTCCACCATTCCCGCTGGGGTCAGCAGTCTCCGTGCTGGGGTTCCAACCCCCCACTGGGATGCTTATAGGGGCGCTATCTCAGCCACCCCTGGCCCCGCGGCTTGCGCAGGCATAGCTGCGCCAGCCTCTATCTGGGTCTCTAGCCACAGGGCAGGGCCGAGCCGCCATCCTTCAAGACCTTCCCATCACAGCGGCGCAAACCCCCCCCGCTCGCGGGCAGGGAGAAGCCGCCACAGCGGAGCCTGGCACGGCCACCCTGGAGTGTCCCGCTGCTGCCGTAACAGCGGTAGAGGGGAGCCCCAGGCTGTTTGTGTTCGGCTCAGCCGGGGACCCAGCACTTCCCTGGGACCTGAGACCTCGGTCGAATGGCTCTCCCTCGGCTGCCTTATGGACGCTGTGTAGAGTTACGGTGCGTCCACAGGACCCTACTAGGTTTTGGGGGGACGTCAAAACAAAAGTAGAGCAAGTCAGTGACCGTGGCCTGGCNCTAGGTTTTGGGGGGACGTCAAAACAAAAGTAGAGCAAGTCAGTGACCGTGGCCTGGCACGTCACCTTGTGGCTAGTAGAGGTAGATCCCCTAGCCCTGCTGTGGCTGTGGATATTGTGCAGAATGCAGCAGGCACTGCAGCCTCATTGGATGCCATTCAGGCATTTCCTGCTACTCTCAATGCCAATCAAATCCAGGCTTTTCTTGCCATTCTTAAAAATAATAGAATGACTCATCAGGAGTTACAGTGGCAAGGTTTGATGGATCTCCAGAGAAGGCTGGCAAATATGGACTTGGGTCTAATGAAGTCATGCAGATGTTAAGAGTTTTTGATGCTACCTTATTGCTACCTTATGATATTCGAGCTTTGGCTCGAGCTCTTTTTTAGCCTGTGGAATATGACATCTTTGAATCGAAGTGGCTTCAGCTGGCAACTAGAGCAGTAGAACACAATGCTGTGTTGGACCAGCAAGATCCCAGACGTGCTGCCAGGACTGTAGCGCTGCTAGATACAGACAATTTTTCTGACCCTACCACTCAGGCTGTGTTGAATCACGCAGTGCTAGATCAGTGCCATGAGGTAGGCATGGCACCATTGATTCAAACCATTCCACAGGCTGCCCCTGTGGAATATTTTGCAGATATTACACAGAGGGATGGTGAGTCCTTCTTGCAGTTTGCAGGGAGGTTGACCACCACCGTTGAGAGGCAGGTAGAAGATCAGAATGCCAGACCGCTGATGCTTAAGTTCCTTGCTAAGGCGCATTGCACCCGAATGTAAGAAGATTATTTGTGCGCTCCCTGGTGATCCTTCTGGATGTCAGATGGCTGAGGCCTGTGGCCCAGCGGGCACCACCAGTTGGAAGGTGGCTGCCATGGCTACTGCCCCATGGTCGGCCTGGACAAGGCCACAAGGGCAGCAGCAAAAGCAGAGGAGTGCTCAGCCCAGTAGAAAGCCAGGAAGGAAGGTATGGAAAGGCACGGCTGTTTTGTTTCGTTGTGGTCGATGTGGGAAGACAAACCATACTGCAAATGCCTGCACAGCTGCAGTTTCTTAGACTGGTAGGCTTTCCTTGGCCTCGCGTTTAAACGGCCAGCGGAACACGAGGGGAAGACATGCTCAGACACAAGTATCTCCCCAGGCTCCCAAGCCGATGGAGGTCTGTTTGGCCGCCTCGTGGCCAGCACCAGTGGCTCAGCAGGCCTAGACGTCTGCACAACTGCAACAGTCGTCTTAGACTCNACTGCAACAGTCGTCTTAGACTCTGGTGCAGTGCACAAGGTCCCTTTA
>VZRZ01003109.1:0-21430 GCA_013398175.1 Climacteris rufus
GGGGGTCCGGGGTGGCGGCCGCGGCCCTGCCTCTCTCCTCTCTGCCCTTCATGCTGTAGGGAGGCGCGGGAGCCTCGCCCCAGCTCCCTTCGGCGCGGCCCCGCTGCTGCAGCCGCGGGCGGGCGCGGCCCCCGCGCTGAGCACATGGAGCCCCGGGCGCTCCGCGGTGCCCTCGCCGTGTCCTGCCCCGCTGCCGGGGAAGGCCCGGCGGGAGGAGCTCGGAGGTGCTGGAGGCCGCGCAGGGAGGGAGCTGCTGCCACGCGGATGTCGGCGTGAGGATCGGGGATACCCAGCCCTGGTAGCTGCAGTTGCTTGTGTCGAAAAAGTAAAGATTCATTATGATGACTGGCTTTACTTCCTGAGTGTGTTTCTCCTTTTTTTTTTTTACTGTAGAAGTAGTTGTGCAAAGCCATGATGCTTATTTTTTTCTCTGCATTTGTTTTAATTTATTAGACATGCTCCGTTTATCTACAGTACTCGGTCAGATGAGACCGGTGTCCAGAGCACTCGCCCCCCATCTAACACGAGCCTATGCAAAAGATGTGAAATTCGGAGCAGACGCGAGAGCTCTGATGCTACAAGGAGTAGATCTTCTAGCAGACGCTGTAGCTGTCACCATGGGGCCAAAGGTAATGGAAGATTTGGCCTTTGTTAATACTGACGTGGTTGAAAATACTGTAACAGAGAGCAGTTGTTGGGATTCCCTTGGCGAAGCTGCACAATTGCATGTGCAGAAGTGCAGTGCAAAGGGTAGGAGTACGGGCAGGCTGCTGCAAGAGTTATATTCTCGTGTTTGTCACCTGAAGCGTGACAGTACTGTATGTGCTGTTCATAGTAACAAAGTAAAATTATTTGGATCGCTGTAAAAGGTGCAATACATTTGTTTAAACAGTGTGAAGGTTAAGGAGATGTGCATAATGTATAACTAGCTGAGTTGATAGCATGTAACAATGTAGTAGATAATGTAACTGTCCATGCTATGGGGTAGGTTAATTAGCATGTAGGTTGGTTGGCTTGTATGTTATGGTTGATTTTTTTGTTTATTGGGGTTTTTTTACAAACTACAATTTTGTATGAGTTTACCTTTTAGTATTGACAAGGCTGAAAAAACATCCAAAGTGTAATGTTGAGTTTTCATTTGGCTGGTGGATGTTACCAGCTTAAGTGAAATTCCATGGCAGTGACATTCACTGTGTTACACCATGGTGTGTCCTCTAAGGGAAACCTGGTTGTCTTGGAAAACCAGCTGTGGTATTCTGCATAGTCATGCATTGTGCAGTAAGGTTTGAAATGAGATGCCTCGTTTTAAGGAAGAGACAGTGATTTTCTTGGGGCTCATACGAATATCTGTTCCCTATAATGTATGTGCTTGGTAGTTCTCAGGGCTGTTTGGCCTCTGTAACATTAGTTTCTGTGTTTCCTGCACGTTTTTGGTGCTTTACCACCTTTATTCAAAGTCACAAATACCATAAGCTGAGCAGATTAATGTTAAAGAACAAAGATGTCAGCAAGCTCTGGCTATCTCCATAAAGGAACAAAGTTTAAGTGTAGTCAGTTAATTTAACTCCTGTTTTTTTGGATCAGGCTACTTTGTGAGTGCCTGAGCATACTTCTAATGCACTGGCTAAAGGGCAGTTGCTGATGCAACTTCATGTAAGCTGAGGGGTTTTTGTTTATGCTTTGCTCCATGTGTTTGTAGAAATTGAGGGGTTGCACTGCAATGCCTGAGTCTGCTTGTAGCGTTTTTAAGAAATACCACTTTGGTGAGGAAACTTCCCTTTAGCATTGTTTTGCGTTTTAAGGAACATGGCTTGCAGTCTCCCATAATCTTTTGATTCTGCTCTGGCACGTTGAACAAACCAGTTTGTGAGAGCTCAGCTTCTCAATATGCAGGACCGTCCCAAAGGCATGTGCATTCACTGGTGGTGTTCCCTTCTGCAGGAACAGAGAGGAGTATTTTTGCTGAGAGCAAGTCCTTTCATGTGATTGGATGTAGGTGGATTTTGGTGTGCCTCTCTCCTCAGAGCTGCAGACCAAATATTTGGAGTAAGACCATATCAAAATACAGAATAAAATTAAGCAGAACTACAAGACACTATATGAAGAATTATCTAGTAACGGGCTCCTCTTGGGAAGAGTTTTCTTATTCTTGAGCCACTTTTATGTTTAGAAGTGCAGGTCAAATAAGGTAGCAGTAAGCAGTCAGGGAATGCATTATTTTGGCCTGACTGTTTCACGGCACAGAGGTAAATTTCCATAAGCTCTTCCCCAAGTTCAGCCTGAGTAACTGAAGCGTAACCTCTGTGTGCAGCTGCCGTGCTGGTGCTTCAGGAGCAGCACCTCGTGCCTGGCAGGCAGCCAGAGCTGCCTCGGTCATTGAGCGTGGGCTCTGTGCAGGGGAGGAGCTCAGGGCGCAGCCGTGGCTGCTGCACGGGAATCCTTGGCTGCCTGGCCTGGCCCGGGATCCCCAGCCGGGGCTGGGAGGGCTCTGGCCGGAGCCAGCAGGGTCAGCTCCGGCCCGGGTGAGGGCACTCGTGCAGGGCAAGGTGGGAGTGACAGGGCTCGGGTGGGGCAGTTGCGCTCCTCCCTCTTCCAGCACCTCCAGGATAGTATGGGACTGTCAGGGCAGCTCCTGGAGAGGTGGCTCCATGTGTTTCTGCTGCCTCCAGCTGAAACTGGAAGGTGATTGTTTGGGGCAGCTATTCAAGCTATTGAATTCATCTGTGAATAAGCAATCTGCTTGTGCAGGTGCATTTGCCCTCTGTTCCCTGTATGGTTTAGCTGCCCATCTTAACTGTGTCTGTTGGATAGAATGGTCCAAGTTTTCAGTTGGATCCAAGTGTGAGCTAAGAGAAGGAAAGCTTCTTAACTGGCAGTGTGTGAAAAATTATTATAACACGTTAACACAAATTTAAAGTATTCTCAATTCTCTTTGCTAATCACTAATGGGGTTTGCAAGTCTTGCTTTCTTTTCCTTTCAGCACATGCAACAAATTAAACTTTCTTTTACCTTTTTTTTTAGTCAGAAAGACTTTTTGTTGTGATTTGATGGAAATTTTGCAAATTTAGTTCTTCGTTTTGCTATATTTTAACTTTGGAGTAAAATAGTAGCAATAAAGGGAACCTTTTCAATTAGTTTCCTCTGTGAGGCCATTCTTACTTAGTTGCAGACTGTGGTATTGAGCATTATGACTGAGAAATAAAACCTCTTTCTGTGGAGGTGTGAAGCCTTTGATCCATTTTTCCAATTTTGGAGAATCTTGGTGATGAGTGTGCTTGAGAAGTCCCAGCTGAAATCTCTGTGCAAGGTGCTCAGCTGTGGCTGTCCAAGAGGCTCTTCATCTTCAGTTGAGCTCTTAAGAGTAACATGCTGTGGGTTGGCTTTGATTTAATATTTGCTTTTTGTCACTGTAGGGAAGAACAGTTATTATTGAACAAAGTTGGGGAAGTCCCAAAGTGACAAAAGATGGCGTGACAGTAGCAAAGGCAATTGACTTGAAAGACAAATACAAAAACATTGGAGCCAAGTTAGTTCAAGATGTTGCCAACAATACCAATGAAGAAGCAGGAGATGGTACCACTACTGCAACAGTACTTGCCCGTGCTATTGCCAAGGAAGGCTTTGAGAAGATCAGCAAAGGAGCAAATCCAGTAGAAATCAGGAGGGGTAACTATTTTCCCTTGTTTTTAATGTGTGATCACTGTCTTTTGCATTTCATATCATAGATTTTCCTTCCTGAATAAATTGTTTTTTATTTGAAAAGCCGCATAAAGTTAGAGAACACAGTTGTTTCTGTTACATTGCTGACTCTGAACAGAACTGTCACTACATACACAGCTGAGATTATGGAACAAGAACTATTTGGTTTTGAACGTGCAAGCTTGAGGCATTTTTTGCAATGTGGGCTTTCATTTGAAATGAAACCTGTCTGGTGGAGTGGGTGGGTGGTTTGTTCTTTCTTGCTCTGTACCTGGTTTTGTTCACTCACACGTGCTCTGTTCATCTGTAGGGGTGATGCTGGCAGTTGATGCCATCATAGCTGAACTGAAGAAGCTGTCGAAACCTGTTACAACTCCAGAAGAAATTGCACAGGTGAAAAACCACAATAAAATGTAGCCCAAGCCTATGGAGCTGCTCTTCAGAAAGAGTTTTTGTGAAGTCAGGTTTAGTGGAGTTGGGTTGTGTGCGTCCGGCGCCTGGGTAGTTTTCTTTATACAGCAGATGCAAATGGTTTCACTGAATGATCTTCATGGTAACACTGTTACTTTTTTATTTAACATTCCCAGTATTCTGGCTTCAGTTACACTGCTAGAAGCTGGCTCAGAAGGAGGTAGTTTTTCTCCCTACTAAATAGTTTAATTCCAAAGTGTGGTCTTGAAACATGAATTTGTGTACTTGGGAAGAATTGATGGGAGCAAAGCTGTGTTGTAGATAGGAGGTGGTGGCAGAATACTGAGGGTGCCTCAGGTTCAGGTGTGTTGGTGTTCCTGGATTATTTGTCCCTGGGGCTGCAGATTCTGATGGCCTGTGTGGGAGCCCAGTGCAGGGAATCTGGCCCTGTGCTGGAGCAGCACAAGAGCCTGAGCCCTGCTTACAGAGTTCTTGGGTCCTGGTGTGAGTGTGCTGCAGTCAGCTGCCCTGTCTTCTTAGGAAATGTGAGAATTGCAGATGGTTATTCTGATTTTCTTCACAGTGAGGAGCATCTTGTATTGTGAAATGTGATTAGATATCTTACTGTTTCAGGTTGCCACGATATCAGCAAATGGAGATCAGGAAATTGGCAATATAATCTCTGATGCAATGAAAAAAGTTGGACGAAAGGGTGTGATCACTGTCAAGGTAAGAACTGGCCAGCATACAGACTGAGTGCCAAGTGACTGTCTCTTCTGCAGCTAGGGCTGGCTCTTGTCACATGTGGTGCTCCTGCTGCAGCTCACATTCCACAATTCTCATCATAATTCCTCCCCAGCTCCTTCAGATCAGGGTTTGATCAATGTTCCCTCTTAGATTCCTTCTATTTTGAAAAGAAGCCTGTGCAAGTGATGTGTGGTCCAGAGCCTTTCAATCTGTTGTGCATAGTGTGCTAAAACTCTACTTGTGCTTTTGTTAGCAAATAAGGGAGTTTTTAATGGAGACTTTCTTGCATCTTAACAGGATGGAAAAACTCTAAATGATGAACTGGAAATCATTGAGGGTATGAAATTTGACAGAGGCTACATCTCTCCATATTTTATTAACACAACTAAAGGTGAGTTAACAATAAGCCATGTCAAATACTTCACAGTGGCTCCTGTCAGTTATAAATAATGGTACCTCTTAAAGGCTTTACAGTCCCTTATGCTGTGCACCACAGCAAATTGGGCAGGGGTCAGAAAATTTGAACTTGGTAAAAGCTTGGCGTTTTGGGGGTTCTTTTTTACTCTCTGCAAAGAGTGGACAGCATTCATGTGAACATCAGGCTGGCCCTGCAACACAGCAGAACAGTGTAGAATTGAGAGTGGGGTCCTGGAGAAAACAATTTGTCTCTTTTTTTAATGCAGTTGGAAAGTGCATCTGTTGATCCAAAGCGGCTGCTTAAGTTAAAAGAATGCTTGATATGTTTTTGCAGTGGAATTGTTCCAATAATGCATGTTGTTTCTGCAGGGCAGAAATGTGAATTCCAGGACGCTTATGTTTTAATCAGTGAGAAGAAAATCTCTAGTGTACAGTCCATAGTTCCAGCTCTTGAAATTGCCAATGCCAACCGCAAACCTTTGGTCATCATTGCTGAAGATGTTGATGGAGAAGCCCTCAGTACTCTAGTCTTGAACAGGTGAGGCTTGAAATCTATTCTTTTATGCAAATACTGCTTTTTATGTTTCCATCATTTTAAAAGAGTACATCCAAAGGCATGTGTTTGATTTTGTGCAGTGTAGACCTGTTTGTTCTCTTATGTGTGCCAAAGGAACAGCAGCTTTTAACATCACCATACTTTGCATCAACTCAGATAGAACCTCGGTTTTAACCTAATGACCTTTTGGAGCAAAACTAGCTCAGTTCTGAAAGTCTCTGTTTGCTTGACTGTTAGAGCTGTACTGAAATAATTTGCCTTAGTAGTTACTCTTTGTTCTCTGAATTATTCTCTTTAGACTGAAGGTTGGCCTTCAGGTTGTTGCTGTAAAAGCACCAGGTTTTGGTGACAACAGGAAAAACCAGCTTAAGGATATGGCAATTGCTACTGGTGGTGCTGTGAGTAATGATGTTTTAAGTGACTTTTTGCTCCAAGAAACGTTCATGTTATTTAAGGAGAAAAATAATGTGCGATTTTAGGTCCTTGATTTGTGTTTACTGGGTTGTAGGTTGTGTTCTGTTCTTTCGAAAAATAACAGTAACTCGGTTTGAATCTTCCTTTTTTTTTTTTAAATGCAGACACTGATAATTGCCCTGTAATGCAGCCCTGGCCGGCCATGGGTGATATGTCCTTGTAACTGACTGGAGTCACACGTGATTTCCTTGCAACATTTAGATGTTAAGGGGAAGGAGGAACTCCAAAGCAATTTCTTAGAAAAGCTTAGCAAAGCCTTTTTGCTGCCTTACAAAACTGATTGCTTCACAATTATCTGAACTCAGATGTGACAAATATAATTATTTAAAATGTTTGGAATGGATTGAATTATTTTCTCAGTACTGAACTTGGCATATGGCACTGATTAACATCTCTTTATGCTGCCTTTTTTTTTAATATGCATTTCAAAATCATAGCATGATATTGGGACCCAAAGGAGGCTGTTGATATAAAACTCAATGTTTAAGCTAAGGACAGCACAAAGTAACAAACCAGCAAACTGTTCTAAAGTCAATGGAGTGTCAATATCTGTGACATTTCAAAACACAGGGAAGTCACCAGTTACAGGACTCGAGGAAACACCATGAAACTGTGTCAGGAGGGTTTAGGTTGGATATCAGGAAAAGGTTCTTCACCCAGAGGGTGGAACTGCAGTAGTGTGGGGTTATTTGGCACCATTAGCCTGCTGTATGTGTTCGTGTGCCTGTATATAAAAGAACTGATGTGTGGGGAACCTGTGACTTCCAACTCTGCACATGATTCTTTCAGGTGTTCGGAGAAGAGGGTTTGAACCTAAATGTGGAAGATATTCAGCCCCATGACTTTGGTAAAGTTGGAGAGGTCATTGTGACCAAAGATGACACCATGCTTCTGAAGGGGAAGGGTGAAAAGGCTCAGATTGAAAAACGCATTCAAGAAATCATCGAACAGCTGGAGGTTACCACCAGTGAATATGAAAAAGAGAAATTGAATGAGCGATTGGCCAAACTCTCTGATGGAGTAGCAGTATTGAAGGTATTAAAACCTCGATGAAATGATGAACTAAAACTGCGTTTAGGCTTCCTGAGCGCTGCGGTACAGAAGGCGGCTGCCACTATGGGACAGGGGGGTTGGCTTTCTGGCACTTCTCAGTGGCATCGCCTACTTAATTTGGCAGCAGCAGCAGCAGCGCTGTCCCACGCGCGCTCCTTGTGCGCACCCTGACGTGTGGTTTGCTGCTCGTAGGTGGGTGGCACGAGCGACGTGGAAGTGAACGAGAAGAAGGACAGGGTGACGGACGCGCTGAACGCCACGCGCGCGGCCGTGGAGGAGGGCATCGTCCCGGGCGGGGGCTGCGCCCTGCTGCGCTGCATCCCGGCCCTGGACGCCTTGAAACCGGCCAACGAGGATCAGAGGATCGGTAAGCAAACCACTTGTACAAGTCAAACTCCAGGGGGTGTGAATATCCCGCGAGGATCGCATTTGTTGGCAAATGTCAAGGAGCAGAGAACCTTTCCTCCTGGCACCGATAAAAGTAGTTCACGTTCTTGCTCGGGGGGTTTTCTCTTAATACTGATCTCCAGCACAGGAGGCTGTGCCTTGGCAGTGGGAACGGTGTATGTACACGTAGCTCCAACCATCCTGTTTCTTGCAGGCATTGAAATAATCAAGAGAACTCTGAGAATCCCAGCAATGACCATTGCAAAGAATGCCGGTGTCGAAGGATCGTTGATAGTTGAAAAAATCCTGCAGAGCCCATCAGAAGTTGGCTATGATGCAATGCTCGGGGACTTTGTAAATATGGTAGAAAAAGGAATCATAGACCCAACAAAGGTAACCTAGCAGTTTCAATTCTCAGCAATCCTTGCTCCCACCTCCTGCGATGGGCAGCAGGCACTGAGCTCTTTCTTCCCTGTGTAGGTTGTGAGAACTGCTCTGATGGACGCGGCAGGGGTTGCGTCTCTCCTGTCAACAGCAGAGGCAGTGGTGACCGAAGTTCCTAAAGAAGAAAAGGAGCCGGCAATGGGAGGAATGGGTGGGATGGGCGGAGGAATGGGAGGTGGCATGTTCTAATTCCTGGGATAGGGATGCATCATGAGCTGTGCTGTTGAAGACTGACAGTTCTGACTTAAAAAACTTGAGCTATCAGTGTGAGAGGATGGATAGTGACTGAAGTGAGGCTGGTGTTGAAAAGAATCACTGTAACCATCAGTTACCGGATTTCATTTAACACACGTGTAATTGTTTACAGTCATTGTCCATGCCTACAGATAATTTATTTTGTATTTTTTGAATAAAGACATTTGTACATTCCTGATAACTGGGTTGCAAGATCCATCTACCAAGGTCCTGATTTGAACTTAATTACGGCACTTGATACTCTGTTTCAGAATTTCTTGGTGCTTGCCAGTAGTAGGAAGAACTTGGAAGCCACTGTGCGTGAGACTAGACAATTGTGTACAAAGTAGGCAAATAGAGTTATGTGACCTTTATGTAATAAACTGCTCAAAAGTTACAAAATGTATCACCTTCTTCATCTGCACACAAAGCCATAGTTACAGGAGAGCCTGGACAGCCTGCTGCTGCTTCTGAGATTTACTAGAACGTTACACCTGTGCTTGAAAATGGACAGGGCATTTCACTCCGAGAAACATTCCTGTGTCCCGAATGTTTCTCAGAAATGCAAGTGACTTTAATTTTGGTAAGAAATATCTTAAGCTGAACTGCACTACAGTTCTTTGAAATATTAAACAATGCTCTGAAAACAAGGCACGTGCACTGACTTTATTTTGCCCTGTCTATGCTGGTTGTTTCACGTGCTGCAACAGGCCCAGTGTACCTTGCACAGTCTGGGAAGGGAAGTGCCCTGAGGGTATCAAACAGGTAAGTCTTTGCTAAGAAAGGGTTCTGGGGTTTTAAAAGAGTTCCTTTGCTCAGGTGTAGTGTGTGGTTACCTCCTCAGCTTGAGCCTTCCATTCTTGCCTTCCTCCTTTCTGGTGAAGGGTTGCAGGGTTTACTACTTTTGCACTAGATGCTGCTTTACCCTTAGAAACGGTGCTTTGCCACTCCGCGTTCTTTGACCTGGCACAGCCGGTACCATTGATGTGTAGCGTCTTTCCTGCTTCCCAAACTGCAGAACAATGGTGTTGCCAAATTTGTGTATGTTTATCTCTGATTGCCTCAACAATCTAAATTGCTTTACAACTTCTCAGTTCTGTAAAACTGATCTTAATCCAGCTGTTGCTTTCCTCAGCTTCCTGCCTTTAACTATCCTTCACCAATCAGATGTGTGACATTCTAATTGAAAGTAAAATGGTCTGAAACTGTTTCAGGGCTGTCTTTATTCTGAAACATACCTTTCTGTGTTAACTTGCTGTTCTGCAGTAACCATGTGGATGGCTGACACTGCAGAGAAAGGACCAGCTTCAGCAGCTGCTCTGAAGCTTCATCTGATTTCAGTAAGGAAATTTGGTAAAGTGAGGCAGCATAGAGTCAGGACTTAAAACCTGTTCAAACCTCTTCACTTGGTTTCTTCAGAGACTGGAAAGAGAATATTTCAGGAATAGAAGTACTGAGTGTATATTTAAACAAGATGGCACTATCACAGTGGTACTGAAGAACTAGATACAGTGCTCTTTTAAATGATTTGTAGTGACAGCTGGCCTGGATTGCAGGAAGTGGAGAACCTCTTGTTCCCAGCTTCCAGGGAGGACAGCACTGGTGTGTTGTTCTCAAAGAGGTAACACTTGGTGGTTTAGAGTGTGTGTGCTGTTTGCATTAGAGGAGATGTAAGTAACCAAAGTGCAATGTGTAACTGAAGGAATGGCAGGGGCAAGTTCAGCCTCCCAAACCTACTAGAAATTAACCAGTGGCTGGAGCCCAGACAGCTGCACCAGCAACCACTGGCTCTGGCTGAGAGTGCTGCACTCAAATTACAGCACTCCTCCTACACCCCCCCTGCATTTCATGCCTGAAAACTGGGGCAGTTCTGTGGCAGTTGCTGGTCACTGCAGGAGCAGCTGGACGCTCCTGCCTGCCATTCATTTGTATTAAAAGCACCACTCCGTGCTTGCCAAACTGTTCATTCTGTGGGAAGGCAGCGTGTCAGTTGCCCTCTGCTTGGCCAGAGCTGGCTGAGCTGCTGCTGTTGTTCCCTTCCCGCTGCTCCTACCTGAAGCTGAGTTGATGTGTTACAGGCTGCACAGGGCGGAGCTGGGCCAAGGCAGAGCCGGCCGGGATTGCGGGAGCCCTTTGGCGTTCAACGGCAGCCCCAGGGCGCCGGGCTCACAGGAGCTGCCAAGTGTCTGCTACTGATAAGGCTAAAGCCTTATCAAGGGACACTTGATTGCAGCTTTGAACATTCTGTGTACGTCTGGCTGAGCAGGTGTGCTTGGTACACTATAACCTCACACCCACAGATAACAAACAGATGCCCCAAAGGAGGAGCACGGCACTTTGTACAAATGAAGTGTACAAACAAGTTTATAACTGAGGTTGTTACAGTTTCCCTTTACGTTTGATGAACTTCATGAAGCATCAGCTCCCGGGGGATGCTGGTTTCTGGGCCGTGGAGTTTGGATGCTCTTCTCTCAAAGGCAGCGACCATCTGCTTTACAACTTCATCAAAAAATAGCGTAGCAAGTTTTGAGTGCAGAAGAGAACGAAATTCAAAAGAAATCTGTTTAAGAAAATAAAAGATCATTATTTTTCCTGTATCTACTGTTGTAAAATGCTGTTACAAATAGACAACTCCATTAAGAAGGAAGTGAAGGCTGCCAGGTGAGTTGTGGGAGAAGAGTTATAACTGAGGAATAGGTGAGTGTGGCTGTGAGGAAAAACCCTGTTCCTTGGTCTGAGGACTGTTCCCCTGGGCTTTTCAGAAGCTTGGAGAATCCTGTCATTCAGCCCTCTGAAGTAATGATTTACATTTACCTAAACTGTCTTTTATTTAGTAAATATTGTATGACAAAAGAGGTTTGAGATAATAAAAAACTACTGATGAACAATAACTTATTTTGTGCACAGAATTCACCTTGGGGACAGAAGTTGCCTGAAGAAAATCCTGCCTGGCAAGACAGCAGACTTCCAGGTAAGTTGGAGCATACCCAAGAAATTTAAAAGCAGCTTGAAATAGCCACCTATTAAATACCAATATTTTAAACTGGTCTTTCCTTACTGGTGGCAGTAGTTATGGCAGGTTCAAACAAGCAGTTTAATGACTGAAACTACAGATTTGGTTTGTGTGTCACAGCTCCCACCTGAACAGCTTCCTAGCCTGACACGGGCAGTCAATGAACTGAATTGGGATTTAAGTACTTTTGTCATTCCTGAGAAATCAGTAGACTTAATGCCAAATGGAGCAAATACAGCTTCTCCCCAATTCCTTATGAGCAATGCATGTTAAATGCAAAGCAGTAGCACCAAAGTAATTAAACAATTTGGCCTGTAAGCCAAGAGTAGCTTAATTTACATTTGCTTGACCTCAAGCATCAGTGAAATTAATGTGCCTTTTGCAAATCTGAAAGCTGTGATTTAGGGCATGCAGAGTTCTGCAGAGCAGGGATAAGGAGTGTGGCATGTTCAGGAATTATGTAAATCTTGAGGTATGGTATACATTTATGAAGTGAAGTTTGCAGGTGGTAAAAATGGTGGTTGTGCTTCAGTCTATGCACCAAACCAAACCAGGAAAGTTCCCTGCTGTATGTGTGTCTCCTGGAATCAGGCTGGCAAAACAGGATACAGTAGCTTGTGGGAACCAGCATAACCCAAAACTCAAATAACATTTTCTAAAGCAATCAAGCATTCTTGAAATCAAAGTTTTCTCTTGAATATCTGTAATTGCAGGGCCTGTTTTGAGGAGTTTGTTGTGAAATGCTTATCATCTCTGTCTGCATGTGCCCAGAGGCAAGGACTGGCAGGGGTTAAGCTCAGCTGACTGCATTGGCTTCTGCTGCCTCAAAATGAGGAAAGCAGTAAGGTGTGTTGATAGTGTTGTCCCAAGAAAATGAAAATG
Organism: Climacteris rufus; assembly: GCA_013398175.1. Classification (NCBI taxonomy): domain Eukaryota; kingdom Metazoa; phylum Chordata; class Aves; order Passeriformes; family Climacteridae; genus Climacteris; species Climacteris rufus. Next base: position 12,319 of record VZRZ01003109.1, read on the forward strand.
TCCCAATCAAGTTCAGTTTTGATTCCCTTTAACTGAAGTTCTGGACCTGAAATGTCAAGATGTGTCTTTGGTTTGGGGAGGTGTGGTGGTGTTTCCTCACAGAGCCTGTACTTAGATTATAGGGTTTAAATAGTTGTTTAAATCAAGTTTTTTAACTGATTCATGGTTTGGGTTAAAAGCTAGCTTATGTACTAGTTAGTAGAAGGAACTGGCACTTGTTTGCCTAAAGATATTCAAATAACATCAGTAAATAACATGCAAACATCATTAATAAAAGTGGTTCTTTGAGTGCCTGTATTTTTACTGTTGAACTGTATGAAATGCAATGCAGCAATAAGCTGAAATTTAATAACCTGAGGAGGTTAATATGCTAGCTTAAAAATACTCTAAAAGCTTTTTTTTCTATTTACAGAAGATAACTTTCAAAGCAGAGTATTCCAGTAGATGGCAGCAGGAGTAGCCCATCTCTCTGTACTTTTGCAGCCTTTTACAACCCCCAGCTTAGTTACATGCTCGATGCAACACCTACACTTTGTTATAAAATGCAAGGAAAAAATGTGATGGCAGACAAAACAGACAACGTGGAAAAGAAGTAACTGGAATGGAAAACAACTTGTCTGGGAGTAAAATCAGGCTAAATGAGATACTGGGTTTAAAGAGCAATAGTTTTGGGCTGCAGTTATATCCCATCATAAATCAGAAAGACAGCAAAAATCTATTACACTTGTATTAGAGAAGGAAGGAGTAAGGCTTAAAATACCTGAAAGAGTAAAACTGGAAGACAGGAAATTAAATTGACCAAACTGCAGTCCAAACAGGACAGATGGCAGAACATCAACTTTCTGCTATCAAGAGCATTTAGCTTGTAGAGTAATTAAAGGAAATAGCAAATTATATTCAGCATTTCTCTTTCTGTATTTGACTGTCTAAAAACTTCAGTGTGTTTAGAACTGTACAGTGAGAGGTGCCTGTCCCTAGACTGTTCCATGATACATGGACACCTCACAGAAGGCTGTTGTCTCTAAAGGACACTGGTTTCCAGCAGTCAAGTTTGCAAAATATTTTTTGGACAGTGTTGACTAAAGCTAACTTGTTTTCTGTCTATATGTGTTTAAAAAAATAGGACAGGCATTTTAAAAAGCCCCCACAGTTGAAGATAGTGTGTCTATGTGCTGCTCCTAGCATGTGGTAGCCTTCATTACCATACTTACTGAAAAATCCAATGTACACGTCCTTGGATAACCAGGGATACCTGGGCTCAAACGCCACACTGTTTCCAAGTGATTAAATAATTTTCCATCTGTGCATGATGCCTAAAATAAAGTTAAAAAAATCAAGCTACAACTAGGTTTTTACAAGTGTGACAAGCAGGTATTACTGAAGCTTGTGTTTGCATTTTGTTACACCAGTGACAGTCACAGCACAGTTAAAGCTGCTCTTACAGCACAGCCAGCAGGAGATCCCCTATGCACGGTGTCATTTATGGCAAATTCACTCGAGTCCTTTTAAGGGAGAGGAAAGATTTGTGTGCTGAGCATCATAAAACAGATCTGTGGCATGATGCATAGAACATGATGTTGGCTATACACCAGGATTTTGAACAACACTGCTTTAAGCAAAGAATATGGATATTTACTGGGGTTTGAGATAGATATACTTTATTACATGTATAGAATGTTTTATATACTGGTATATAGAGTGGTAGCTTTGGGCCATAGGCCTGCTTAGCCTCAAGACAAATCTGACTGAAGACAAACTCCAAAGAAACTCTGTACTATTGTGACCAAGAGCTGCCAAGAAGTCAGTAAGACTGAGACACTCGAGTTGGCTTTTGGTTCCTGGCAAGCTGTGTTTAACTAATGCTTCAGGGCTTGCACACAGTCCTCCTTGAAAACAGGAAAGTATTGGCAGTACTTGGCTGTGTAGTTTTCATGACAATAGGCTCTTTATTTTCACTCATTTTGCTTTTAGCACATAGAGCTAATTTTGTGTGGCCATATTTATAATAGAAAAAGTTTGAAAGATATACTTCAAAATCATCCAAATACATAACCTCAACTGGCTTGGAATTTATAGAGAAAATTTCTGTAACTTGTTTTTTAAGTTCCTATTGTTACCACAAGCAGCTCTGCTCCACCAGACTGCCCACGGGGAATAGGTGTTGCTTGGGTTGGAAAGCTGTGGTAAGGTGAGTCATCTCAGAGTAATCAGCAGCACAAAAATACCTACATTTTTCTTTCCAGGAATGAGATAATGCAGGGCATTGCTACTTCTGCATCAAGAAAGGGAAGGAGTAGAGGGAAGATTAGACACAAAGAGCTGGGCCTGCTTTGCCTACTGCTGTCAAAACTGCAGGAAGAATGGGAGAACTGCCACTGTCCCCCTTTCTCCCAGTCTTACAAGTAGCAAGCTCACTCCATGCTTTCCCCCTCAGCAAAAAGTGTTGTTACCAATATGATTTTTCCATTGTTTAAGCACTAAACAAAGGAAAAACCTTAAGCAACAAACCCATTCCCATTTTGTGCCTGACCAGCATGCAAGGTGCCTTTGGCCAGAGTTACTTGAGAGGACAGTGAAATAGTCCAAGCACACAGTCACTTCTCTAGAAATGTTCCTGCAGTTCTAAGGACATAATGTAAACCTCTAGGAAAAGTAATCACAGAGCAGAGAAAAGGCTAATGAGTCTTTGGGGAGGAAATCTGAAATGGTTTTCTTCATCACTTTTGTGTGGGTTTTTTTTCTTTTTTTCTGAGCCAGGAATGCTTCTTCTGAGTGAATTAAGAGGGACAAAGAGTTGGTAAGCCAATCTGATAGCTATGTGAAAGAGAAAAGCCTGTCTTGTCAGGGAGGAGGAGAAGAGGAAAGCTCTCAGCATGTACAACACAGATGTTCCATTATAGCTGCTCAACTTTTTTAGTAAAAGGAGAAAAATCTTTTTTCTTTCCAGAATCAGTAAGGATATTGAATAGAGGCACTTCACATATTGCTTTTCCAATTTACATCTCCCCTGTACTTCAGAAACTCATTTTCTTTTAAGTGTCTCTTATTAGGAAGCCTAGAAAGAACAGTGAAACAGGATAGTCAAACAATTATCTTGAACAGCAATCAACTGCTGTAATTTCCACTAATTATTCCAAAACAATCAGGATCTGCCAAGGGAGAGGCAGTTTTGCTGTAAGGAATCTGTTCAGAGCCATTCTTTACCAAAACAGATTTGAACATATAAGGCCAACAAATAGTTAGAAGATTCAGGCATCATTGAAAATTTCTGTCTTGACACTTTTCTACTTTTCTCTTAATTATTGGTCTTGAAAAGCTAAAGGGAAATACAACTGCTTCTTTGTACAAATTAATTGTAAAAAAAATTACTTTAAATCCACACTTCTATCCTCTCATCAATACACTGAATAACAATTTCTTCAGAACGTCCTACACTTAAACTGAAGTCTTTTCATATTGACTAGTTAAAATTGTGAGAGGAAAAGTAATGACAGATAGCAGCTTTGTTAAGGCATCAGAAGCTAGAGTTGCCAGATAACATTTGAGTACTGATTTTGTATTTAAAGAGGCTTGGACAAAATTGTAACAAAAAAAACCATGCAAAAATGTTCTATCTTCGTTTAATGGCTGCCAGCTTCTCCAGCAAAGGCAAATTAAAAAGTGATTCCTTCTCCCTCATGTGGCAGGTTATGTTTCAAAAGCCCATTCAAATTCTCCTGTTTATTTAAAGTCTTCAAAGAAAAGCACCACAAGTTTTGAGCCACACAAAGAACTTCCAGCATCAATTTCGGTTTGAAGCAAGATGTTCCTGGAATATTCAAATTTTAACAAACAAAAGGTAAGGAAGGTTATGGTTAGGAGAATAAAAAAATGCAGTTACCTTAACTAAATGTGGTCTCACTAGGGTCACAATGGATGTGTATCTCTCTACTACAGGAGGGAATCCTATTTCTAGCTGTGCTTTGCAGTACCCAGAGCGCTTCGAGAGTACGTCTGACCTTTTACACCAAGGAACAAAGAGTTTGTAATTCTCCACAACAGCAACAACTTCATACATTTCCTGCATGGAATACCTGGAGACAGAAATGGGAACATTACAGTTACAAGGTATTTTAACTTCAAATTCAGTATTAAAAAGTTTCAAAGATGGTATGGCATAGGCAGTTGGAAGGTGGACACAGTCACCTGAGAACTCTACCACTGATTTTGGAAATTAAAAATGCAGCTTTGCTAATTAAGAGGGAAGAAAAGCAATACACTGGTGGTAGCTTTTGCATAAACAAGCAAAATAACACATACCATCCAACACTAACAATAGAGAAAAATGAACTTAGTGCCTGCTACTTTATGCAATATCAGGTAAATATGCACACGTTTCAAATGGAAACTTTTTTCCAGCACAGCTGTGTCTTTATTTAGGCAGAACTTGGACATTCCACAAAAAAAAAAAAAAAAAAAAAAAAAAAAAAAAAAAAATCCACATTTCATGGCTACCAAGACAAGGTGTATCAAAATACAAGTACTATGTTTCATAAGGTTTAAACAGAGGAACACCACCTTCCTTATTTTAGCCCAAGTGAAAAAGCTTAATTAAAAAAATAGATGCAATGGAAAAACTTTGCAGCATCACAGAATGGCTGAGGTTGGAAAGGACCCCTGGAACTCATCTTGTCCAACACCCCTGCTCAAGCAGGATATTGAAATCAGATGGAACAATATTAAGGCAACATTTTGGTTGACTCTACTGTAACGTGGCAAAGTGTTACATAGCTATGGTTTTCAGTTTTTAGTTCTGACTCTGAAACAGATGGGATTAAGCATGTGCTTCAATTCTTTTAAAATGAAGCATATGTTCAACAGTACTCAGCAGTGAGGACTATTGGACAAAGGCCCTTTTTAAGTGACTAGGCAAGATGTATTGCAGTTCAAGAACTATCACATAAAGGAGTGGCAAGTATAGTAAAAAAAATATGCTAATAAACAAATAGTTCATACCATTGTGGACCAGAGACTGGGACCAGAGACCAGTATCATCAAATGAACTGGGATTTTCCCACTAGCTCTAAGGCAAACAGGATTTCAAAGTCTTTTTCTGTATGTCTGTTTCTTCATCACACAACTAATTATTTTTCTTCTTTTGAAGAAGAAAATCTTGAGAAGTATAATATAATCTAAGTGTAAACATTGGCATGTATTTGGGAAAGAATGGAACAGAGTTTTCACACCTGGTGGTTTATTCAAATTGTATTACATGGAATTCTTAATGTATCACTCCATTTCAAGGTTGGTTTTGTTTTGTCATGGAATAGAACAGTTATTTCTACTGTTTCTTTCTATGGGCCAAGGGCTTTGGGTTCCTACTTTTTTAATACTCAATTTCAGACCTGTCAAGCCTGATCTCTACAAATTCTGAAAGTCAAAACTCCTTTCTAGGCTCCAGCTGGGCAGAATCACAGGGGCATGTGTCTTCAGGGATGCTCAGTCTTTTGAACTACTAGTGTTTTGGATTGATTACAAAATCAAATACAAAATCAGTAAGCATTTAAAGTCTCTTTCCACAGTTTTATACAAACCCTATAATTCTTCTTTCAGAATATTCTTTTCTTTTATTTATTAGTGGTGCAGCAACATTGAAGAAACTTCTTGAAAAAGTATGGCTCATTATAGGTACTTGCAAAGGAGAAGTTCTGGTCATCAAAATACCACAAGAAGCCAAGTGCCTGAAACAGTGAAAATGCTTTTAGATGTGTTTCATATCAGCAAAATTATTAACAATGCATTCAGGTGAGACAAACAATCTGTTGTATAACATTCCAGAAAATGTCAGCCAGATGGAAAATCAAAGGCTTGTAACAATATACAAACTGTCAAAAACACGAGGGACACCTTTTTTATTTTGCCTTAAGAGAAACTAAAAATAGCCCCAGTCATGACAAAAGTAACTGGCAGTGAAATAGAAAGGCCTCGTGAAACACTGACTTCCTGGCAGCTCGAGTTCACCTTCAAGTCTCACATGCACTTTGTTTGCAGAATAGTCTTTCTTAACAGCAAAATCATGGCACAGTTTGCAATACTTTATCCTTTTGGAATACATGAAGTAGAGAAGGTTTCACTTGGAGATAGAAGGCTGAACTCTGCTACAATCCCTCTGCTGCCTTCCTTCTCTTAAAAGGAAAATTTCATTTTGAAAGTCCTTTCAGAGGGTGCATTGTTTACCCAGCTTTCAAAATTTCCTTCAGAAAACATCATCAGAACATTGGACACAGTGTTTTCATAAGTAAAACTTAACAAATTATCTTTAAAAGTACAAGTAATTCTAAGATTGCAGCGTTCTCAGTGAACACTGTTCTCAGTGTTCTCTGCAAATATCTACACTAAAATCTAACAAATATTTTTTGTGTTTAACAGGTCTGTTCTGCTAAATTATTGATTTTGCTTAGATCAAGTCAGTCAAGATACAAAATGCTGCCTCAAAAAGCTCTGAATTTTGGTACCAGGAAAGTAAAAATGCCCCTATTTCACCGCAATGACTCTACAAACAGAAGCTAAAGAGTAACCCAGGTCTTTTATTGATCTTTCTCTAATTAAACAATCAGGATTATACTTCTGGATTCACGTAATTAAAAATGGGACTAACCTTTCCTACTTAGAACTGGGCTTCTTTGGGGGTTGGTTGGTTGGTTGGTTGGTTTTTTTAAACACAATGAACAGATGCAGGTTTTTTTTTTTACCAAGCACCAAATTAGTTCCCAATTTTGAACAATTAAAATTAACAATATGCTTTAAAAATCAACATAACTTGGAATTCTACAGAAATACAGTAGTTACCCATGACTGAGCACAGTGGTTTATATGGTCACTGTATTAGGTGACAGGCAAATAATAAATTGTATTGAGTTCAGAGGAAAATATTCATTGTTAGTAGCTATTTAGAAACAATTGGTACAGACTTTTTCAAAACCAACTATGCAACTGGGATATGAAGCACAATGATTGACAACATAGATTGTAATCACTGCAGTTGCAAAGAAACTAAGATGGGACAGAAGTGTTGTGTGAAAATTAAGAAAGAATAGGTCCACTTTAAAAAGCTTTAGACAACTCTGCAAATGTTTGTAACAGTATCTGAAGGGCTGTGGACAAAAGCTGTTTTTTTCCACACAGACTGTACAAGACTGTTAAGGACAAACTTTGACAGGAATGCTGGAAGGGTGCCAGTAACATTGTAGCTGCCTCAACCAAATTCACAGAAGGTGTTTGGAGCAAACCTCATTGTGCACAGCTGATTGAAGTTACTTTATCTGGGGCTATGTACAGCAGACAGTCCAAACCAGTCACCAGGTTTTGTCTTTTGGTTTGTTTTTTACTGTAATGTTGTGCCAGTCTATTGTTTCATGCAGTTTTATCTAAGCTTGTTTCAGCCACAAGGCTGAAAAACAATCCCTGCTAATAATCTCTTAGCTGCTGCAAGACAATGTCCTTTTCACAAGTACAGTGCCATTCGAGGAAGGCGAGGTTAAGAGGTTATAATGCTGGTGAGATTCCATCCCTCTCCCAATTTTATCTGAAGAAGAACAGATGCTGTGAGAATGTGCTGGGCTGGCTCCCAGTTCAGGAAAGCAGATCTGTTCAGGAAATCCCATGGTTTCCATGGACTGTCACAGTTTGCTGTGAACCCGACCTGAGTCACTGAAGAAAAGCCACGTCCACTCTATAATTCAGACACACCTGTGACCTCTGCATTTTGCTCTGACAGTGACAGAACCATCTCCACGCACTCCTGCCACTCACTGCTTTCTGCCTAAGCACTTGGGGACTGATCACAGTATCAGCCAACTTCCATGACCTGAAAAGGAAGCGTTTCTGGTGTATGACATGCACATGTAAGTCATCCATATCGAGTGATTTTTTTTTTTTTTAATAGCTACACAATTTTGCAAGCCTAAAGACTAACATTTTGGAAAAAAGGGCTCTCTTAACTCCTCACTGTAAAGACTGAATTTAGTGCCAGGAGCATGCCAGGGCAATAGTGTTTACTGTATCCCAGCTGGTACTTCCATCAGATTAGCGATATCTGATGGGTGTTTGATGGTCTGCGAGACACCTGTTGATCCCATTCAAATTCTTTGCCAACAACTGTTCCTATCCCCAAAAAATGAGCGTCCCAGCAAGTGTCCTCATTAGCATCTCAGTCTGCACCAGCACACGAGCCTAATTTACCGCGTGAGCCCTTGAAGCCTGCTGCTGCTGAGCAGGGCGAGGTTGTGCCGAGCTGGCAGCAGGCACGGAGCGCGCTCCAGGGACCGCTCCAGGGGGGAAGCATCCGCAGCCTCCAGGCTCCGGGTAGCGCAGCAGCGCCTTTCATCCAGCTCGTGCCTGCTTAAAACCAGCTGCCAGGATTCTTGCAGCTTCCACTAGAAACATTTTAAAACTTAGTTTGCAAGCGGTTACTTAATGGGTTTCCTTATATCAAACACCCTTCCAGCAACTGATTTTGCCCTTGAGACTGGAATAAATTGCTTTCAAAAACAGCAATTTTGTTTACCAAGACTGAACGAATTTAATATTGCAAACACAATCCTAAGATTATACCACAAAGGACAGACAGTAAAAAATGTGGTCCAATGTCACATTATACCACTGCACAAGTTAACAGTGTTGTCAAAGACTGCTTGAAATTTTACATCACGAACCAATCTCTATTCCACTTTTTGACAGTTTTTATGAGGATGACAGTTTGATACACAGCAGCACTGTCATAACAGCAGTAACAGGTGAACCTTTTTTATACTAAGATTTTCAAATCGCACTATCTCTCATCTGCTTGCTCTTTTTTCTTTCAGTTCCAAGGTTAACTCTTCTCCCAAAGTATATTGTTTTTCTCAGGTTGCTGCAGCCAGCCTTAGACGTGCTCAGGTGAGACGGAACACGGTGCATTATCTGAAGTGGAAAACATCCGGGGGTTTCCCTCCGTTTTTAATTCCTTTGACGGATTGCTCACAACTACGCAACTGGCTCGGGCAAAGACGAGGCGAGTTTATAAGCAGGAAACCGGCCCCTCTCTGTCACGCCCGCGCTCACCGCGCCTCGCCCCGCGTACCTGGCGGCGGCC
>VZRZ01003109.1:27416-70381 GCA_013398175.1 Climacteris rufus
GGGGCCGGGCGTTGGGGGGGAGCTGTGGCTGTGCCGGCGGGGGACGGACCGGCGTCCGCTGAGCTCCCCGCTCCCGGCCCCCTTCCGCCCATCCAGCCCGCGGCCGGCGCTCTGTGAAAACCCCGCGGTCGTGATGCGAGGTTCGCATCGGAAATGCCAACAACGCGCGTTTATTCCGCTGCCTGAGCCCTTTGGGCCCGGCCCGCGGTACCCAGGAGGCTGAGGAGGGTGGGAGAACGGGTGTTGCCCGCTGGAAGCCGGCGCGGCCCGAGCTGATACCGAGCCGCCGCGGTGCTGGCTGAGAAGAGTGCCCCGAAGGAGGGGAAAGAGCGCGAGGTGTGAGTGTTTCAGCTGCCATTTTACACAGGCTTCCTGTCGGCCCGCTGTTCCCGGAGGAAAGCGGGGCTTTAGCGAGCGAGGGCTTTCCCAGGCGCTGTGCTCTTCTCGAAGGTGCCGTGTGCCTGTGTACGCTGCTGTTTCCAGCTCTTCGCAGTCGCAATCAAAGCTGTCTTTGAGGACACTGACTGCGGCTTGCTCTGCTCTTAAATGTCTTCAGGCAACGGAGAATAATTTTTACAGTTATACTGCTTCTCTGTTTACTTCGGGGTTTTTCACTGGTGTTTCTGTGTACTCGTGTTTCTGTAGGTGATCTCTTGTAATTTGTCTTAATTTATATCCGTAATTCGCTAATCGAAAACTGCCTCTGGGTGGTGGTTGTGCGCTGTGAGGTAGGCAGGTCGCCCAGGTATTCATTGTCTTTTAGGATGGGTTTTGTTTGTTTTGGGTTTTTTTTCAGTTTTGCATTGAAAAAGCTTTTCAAATGGAGAGCCGTCATGTCCCGTGGAAGTGAGGTTAATGTAGTCTTTAGCACTGCAGACCTAATCTGATTTTAGGGATGAAAAAAAGCCGTTGTTCTCACTTTTTTTTTTTAATTTAATTTGATTTAATTTTTTTAGCGTTCCAGAGTATTTTTATATAATTACAGAAGTTGTCTTTCCCTTGTTTATGTGCTGTGACGTGCATAAGGGTTGTGTGAGATACCACCCCAGTGAGTATTACCCATCACAGTGCTTTGCCTCTCTTATTACCTAAAGAGATTTTTGTAATAAAATAGTAGAATTGTTGTGGTTTTATTTTTTTCAAACCTAAATTGCGTATTTATTGGAACAAAAGGTGGTCCACTGATATCAGTGAAACCATTGACATGGTTCCAGTTGCGTGTGTTTTGATTCGTGTAGTATGAGAACAAGGGAAAGGGTAGTTAAATAAAAAATGTGTACAACAGGGTATGATCATGTTGTGGTCTTACGCAGCGTGGAGGTGTTAGCTGAGCAGCTTGATCATTTTGCTTCCGGGTTCTGTCCTATCTTTTTTCAGTTCCCGACTAATCTTTCTAATTGAGTTGTTACTAAACCATGGTAAAGGAGTTTTAATATATTTGCACTGTTTGTTAAACACTTACTGATTGACGTGTTCAAGACACAACTTGAAAGAGACATTGGAACAGTTGGAGGCTGTGTCAGCTACATAAAGTGAGAACTCTGTGCTTGAGGCTGAAAAGCGAAGTTTAAGTGGCAGCTTATAGAGCCCCAATAAATGATTGAGCTTTGAACAGTGTTGAAGGTCGTTTTTAATGTTTTTTTCTTGCTCAGAAAAGAGCAGAGATCTTCCAACATAATAGACCTAACATGTTAGAGTGCTAAAGTAGTTAAAAAAGCTGCACAGTACAAGCTAAATGTGCAAAAATATGATAAGACATGAAAACATAGAACCTGTTTACTCTGTAAAATGCCTCTCCAGCACAGGGTCTTTCATTTTTTTAATGTTGAGAGTAGAGCTACATGTGTGGTACTGAAATACATACTTTGAGAAAGCCTGTCATAGCCTGTCTGTGAGCTGGATGTTCAATGACTTTGAATTCACATGTGTTGACTTCAGTAATATTCAGCATTTTTGGTATGTTTCAAATGAGCTGTGCATGTTAAAGTTAGTTCTTCTAAAATACCAACATGTGTTTAATAGAGTCAAATACAGAAAAGGAGTGATCAGTAGAATATTATCCCCCTCCTCTTTTTTTTGCCCTTAGATCTGGCTCCCTTCACTGTTTGTCTGTGACTGAAGGTTCTGTTGTGTCCTGGTTGACTTAAGCCATTAAACAAGTACTTTGCACAATGTAACTTGTGCAGGCAAATTTCTTAATTTGATTTTTATTAAAGTCCTTTGTTGAACAGGGTGTGAGCTTTTTCAAGAAAGTGCCAGTTAGCTCAAGGAAGGTAAACACATCTTGAATGTCAAAGTAGCATTTTCCAGCTAAATATGTGATGCTTTCCACACTGGCAGCCAGGCTCCCTGTGGCTGCAGGCGTCCTAATTCTCAGGAGGTTTTGTGGATGTCAAATGGGGGTTCTCTTCAGAGTGCTGCATTGAAACTGGCACCTAGAGGCTGTGTGGCATTAGTTGAAAATTAGGGTGGCCATAAGTGGGGTTTATTGACCCTATGCGGACTTTCTTTTTTGGTATAGATAACCCAGCAGGTTTTGCTGTAAGAAAATGAGAATGCTCCTGACCCTGCCAACAAATGTAATCCCTATATTTTAAAGGAGAAGGCCAACTGTAAATGAAACTTGTACCTTCTTTGGTAAATACAGCTGTTTTAAAAATAAAGTAAGAGGACAAGACTTTAGTATGTTAAGTATTGGCAAGAAGTATCAATAGGAAAATACTTTTATATTCATACTTTTGCTGCAGAATTTCCACAATTGTTTGCTAGCCTCTGTTGGTGGAAGTAGAGGTGGGAGGCCATGCACAAGCAAATCTCTGTGCAAATCTCTGTGTGACCCGTCCTGCAGGGTAAGGTATTTGTTGGTGTCTGAGCTCTGTGGTCAGGTCGATTCAGTGAGCAAGTGATGGAAAGGCAGGATGATCCCGTAGGCAAGATCTGCAGGCTTTTCTTTGTGTTGAAGTTGGTTACAGCTGTGGGTATTCAGTCAGGACGCACTGTGCTGCTAAAAAGGCAGTGGTTGTTCTGCTGTTTGGAAATCAGAGAAGCTGTGGTGCTGAACTCTAACAGCGCTCACTGGGTGCTGGTTGTGCTGTCCAGTGCTTCAGGGATTCCCTTCCACCCCAGTACTGCAATGCACCAGGCTGCAAAAGGAATCAGGAGCTTCATCTGCTCTCTGGAAGAAACAGAAATAACTAAAAGATCTGTGGAGAAGGTGTTGGAGTTGCATTGGCTCCATAACCATGCCATAGGGTGGTTTCACAGAAGTGGTTTCACCTTTAGATGACACTGGTAGGCAGGATACATACACCTCCAAAGGCAGCCAGAGACCTTTGTGGGCAAGAGAAAGATCCCTAATTTGGCAGTAGTTTCTTTCTGCTGCTTTTTTGGGAAGTAACACCTTGGGGAGCAACGTGTATCAAGCTCTGGGCTTAACTGGAATGGCCTGTGCCGTGCAGGGTTTTCCAGGGAGCTGGGTGTACCCGCAGGCAGGATTCAGCAAGTGCTCATGGCCGGCACTAGAAGGCTTTTGTCAGGTTTCAGCTTTGGCATCACAAGTTTCTGTAGCACAGATAGACTGTCCTAGTTTTTCTGCTCTAGATATCTGCAAAAATTTGATGAAAACCCTCAAGTGGCTGGATTGAGAGTCTCCTTGTCAGCCTCTGTGGTATATGTTGTGTGTGTGGGACTCTTACTGAGTTTAGAAACATATTTTTGCTGGTTTTCCCCACTAGACCACTGCAGGAATTGCTGATTTGCTGCCAGGTTCACTGTGCTTCACGTGAAGCCGGTGTTTCTATGTGCCTGTCCTGCAGGCTGTAGGTGAACACTTAGTCCTGCTATTCTCTCTCACAGCTGTATGGCAAAGATTTGCCAGGTAAAACTGTGCTGAGTTACCTCTCTAGAAAACATGCCTTTGTACGGGCAGCATGATTTGGCTTTGAGTGGGATTGTAGTTTGATGTTGTTTGTTGGGTTTTGTTTTGGTTAGTGGCAGTCTGTGATAAGAAAAGGACCCAACTGTAGTGTTAAGTCTTGAAGTTTGCAGAGTTGACAGTTTAAAATTGAAAAATAAACAGTTCTGATCCAATAATTTACATTAGTAATGATCTTACCTTTTTAAAAAAGTATTTTAGTTCTAGTCAGGTTTCTTAGGTGGGAAAACCTTGTCAAATTTATTCATCCTGAAAAGAGAAATGAGCAACAGTAGCAAACAACTATCAAATACTCAAGAGTCAAGATTATTTGTGAAGAAGATTTCTTGTAGCTTTTTTGTAAATTGGCAAATTTCCCTTAAGTTAATGTAGCAGGCAGTACCACTTCAGGTGGGAGAGGGTGTGTCACAGAATTATTGGTGTTGAAAGGGTCTTTTGAGACCATGTAATCCAGTTTTTCCTCTCAAGCACGGTTCTTTGTATTCCTGCAGCCATGAAATGCAACTCTTGGGTATTTTCTTGGCCCATTAAAGTAATTGTTTGATCTACTGACATTTACATTGTATGGATAATTGTCTTTATGCATCTGTTGATTCAAATAAGATTCATATGAAAACAGTAATAATTTTTATGCTGTTAGCTGTGCCTCAGTGTAACTACAGTTACATTTGTTGAAGATAGTTGGATTACTGCAACTTATTTTCTTGTTGCATTACAACAGATGGGAGGAAGGCATGGTTTAATTTGGTTCCTGGTTTTGTGGATTAAGAGGTTAATGTTCTTTCTGCAACTACCAAATTTCTAAGGTCAAAGATGGCCACCAGAGTTGATTAGAGGCAGATCCTGATACAGTACAAGAATCACAAAGCTCCCATTTGTCCTGTTTAAAGGATGTTCTATTATCCTGAAGAATAGTAGAGTCTTCCAAGATGGTGGTGCAGGCAGGAATAATGAATAAATAACATTTGAGCTGCCAAAGTGAAAAGAAACTGGTCCTAAGTTTTGGGGTTTCTTTTATTAACTTGATACCCAGTGGCATATTAGAGTTGGGTTTTTAAATTTACTTATTCAAAGATAATACAGCTTTGCAATGTGTTAGAAAACACAATACAGTGTTGTTTTATTAAATCTCAGTTTTGAGAACTTAGCAGTAACTCCTTTGAACAATTTGTTTAAATTAGCAAAATTGGTGATAACATCGTGAAAGGCTTTTTTTAATGAGAGATTTACATTTGCTGTGAAAGTGTTTTGTCAGTGTAGTGTTGGGAAGTATTGCTGTGGTGTAAATTGCCTTCTCTGCTACTCTGTTGGAAGATGGGATATGATAACAGTGGGTGAAATAGTTTGCTTTAGGCCATACAATTAAAGTAGTCGGTGCTGGATCATATTGAAACTTACGGAAAAGCTGCTTATGGATACTGTGATTTTATAATTTTGTGTGTCATGTGTGTTTATTTCTTTAGCAATAATCTTTCAGGTCGGGCAAAAACCTCAGTTCATTGTACACAGTAAAATGAGTAGTACATTTTGTGTGTATGTGTAAATAGACTTTTTTGTGTATGTGTTTTTTCCCTAGATATTGAAGCACAAATTCGAGAAATTCAAGGAAAAAAGCCTGCTCTTGATGAAGCTCAAGGAGTAGGCCTTGATTCCACAGGATACTATGATCAAGAAATTTATGGTGGTAGTGACAGCAGATTTGCTGGATATGTCACTTCTATTGCAGCAACTGAATTGGAAGATGTAAGTGATTTTTTAAATTTTGTTTTTGCAATTAAAGTACTTTGGAATTAAATTTTGAGTAATTTTTAGAAGCAGTTGCTGGAAGTACAAATAGTTGTCATTAGAGTCATAGTGGACTAAATATGTCTCATCTGGGAAGCTGACAATTATGAAATGGTTTGGGTTGGAAGGGATCTTAACGATCATCTGTTCCAACCCCCCTGCCATGGGCAGGGACACCTTTCACTGGACCAGGTTGCTCAGAGCCCCATCCAGCCTGGCCCTGAACACTTCCAGGGATGGAGCATCCACAGCTTCTCTGGGCAACCTGTTCCAGTGCCTCAACCACTCTCACAGGAAAGAATTTTTTTCTTAATATCCAATGTAAACCTGCCTTCTTTCAGCTTGAAGCCATTTCCCCTGTAGTCCTGTTGCTACATGCCCATGTAAAAAGTCCCTCTCCAGCTCTCTTGTAGGCTCCCTTCAGGTATTGGAAGGCCACAATTAGGTCACCCCAAAGCCTTCTCTTCTCCAGGCTGAATAAGCCCAACTTCAGCCTTTTCTCAAAGGAGAGATGCTCCATCCCTCTAATCATCTCGGTGGCCTCCTCTGGACTCGCTCCAACAGGTCCCTGTCCCTCCTGTGCTGGGGACTCCAGGGCTGGATGCAGCACTGCAGGTGGGGTCTCAGAGTGGAGCAGAGGGGCAGAATCCCCTCCCTCACCTGCTGCCTGTGGGCTTTGGATGCAGCCCAGGACATGTTTGGCTTTCTGGGCTGTGAGTGCACATTGCTGGGTCGTGTCCAGCCTCCCCTCCACCAGCTCTTCCAAGTCCTTCTGAGCAGGGCTGAACTTAATGAACTTTGAGAGCCTTGTTAGGCCCAAGCAGAAGGCAGAAAGTTGTGGCCTGGTACTTACTCAGTGTTAGCCTTGACTGGAATAATTAACTTCATTCTGTTGTTGCTGCCAAGATTATAAATTATGGTAAAAACTTTGGCCAACAAACTTCAGTGACAATTTCAAGATTTCTGTTTCAAATTTCAGAGTTGTTTTTGAGAATTGGCTTTTTCACTGTATTATGTTCTCCTTATATATCCTGCTTGTAAGGTTACCTTATGTTAATTTCTAATGTTAAACATTTGACCATGTTTTCAGTTGCTGGAGCAGTCTACAGTTCTAATCATAAATACATAGGGAACTACATATTATATTGACAGAATTATATTTCTAAGAATGTGGAAGATTGTTGTGCTTAGTTTAGTACTAGTTGATACATTAGGGGATTTTTTTTAGTGATGTACTGTTTCTCATCTATAGACTTCTAAGAATGCCTTAATTAAAAATTTCCATTACTCTGGATCTCAGTGAAAAAATGTCATAGTTTTATGGGCAGTTTTTCTTTTGGGTTACTGTAAATGATTGCATGGAAACTGACTACTAATATGAAGAAATAGAAAAAGCAAGTGCTTGTTGTTGCTTTTGTGATTAAGTATAACTAAATCAATATGAATATATCTCTGACTTTTTCGCTGTTTCTGAAGCTTTTTTTATAGATCATTTTGTTCATATATATAGCTGACTTGTAAGAAAAAGAGCTTGAATATCTCTGCATCAGTTTTCACATGCCAGCTAGGGAACTGTAACAGTAGTGCTAATATGAAATAGAGACTTTTTGTCTAATTACTGTGGATAGCATACTGGATTAAATGTAGCATATTGCAGAATACTTGAGCCTTGTACAGAACAAGACACCTTCTTAGGAATGTGAGTAGGTTTATCTAAATTAGCAGATTAGGAATAATAAAAGCTATATGAGAAAGCTTGCTGAAATTTGGAATTAACTATTCTACTTGTCCATTTTCATCTTTTCTATGACCCCAGCATGTTCATTTGATGTCAGTTTTTCTAAATACAGTACCAGCATGACAAATTTGCCATGTCTTTTTACTGACAGGATGATGATGACTACCCTTCCACAAGTTTGCTTGGCCAGAAGAAGCCAGGGTACCATGCTCCAGTGGCATTGCTTAATGACATACCACAGTCTACTGAACAGGTAAATCTTCACTGAAGGCACAATAAAATAGTGTTGGTGGTATTGGGGGAAAGAATCAGTAATTAATACCAAGTCTTGTCTTGTGGAAATACAAGAGGTGTATAAAGGGCTGTGGTTTTCTAATTTTACTGGAAGCTTGTTACTGCTTTAGTTTGGAATTCCACAGGGTGACAAAAATTGCATGTAAAGACAATATGGCCTAGAAACAAAGCTATTGAAAGTTTTTTTTGTTGAAAGTCAGATACTTAAGAGATTAAAATATCTGGAAAACTTAATGTCCTTTGTCCTTCTGGGTTTTTTTTCAGAAAAATATAATCACTTAAGTTTTATATTCCTGGAGTATTTTTCTGTCAAGTTTAAAAGCACATGAAGTAGCGTTAAGTCACCCTGCAAAAAGGAGAAAAGTCGACATCACGAAATGTTTTAGTAACATTTGAATAAACTCTTAGAATAGCATATTTTTATCAGATGGATTTCATAAGCTCTGTGTTAAAATACCTGAAATTTTAGGTACAGAGGTAAAATTTAAGTTCGTATAGTGTTTTGACATTCCTGCATAGTTGAGATGAAAAATAATTTAGGTATTTTTAATAAAACTGAAAATGAATACAGTAGCAGAGACTTTTCCTATGGGTCTTCATAAATATGTGACTAACAGGCTTTCTTGGTTTTTAGTATGATCCTTTTGCAGAGCACCGTCCTCAAAAGATTGCAGATCGGGAAGATGAGTACAAAAAGCACAGGCGGATGATGATAATTTCCCCTGAGCGTCTTGATCCTTTTGCAGATGGTAATTTATTTTGGCTTTTCTATACCCTTTATGAAATTTTTGTCTTTAATTGTCTTTAGCCCTTTGATTTCTGTTGGCATGCTTATAAACTTAGTTTTGTTTTAAACATCCCCTTTTCATAGAGATTTGGTTGAAAATTTAGATGCCATATTCTTCATCTTTATAATACGAGTTTTCTTTCCAGGTAGAAGGACAAGAAAATTGTCAATGAGCCATTGCCATAGAAACACAAAGGGTTAAAGGTTTCTCTTTTCATTTCGTTTTGGGTTGTGCGTTGTACTTTGAACAACTTGTGTATTGAGTGCTCAGATTCATTCAGTACCTTGATAGTTTTCATTCCAAGTCGTAGATTTACAGGGTTACTGCTTTTGAAATGCTAGCAGAGCACCTAATTCTTACCATCCTATGTAAACTGTAGGTGGTATAGCTAAAAGAAACAAAAGCAGATATATAAGACTTTGATACTATTAATAGTTCAAGTCTGTTCTGATAATTTTAGAATGCAAGTCAGGAAAAGGGGTGTTAG
This sequence comes from Climacteris rufus, assembly GCA_013398175.1. Lineage (NCBI taxonomy): Eukaryota > Metazoa > Chordata > Aves > Passeriformes > Climacteridae > Climacteris > Climacteris rufus. The sequence goes on from VZRZ01003109.1 coordinate 36,443, forward strand.
TGGGTCTGACAGAAATTTTCTTCAGGTGAGTGAGTTTCACGTGTGGCAATAAGGTGCCTCTTGGCTTAAAATTAGCTATTTTGCAGGTTTTACAAATGAGAATTTCAGCCTGCATGAATTAATAGGGATATTAATTATTTTACTTGCTTAATTGTAATTGATATAAACATGTATTGTCAGAATTCACAGGCCCATACTAACTGTCCTTAATTTCTTTCCTACAGCAGTACTGCTATATGCCAGTCCTGTCTGCATTCTTAAGGGTGCAGTTCAACACATCCTGTGTAGATTATGGTGAAAAAGTATTCCAAAGGAAAGTCCTATCAAAGCTAGTGTCAGAAAGACACAGCCAATTGGGCAGTGATCTTCAGCATAGAAATGTTTAAGAAGTTTATTTTTTTCCCTAAAGTATAATGCTATACCACTTGTATAGCAAATCTGCACATTTTTCTTAAAGAAAAGTGTTTGTCTTGACAAGTCTCATTTCTATAAAGTTGGGCTTCTTTTAAAGTATTTCAAAGTTTAATTAATGCAAGATACAGAGCATAAAACAACATATGGTGTACAAAACCCATTACCTGTGAGTATTGTTGTGGTGGTGTATGTACTGTATTGCATTCAGCTCCAATCATAAGCGTACCCTGAGAAGAGAAGAGGGGGAAAGTGCCATCAAACAGTATTTTGGGGTTTTTTATTTTGTTTTATTTTTATTTTTAATGAAGCCCTTGTTACAATATGACACTAGAAGGTCTGTGAGACATGTCCAGATTTGTCAAACTTATAAATGGGTCTTTATGATAAAACAATTTAAACATTACTTAGGTATGCAATAGTTATTTATAGTCAGATAACAAGTAGGATTTAGCAGCTTACACAAGGTAATGTTTTGATTATAAATATCTTTCCAAAGTGTTACTAATGGTAAAGAGATAATTTTCTAGGCTTCTATTCTGCTGCTTGAAGTCAGAACTGCTGATGGAGACAAAGGCACGAAAGTGTACGTATTCCGGATTAGCAACCCAGGAACCCATCACTTCTGAAGACTCTTAACTGTGTTGTCATTTTATCATTTTTATCGACTTTAAAATATTTGTTTGAAACTGCAGTAGTTATGTTTGTGTTCAAACAGGTTAAATTGATCAGCAAACTGAATAAACGTAAGATACATGTAATTTAAAAAATTTTCGATCAAAAAGTAAAATTAAATGATCATGGAATAATATAATACTAGAGCAGGACAGTAGAAGTCTGTAGTTTCTGCTTATCCTGTACTCATTGTGCTCCATTCCTGTTGCTGTTCTCTTCTGCAGGAGGGAAGACTCCAGATCCTAAAATGAATGCCAGAACGTACATGGATGTTATGCGTGAACAGCATTTAACAAAAGAAGAGGTGTGTGGAGGGGAGGGTTTTTCACTTGAGCTAAGTTTCATTTGACAGCCTTTGGAAGCGTGTTAAGAGTAGGAACGTAAATTCTTTTGACTTTGTCTTGACTTTAAAGTCCTTTTCTTTGGAAAGTCATGTTCTTCATATGTTGAAAGTCAATAGAATTTAAAGATGAAAGTTTTGGAAAGCATCTGTTCTATATAATACCTAAGCAATGCAGGGAGAAACAGTCTCAATATGTTTTAATCTGGTTTTTTGTAGCACTTGGACTTTCTCTGGTTTATTTTCTTCAGGGGATGAGAGACAAAATCTAACAGTGACTGAGAATTACTCAGTGTCAGAGATACTTGTTTTTGTGAGCTCTGGGTATAGGGAAGCCAGGGAGGTTTTAAAAGGCTTTTGATGAAACACCTCTAACAGATACTGCAGTACTAAGATGTGGTATAAGGTTGACATTTAGTTTTAAATATTAAAAAAAAAAGGGGGAAAAACTTTAAAAGTATCTGCTTTAAAATTCATTTGAATAGGTAAAAAGATATTGGTGGTATAATCAGGTTTCTCCTGTAATACCTATTGTACCATCTTCTTAATTGGAGCTGCAAGATCTTGTAGTTCCAGCAACTTATGACATTGATTTGTCATACTTGTCTTACCTTAATAGAGGAATTAGTTCATAATTTTGACAGTCTTACTGCTTATGGATCCATTGATAAGTGCAGAACAGTCTGGGTTAGTGTGCTGTTTTACCAATATCTCAGAATTTTAAATAAGAATCTCAGGGCTTTTTTATGTCACAGGATGTAGCTCATGTGAACATATTTTCTGCATCATCCACCTTTAATTTACTGAAGTGGTACTGTTTGAAACAGATGGGTAATTGTCCTAAGGCATTTACATACAGGTGACAGAAATGCATAACTTTAAAAATTCTCTGTTTGCATTTGCTGTAAGAATGGCTCTTAATTGAAAAATCAATTAAAAACAGCCCCTCCAAACACAGCTGCTCTGTCAATACAGAAGAATTTGAAAAAAGAGTGGCCTTGAAATAAAAGCAGTAGCAAATTGCAGGTTGTTTGAGAAAAACATACAAAGATATGCTGCTGCTGAAAAAGTTCTTTTAAAGGTATAATCTGAAGAATTCTTATGTTTGTCTCTTTGTGCTCTTGAATAGAGGGAAATTAGGCAACAACTAGCTGAAAAAGCTAAAGCTGGAGAGCTTAAAGTCGTCAATGGAGCCGCATCTCAGCCGCCTTCAAAACGCAAACGGCGTTGGGATCAGACGGCTGATCAGACTCCTGGTGCTACACCTAAAAAATTATCCAGTTGGGATCAAGCAGAGGTAATAATCCTAGTGCTTATCAGCTATCTGCAGAAGACATTATTGATGCTAATCCTCTTGAGTGTCAGAAGTGTCTTACTCTTCTAAGACCAACTTGCAGTCAGTCTTTTACTCTGTAGTATGAGAGATGCTGATACTTTTGGTTTTGTCTTGTATAGACTCCTGGACACACACCATCTCTGCGATGGGATGAAACTCCAGGCCGTGCAAAGGGTAGTGAGACTCCTGGTGCCACCCCAGGCTCCAAAATATGGGATCCAACTCCCAGTCATACACCAGCAGGAGCTGCAACACCCGGCCGGGACACGCCTGGTCATGCAACGCCAGGCCATGGGGGCGCCACGTCCAGCGCGCGTAAAAATCGATGGGACGAAACACCTAAAACAGAAAGAGGTATTTATGGCAAACTGGAAAGTGCATAATAAATTTCGAATAAGTTTTGCATGGTTAATTGTACTGGGTTTTTTCACATTAAGTAAGCAGTGAGTTCAGCAGTCAGGCCAGAGAAGTAATTAAATTCTGACACCTAGTGGTTGAGGTGGAGCGTTGTGCTTGTCTGGGTGCGTAGCTTTGGGTTCTGCCTGTGAGCTTAACTTGCATGTGTGAAAGTCTCAGCTCAAAAACTGAATCAGAGTTTTATCATATCTAATGACTGCCAAAGGTTGGGATTGTATTGTGTAAAGGACACAGTGAAGGAGCTCACATTGAATTGCTTTTCATAATATGTTTGTGTGTGTTGGTTTTGAATTGTTTGTTTTTTAAAGAGGTTGTCATTAAAACAAGTTTTGGAAGTGTTTTCTCACCTGCCTAAGTTGAATTCGGCTCTTGTGTCAGAGAACAGTGAAACACTGTTGTTGCCTAATGTGTTTATCAAGGGAGTACTTTGTTCAAGTTCTAAAATATCTGAGTAATTCTCGATTCTTTCGAATCTTATATTTTTATGCTAAGATTCAACAAGATGATGACATGCTGTTTTTTTTTTCCCTAAAACAAAGTTCTCTGTTGGATGCTTTTAGTGTAATGCCCTTAATTTTTCAGTATTCCCCAAAGTAGTCTTTACTTTTTGGCTACTGTTTGTTTATTTGATAGTTTTTGATTTGTGTAAAAATGAGGAAGAGATGTTGAAAATGAGTTTGAATATTGATACTTTAGTTGGAGTATATAGTGTTCAGTTTTCTGAAGTTGTTTTTGTTGTTCCTTAGATACTCCGGGCCATGGCAGTGGTTGGGCTGAGACCCCTCGCACAGACAGAGGTGGTGACTCCATAGGTGAGACACCAACCCCAGGAGCAAGCAAAAGAAAGTCACGCTGGGACGAAACACCTGCAAGCCAGATGGGTGGCAGCACTCCTGTTCTGACACCTGGCAAAACACCCATTGGTACACCAGCTATGAACATGGCAACCCCTACACCAGGTAAGCTCAGTTCCTCGTCTAAGGCTTCGCTTTGTTTTGTGGGAATGAAGCATTTCCTTTCACCTCATCTTTTGAAACAGACTTCTGCCTAGCATGCTCACCTGCCTCTATGAAAGCAGGCAGTGAATGCTCAGTTTGCTATTTTTGTGTTAATGTCCACAGCAGCTCACTTCTGGAGTGGAATTGAGACCAAGGTTACGTGTCTGTTGCTGTTCAGTGTAGTTAGTAAAAAGACTGATGAAAGGCTCTCTAAAAGTTTGATATCTTATTGGCTGCAGAGTTCCAGTGCTATGGAAACACTTGGCTCAAGAGAGCACTTAAAAGTGAAGTAAAAAAGTTGTCTCCTGCATACAAAGAATTTTATTTAATACTTTTTTAAAAAAAATTTGAATATAGGTCACATCATGAGTATGACTCCTGAACAGCTGCAGGCTTGGCGTTGGGAAAGGGAAATTGATGAGAGAAACAGACCACTTTCAGATGAGGAATTGGATGCTATGTTTCCAGAAGGATATAAGGTAATTCTTCTGCATTAAAATACAGCAGATTGTATTTTTCCTGCCAGGGTTTCCTGATTTTATTTTTTTTTTCCTCCCCAGAATTAGAATTCACATTAAGTGTTGAGTATTGATTGTACACAGTTGTTTGACTCGGTTATTGATTTATTGTAAATTCCTTAGGGAGATCTAAAGGTGATCTCACAGGCAAATTATTATTGTGCTTCTCAGTGTTGGGAAATACCTGAAAGGCCAGAAATGTACCCTGTTTGGATGGATAGAAATATTAAGTCCAGATGTAGAAAAACATAGAAGAGGGTCACAAATACTAAGACAGCAAGTATACTATGTTGATACAGATATTGAAGTGTTTCTTTAATACTTGAAAACGTCAAAATTAATATCCAAGCTGTCAGCAATGGAAGTGAGCTTTCTTCTGAAGTGTTGCCAGTACAGGATAGGTGCAAATACAATCTGTCAGGGTGAGTTTGTATTGCTGTGAACATGGGATCTAATGTGTGCAATAACACACAAATACCCAAACAAATAAACTGAAAGCTACAGCTTCAGCGATGTCTTGTATTTGATGACTTCCTCTTTTAATATCTGTTGAGATCCAGATGAATTTTGTTCCTTGTCCTGCAGGTTCTCCCTCCCCCAGCTGGTTATGTGCCCATCCGAACTCCAGCCCGGAAGCTGACGGCGACGCCGACGCCGCTGGGGGGGATGACGGGCTTCCACATGCAGACAGAGGACCGCACCATGAAGAGCGTTAATGACCAACCCTCTGGCAACCTTCCCTTCCTAAAACCAGATGATATCCAGTACTTTGACAAGCTGCTGGTAAATGACATTCCACTCTTGCCCATTTAACTTGCCTGATTTCCTTTGAATATGTAGCAATGCCCATTTATTTGTTTGAAATTATTTGTAGGTTGATGTTGATGAGTCGACTCTGAGTCCTGAGGAACAGAAGGAGAGAAAAATAATGAAATTACTTCTGAAAATAAAGAATGGCACACCTCCCATGCGAAAGGTAAGATGAATTGTCAGATATGTTTATGTAATTCCATTTTTCAAAAATTGGTGTTTATTTTCGGGTTCAGCTTCAGTAGTCTGTAGGATTCTCTTTATGATAATCTCCTAAAGTTCGATATCTGTTGTGGTTTAACCCCATCTGGCAACTAAGTCCCACCCAGCTGTTTGCTTCCCCCAGTAAGATCAAGGAGAAAATCATAAAAGTGAGAAAACTTGTCTGTTGAGATAAGAAGAGTTTAATAATAATAATAGTAAAGGAAAATGGCAAAAAAAAAAAAGGGAAATAAACCCCAAGAAAACAAGTGATACAGATGGAAAACAGCTGTTCACTACCAACCAACTGATGCCCACACAGTCCCCAAGCAGTGGCCCTTGGCCCTCTTTCCCCCTGGCTTATATGCTGAGTGTGAGGACATATGGTGTGGAGTAACTCTTTGGTAGGTTTGGGCCAGCTGTCCTGGCTGTGTCCCCTCCCAATTTCTTGTGCCAATCAGCCTTCTCCCATGCTGGAGTGGAGTGAGAGGCAGAAAAGGCCTTGACTCTGTGTAAGCCCTGCTCTGCAGTGACTGAGCATCCCTATGTTATCAGCACTGCCTTCAATACAAATGCAAAACACAGCCCCATACCAGTGACTGTAAAGAAAATGAACTCTATCCCAGCCAAAACAGTACACCCTGTACTGTTACTGGTGTAACAACAGTTACACCCTTTTTAGTGCTTCCTCTGTTACATCTGTGTGGCTTTTTGTTATTCAATGTAATTCAGTATTGCTGTTCTTTGTACAGCAATGTCAGTCACTAAATGATAAAGGCCTTGTATAATTTGTTCTTTACTGTTATGAGAAAATGAATTTACAGTGTGTTTTGCTTACAGGGCTTTATAATTGCTTCTGACACTTAAATTAGCAGTGTCACTCTTATTTAAGTTTTGGCCTTAAACATTAGGCAACATGATAGCAGTTTTTTTCTGCAAACATTCCAAACTGACCAAGCACCAAGCTGCCTAGATGCAAATAAGTGCTGTGATGCTGCTTTTCAGATGAAGCCAATGTTAGACCAGAAGAATGCTTTTTTTGAAAATTGAACACCTGGGCACTAACAGCACAGTGTTTGTCATCACGCATTTGTGATTAAACAGATCGGCATAAAATTGCTTGAAGTAGGGTTTTGAGGTGGTAGGGGCAAGTATTTGGAAGCCTGTGAATACAGTCAGTAACATTTTCACTTGGTTAATATCTGCTTTGTGATTGTTCAGAGTTGTTTCCTTAGTTAACCGTGGGCTTTCTGGTTCCGTTCAGGCTGCGTTGCGACAAATCACCGACAAAGCTCGGGAGTTCGGAGCAGGGCCCCTGTTCAATCAGATTCTGCCGCTGCTCATGTCACCCACGCTCGAGGACCAGGAGCGGCACTTGCTCGTCAAAGTCATCGACAGAATTCTCTACAAACTGGATGACCTGGTCCGACCATATGTACACAAGGTCGGTTGCAGTTTGCTCTTTCATCTCTGATTTGCTTTTTCTGCGTTTTATGTGCGTATCAGAAGAGGAGGATACCACGGTTTTTTAACATAATTGGCTTTCTTAAGATAAACTTCTGAGTTTTTCTAGTGTGACTGGAGTGTGGGCTTTATAGTATTGAGGCATGGTGTAAAAATGATATATGCTTATTTGGAGGTGGGAAGGATCTTGCCTAATCTAGGTGGTATCTCCAGACCAAGTCCTTTAGAGACTGGATTTAATGTTTTTCTGATAATCATAAGGCTTTAAGCTTGGATTTATGGAATCATCTCTGTTTCATGGACTCCAGTCCAGTAGGGCTAGAAATACTACAGAAAGTATTAATGAAAGGAAATATTAATTTGTTCATCTTTTTCAGATCCTTGTCGTCATTGAACCACTGCTGATTGATGAAGACTACTATGCTAGAGTGGAAGGCAGAGAAATTATTTCAAACTTGGCTAAGGTAAAATTCCATCCCTCCTTAAAGCACTGAGTTAGCTTACATATAGCTGCATGTTTATAGGCATGGCAGAAGAATTAACTGTGCTGTTCCTCAATCCAATTGATGTGTTCTGTGTTTTTTCCTTCAGGCTGCTGGTTTGGCAACAATGATCTCCACGATGCGACCTGATATTGATAACATGGATGAATATGTCAGAAATACAACAGCCAGAGCCTTTGCTGTTGTTGCATCTGCTCTGGGCATTCCCTCTCTGTTACCCTTTTTGAAAGCTGTCTGTAAAAGCAAAAAATCCTGGCAGGCCAGGCACACTGGCATCAAGATTGTACAGCAGATTGCGATTCTTATGGGCTGTGCTATCTTGCCTCATCTCAGGAGCTTGGTTGAAATTATTGAACATGGTAAGTTCTGCTTTCCCAGACGAAGTTTTTTTTGCTCAGTTTATATCTGGAAAATTTTTCATGCATTAGTAAGGCAAGGTGACAGCAAGAGTCCTGGTTCTGTTGGTGCTGTGGCACTGAGAAGCATTTCAGCTGCCTCTGAAAGACAAATAAAGATGAATAGTGGTTCAGTATTCCTGAAAATAAGTTAATCCCTTTTACACTGCTCCTCAATTTTTGCTGTTTTGAACCAAAGACCCAAGTAAAAGAAATGGTACTGAACACTACTCTCTTGCAGGGCTGGTGGATGAGCAGCAGAAAGTCCGCACCATCAGTGCTTTGGCTATTGCTGCTTTGGCCGAGGCAGCCACTCCCTATGGTATTGAGTCATTTGACTCGGTCCTGAAGCCTTTGTGGAAGGGTATACGTCAGCACAGAGGAAAGGTATGTCTAAAATACTTTCTGTAGTTTGAACTGAAATGGATGTGTACCTGCTGTAACTCATTAAAGACATATTTTGCATTTAAATAGGGCTTGGCTGCCTTTTTGAAGGCTATTGGTTACCTGATCCCACTCATGGATGCCGAGTATGCAAACTACTACACCAGAGAAGTCATGCTAATTCTTATCAGAGAGTTCCAGTCTCCTGATGAAGAGATGAAAAAAATTGTGTTGAAGGTATGTCAGAATGATAGTTGAGCATTAATATTGAATATGTACGTATTTCCTTGTCTTGAAATAAAAAGCAAAAAAATTCTCAAACCAACCAAATAAGAACAAAGAAAACTCACCCCAAAGCACCCACCCCAAACCCCACACCATACACAGAATTAAAATTGTTGGTTTTTTATTTCCTGTCAGGTGGTAAAGCAGTGTTGTGGTACAGACGGTGTTGAAGCAAACTACATTAAAACAGAAATCTTGCCACCTTTTTTCAAACACTTTTGGCAGCACAGAATGGCACTGGACAGAAGAAATTACAGACAGGTATGCTTGGTGGTTTTTAGCTGGAAAATTATTTAGAGTAGAAGAACATCAGAATGTTCATTCAGGCGAGGTGCTTTGTCTGTGTCCTGAAATTGATTTTTGTTTGTAGTAGCAATTTAGGGGTTGTGTAGCATGGAAGATTTGCAGGTCCTTAGGAGGTTATCAGAACATTTTATGTCTGTGAATATGAATCTACATCAGTTACAAGGTGGGGTGGCTCACCCCATTTATGTTCTTAAAAACTCTGGATGTTTTCTAAAGGTAGTGGGCTGAACATGCATGATGCTGTTGCTTCTCTTCAGCTTAGGGAAATTATTTTCAAGATGTAGAATGTAGATTTTTACAATGCTTGCTTACGTAACATTTGTGTGTTTCAGTTGGTTGATACAACTGTGGAGCTGGCAAATAAAGTTGGAGCAGCAGAAATTATTTCTAGAATTGTGGATGATCTGAAAGATGAGGCTGAGCAGTACAGAAAAATGGTCATGGAAACAATTGAGAAGATAATGGGAAATCTGGGAGCAGCAGACATTGATCATAAACTGGAAGAACAACTTATTGATGGTATTTTGTACGCCTTCCAGGAACAGACAACAGAGGTATGGCCACGGGTGTTTGAGTATTTGGATCACTTCAATTGGAAGACATCTCAGTTATCCAGAAATGTGTGCTTCTAAGTTAGATTTTTAGGATCCTTTTTTAGATATCAGAGCTCTAATCAATGAAATCCAGAAGCAATCTCTGGAATGTTAGCACTTTAATAGCAATTTTAGATCATGAGAAGTTTAGCTCAAATGTAGTGTTGCTCTTAGCCTGATTTTCCTTTGTTGTTTTTACCCTCAGGATTCTGTGATGCTGAATGGTTTTGGCACAGTGGTTAATGCTCTAGGCAAAAGAGTGAAACCCTACTTGCCACAGATCTGTGGTACAGTTTTGTGGCGTTTGAACAACAAATCAGCCAAAGTCAGGCAGCAGGCTGCTGACCTGATCTCTCGTACTGCAGTTGTCATGAAGACTTGTCAAGAGGTATGGCCTTCTCTTACCAAATTTGCGCTAGCAGGTCACAGTAAGCAGAGGGGAGGGAAATATTAACTTCTACTTCTTTTTACTTGGTTGTAGGAAAAACTGATGGGACACTTGGGTGTTGTTTTGTATGAGTACCTGGGTGAAGAATATCCTGAAGTACTGGGCAGCATACTCGGAGCGCTTAAGGCTATTGTCAATGTTATAGGTATGTGTTTGTATCGATTATGTGGCTGTTCAAGAGCAAAATGAAAAGATACTGTAAAGCTAAATGTGCCTCTTTGAATGCAATAGGTATGCACAAGATGACACCACCAATCAAAGACCTGCTGCCACGGCTGACACCTATTTTGAAGAACAGGCATGAGAAAGTACAGGAAAATTGTATTGATCTTGTTGGGCGTATTGCAGACAGGTATGTTGACTAATGAAAAAATATCTAACCCCCTCTGTGTGGGCTATTATTGTAGCAGAAGCTCAAGTTGAATATTGGGCTTGGCATCTGAGTAATTATTGTCCTGTCTCTTGATATTTCTAAAGTGTGCATAAAGCCTAAGATGAGCTATTTAGTAGACACTTTCAATGTATTGTAATTATATTATTTTGCACATACTTCATAAGAAGTATGTTGTCCACTCATGAAACTTAGAATCCACACAATATAATAAATTTTGAATACACCATTGACTGGTGAAGCTGTAATGTTAACAGAAATGCTTAAGCAGTTACCTTTGTTGATACCAAATGAATAGGTGCTGCAGTTTGTGGCTTTATTTAAAAACTTCTAGCATCAGAGATGAGGTGACTCACTTTATTCTCTTTCAGAGGTGCAGAGTATGTTTCTGCAAGAGAATGGATGAGGATCTGCTTTGAACTGCTTGAATTATTAAAAGCTCACAAGAAAGCTATCCGAAGAGCCACAGTGAACACTTTTGGTTATATTGCAAAAGCTATTGGGTAAGTTGATTTAATGCTTATGCACTTCTACACACAGTTACCAAACATAATGCTGATTCTGGTGAGAAATGCTCAAACTTCTCTGTGTGTTATGTGTGCAGACTTGGTTTTACTCATTTTGAAGAATAGTGTAATAAATTCTTCATTAACTTAGGATGTTGCAAAATCTGTGAACTAGTATGGTTAGAGTCTAATTTAGGAGTAAGAGCTGTTGTCCCATGATTTTTTGATAGTGTGATACGCATTTCATATGTATTATTTCATAAACTCTCCTTTAAATAATTTCTGTTTTCCTTTTTTTGCACCAAATCAACAGTTTTATTGATTTTGAAAGGATTATTTCCCCTAAGGTCATACTACAAGTCAGCAAATTGTAGGATGAAGCAGAGTTTCCACCTTGAAGCACATTGTTTAGGTGACCAGTGACTGACTGACTGCAGATCCAGCAAGCGGGGAGTGCCATAACTGTGTTCTCTGTGTAGGACATAATCTTATGGTTTTATACAAATCTGTAATTGCTTCTGGTCTCAGAGCAGTAGTGGGGAGGCTCTGCTACCCTCCAGAGTTTACAAGAGGCAGAACAGAAGGCAGAGGAAAAGCTAAGTCTAGACAAAGTTTAAAATGTTGGCTGTGAAAATAAATCCTTAAGCTGTTCTAGAGTTTAGTGATTTATCTTGATTCCCAGCTCCCTAAACTTTTTATGAGGGCTAAACCATGCTTTTCTGCCACTTGCTTTTTTGAAACTTAACTAATTTTATCCAAATCCTCACTGAATCTATTGACATGGATGCCCATGTTTTCTCTTCCAGACCTCACGATGTATTGGCTACACTGCTAAATAACTTGAAAGTGCAGGAAAGGCAGAACAGAGTTTGTACTACAGTAGCAATTGCTATTGTGGCTGAAACATGCTCACCTTTCACAGTGCTGCCTGCACTCATGAATGAATACAGAGTTCCAGAACTGAATGTCCAGAATGGTGTGTTAAAATCTCTTTCTTTCCTGTTTGAATACATTGGAGAGATGGGAAAAGATTACATTTATGCTGTTACACCGTTGCTTGAAGATGCTTTAATGGACAGGTGAGTGCACTTCTTCTGTGGTGCAGTTAGCCATAGTTGTATTTTCAGGGTACACCTGGTTCCTAACAATAACAAATGTGCATATTGTCCTTGTTTGCTAAAGGCTTTAAGTGATCAGCATAATTTGGCAGCTGTTATTTGCAAACAATTCAGATTATATAGACTCCAATTTCACTAATACTCCTGAAGATTAAAATTATAAAAGCATCTTCAGTGAGTCAAGATTTCTTACATTAAAACTGCTTTTGATCATTTCTGTTGTTGGCACTTCTGTGGAATTTGAGTGCAGTAATTTGTCAGAAAACTCACATCTATTTTTAACTTTACTGATTTTTGATACCCTGCATCTTGCTGTTAGTAAATATGGCTTAAAAGTGTTACTAGTGCTTTGAAAAAAAGTGTTATTGAAAGGAAATACTATACTTATCCAATCACGTTGCTTCTAAGTCTAATTTATTAATAGACCATTGTTCTCTTTGCAGGGATCTTGTACACAGACAAACAGCCAGTGCTGTGGTGCAACATATGTCCCTTGGTGTTTATGGGTTCGGCTGTGAAGATTCTCTTAATCATTTGTTAAATTATGTGTGGCCTAATGTGTTTGAAACCTCTCCTCACGTCATCCAGGCAGTTATGGGGGCTCTGGAGGGCCTCAGAGTTGCTATTGGGCCCTGCAGGATGTTGCAGTATTGTTTACAGGTATGTCCTTGTGCTGGGACAGCAGAGACAGCATTTGTCAGGCAGGACTTCTTTACAGGAGACAAAAAAAATCAACTGAAGATGAATTGCAGCAAAGGAAAAACTGGTTTTTTGTCTCCAGAGTATTCTTTAAACGTGGTATTCTGTACCAAGGACTTGAATAGTGGAAATAGGCAACAAACAGACTGTTTGGTATAGGGAGATAGCTGATTACATCACAGAACTTGTGTAGAAATAGCAGGTAACTTAGAATATCCATTGACTAAAATAGCCTGGCACTTTGATTTCTAAATTGGAAGCATCTCTCAGATTTTGAGGACATGAACTAATGATTTGGGAATAAAATAGTCATGGGAGGGGTTATGACAACAAGTAACCAGTGAGATCAATAAATGAGAGCAGAGGATTAATAGTTAGTCACATTAACTTGCCTTTCTTGTCATTAGGCAAGAAAAACAGTGAGACACTGAGAACTGTAAAACAGTGCTTTGATTAGGATTTATACTGTTAGACCAGCACCGGTCAGTTCAGTTTCTGTGAATGTGTATGTGCTGGTAAAATCTGAAGGCTGCTTTTCTGTGTAATTGCGTGTACGAGTAGCTGTGTTGGCTGGGGAATCAAAACTCACCTGACAGGTGGGGAGCAAGGATAAATGTAGTGCAGGTCAGTGTAGAGAAGGTGTGACAGCATTTTAGTACTTAATTGCAGATAGGAAATGTCACACTTTTGCAATGTGGGGACCTCAGCATAAAGATCCTGACATCAGTAGGAAGGGGAAAGGCTCTTGCACTGTATATACTTGCCAGTACTATTTGTATGTTCTTATTGTATAGAACTGTTTTCGTCCTGGAGCTTTTACATTCTGCCCATTTATTAAATGCTTATCTTGCAATGCTTGATTAAATTCAATAAAAGACATTGGGACCTTAAGCTTTTATTACATTTCATTCTGTTCTGTTTTCTAGGGCTTGTTTCACCCTGCCAGAAAAGTCAGAGATGTCTATTGGAAGATCTATAATTCAATCTACATCGGCTCACAGGATGCTCTGATAGCACATTATCCAAGAATCTATAATGATGAAAAGAACACCTATATTCGTTATGAACTTGATTACATCTTATAATCTTCTTGTTCAGTTGTTTGAGTTAAATGCACAGCTGTTGTTCAATTAAATGCTTTGGATTTCATGATGTAAAATTTTAAAATTTTTGAGATCAGTGTAGAGCTGGTCAGAGGCAGAGCTAGGTATCCAGTAGCATGATTTTTTAAATATGTCCTTGTTTTTTGATGTTAAACAGTTAAAGCCAGTAGTGACCAACAAAACAGTGATTACAATGTACTGGAGGGATTTTGTTTTGGATCCATCTTTATGAAGATTTAGATTTCATTCCTTGTGTTTAAAGGGGAAGTTTATTTGAGAAATAAACATTTGTGTATAAAACCTAATTTGTGTGTGGTTTTTGGACAGAGGGGCTTGTAAAATGAGTCCCTTTGGATTAAGTATTTGTTCATGTAATAAATAGGTGGTATAAAACATTTTAACCCTTTTTGTCATTCACTAGCTTTTGAATAAATAAGAAAAATGTACCAACTGTAGTTAATGTGTCTATCTTTGTCATGCAGTAATGCAGCTGTAGCCTGGTTGATGGTTGTAGTAGTATCAGGTTTTTTTCATGGAAAAAAAAGAGTATTTAATTGCTTGTTGTTAAATCTGCAGTATCCTGGTGGACATGGATTAGCTTGTTAAGTTTTCAGAAGTTATGCAGTTTTATTATAAATGCTATTTGTAAAATCAGTTATAAAAATCATGCATATTGATCTTACTATGTCTTTCGTGCTGTTTAAAAAGCCAAATAACATCTACAGTCTGTGCTATAATTCCATTAAAAAACTAGGAAAGTTATGTCCCCAGCACTTTAGATGAGGCAGATTCTGAGAAAAACATTCTGCTTTCTCATTTGCTTTTTGCCTTTTGTGTATGCACTACAAAGAAAAAAAGTCTTGATCTGACAGCAAACCACATAAAACAAGATAAATCGTTGTGGTAGCAGTGTACACTATCACATATTTGTAAGGTGTGTATTCTACATTAGTGTTTTGTCATTGAATAGTATTGTTTGTATTACAGATAGCCTGCCACCTTCACTGCTTCAGTAGTTCTGCAAGACAGAACCAAGCAAGAGCCAGTAGAGAGGGAGAAGGGCAGAAAAAAAGCACTGAGTTTTGAGAGATGAGCCAAAAGAGAGCTCTGAAACAGGTAGGAGTGGATGATGGTTCGTGACTTCTAGATGTGTCTCACCAAATTCATTACTTGCCTAAAAAGTAAAATTGTAAAAATTTTCTCATAAGGTGGAGGGGAGCAACTTCAAATTGTTCTCATTTTAGTATCTTTCAAGCTCACCACTTTTAAATCTCAGAAATACTTTCATAAATCTTTTAGAGGTTTCTTGAGAAAACCTTTTCCTTGTTTCCTGAGAAAGAGGGAAAGGGGAAAGAGCTGTTTGATGAAACAGAATTGTACATAAGACTGTGGTGTTTGTGTTTGGGTTTTTTACTATCCCAGAATAACCTGGTGTGAAATCAGGTTTGAAGTGGCAGTATTGAAGTGCAGTTCTTGGGATGCAGTGTCATCAGGAGGTGTTTCATCCTTGAGACTCTGTGGATCCGTGGAACTCTTGGCTAAGGAGGCTGTCTGTGGATCACAGACTGGTGTGATTTTCTGGGAGCCTACAGCAGCTCATAAAGGATGGCTTTTGTTGTTTAGCAACCACAGAGTTTTATTCAGCACAGGAAGATTAAGGAGGAAATTTGGGGAAAATAAGTAACTAGTATGACATCTGTCCTCATGTAGACAAACGTTTCTTTTCCAGTACAAACTAAAGCCATTAATGAATGGGAAAGTTTTACTCTGAGGAGGTGGCTGGTGCTCACCTGCAGATTTCTGGTTCTGGACAGCAAAGGCCAAAGAGTTTAAATGAATGGAAGGATTTGGGTCACTACTATTTAAATTTCACTACTATTTAATTTCAGTATTAATTGTGCCATTAATACAAAAAAGTAGGAGAAGTGAACAAAATACCTGCTGTTCTGCTGCTTGTTTATGAAATGGGAGACAGGCCATGGCTTGGCCACTGAGAAGTCAGCCTTGTTACAGAATTAGTGTGATATTTAATAAATACAGATACCAAGCATAAAATCTGAATGAGATTCCCTCAACTTCCTTATTTAGGTTTTCTTTGAAAGGGAATCAAGTTCCTTTCCAGTTGTTCTTCAACCCCCTTTCTGGATTTACACAGAGCTTCTGACTTTATCAATGAATTGCAAAAGAAGCTCTGTGGACAGAAGGTTCACTGACAACTGATTCTCCTGAACAGACTCATCCAATATGCAGAAGGAGGTGGAGGGACCTATAAGAAATAAAAAAGGTATGTGATTTTTATTTAGTCTATTTTTTAAAATTACAATTATGCATTTAGAAAGGGGCAGTGAATTGGGAGAATGTAAGCCATACTCCAATAAGCAATAGGTCTTCAGCTCTTCCTAGTTTAGAATACTGGATTTTACCACTTAATGTGGCTTTTGATTGTACCTGATTCTTTGGTTTGTCCTTTTTAGTGAAAAAAAGGATGCAACAGTTGTATATACATACCTGTAGTTCCTTACAGTCTAAACTTCTCCATCAAAGGATGCCCATGCCCCTTTACGGCCTGAGCTGATGGAGTTAAAATCAGCCAAGGCTAGCAGTTACCCTTAGTATGCAAATCTTCACTCTATGGGCAAATTTGGTTTGTTTGGTCTGAGCTTCTTTCTCAGAGCAGCTGAAGATAAGGATCTAAAGTTTTCTCAATTTAATGTTCACTTTTAGTTGCATTTCATTTCTTCTGATCTAATTTCACACACATACACCTCCTTCCCTCCTACTGTTGTGATTGAGTTGTACCCATTTTTCCATGGTGTCTCTCTCATCTTCATCTCTCACCTCATTCTCTGCACTGAAAGCCGCACACTTTCCCCTGTGTCAGACTTCCTTTCACCTTGCACGTCTTGGCACAGTAGCAGTGGTGGCAGTGAGAGCACTGAAGAGAAATCCTCCTGACCTTCTTGTTGCCCTTGCAATGCAACAGTTGCTGGATGTGTGGATAATCACTCACTGCTGGACAATTCTCACTTTGATTCTGCCGCTCAGGCTGGAGCGGGCCAGGTACAGGGGGAGGCTGTGAAGAACACTGCTGCCAAATCCTAATGGTTTTGGAGAATAGTAGGGAGTACAGTGTGCATGTATAGCTGCACTGCAAGGCTGATGCTGGGCTTTCTTGCCCAGCCTGAGCTACAGGGGCTGTTCTTCTGCCAAGCAAAGTGGAAATGGAGCCTGTTCAGTGGCTTTTTACATTTGGTTTCTTGATCTTACAGTGGAGTCATTGCAGGAGTCAGATGGAGTTTGTCAGAGTGTTCTGTCCAGACAAGGAAATGTGATGACAAGTTACTGAAGTGCTACATTTTCTGTGATGGTCTTTTTTGTGTACCTCCAGAGGGAACATGGAAAGCTTATTTTCAAGCACAGAAGAACTTCAAGCCTGAGCTTGAGGCAGATTTGTCGAGTTCCAATTTGTGAATTAAGATTTGCAAGTAACCCTGAATGCATTTTGGTAATTGTGGTTACAGACATAAAATTGATTTTAATTTACCTTTTTACAGAGACCCTGAGATGGCTTAAGGAGTGGCAGTTTTCACAAGAACAGAATTTTGATGCCCAGAGTGAGGTTTTGACAGAATTTCAAAGAACTATGCAGCCAAGTAGGAATGTGATAATATTTAAGTAAAATTGCGTGTGAGAGTTCCCAAAATTTAGCTAGACTCCCAACATTTTGTTCTTGGCAACTAAGTCATTCTGCTCTCTGAAAAATGGTTGATTGTGAAGTAGCTTCTGACATGTTAAGAAAGGTTAGAGCTTGGTATGGTTGTAATAAACAGCATTATCATAACTGTAAATGCTAGGAATCATTAAGAATGTTAATGACTGTGACATACATTCTGTTTACCAGTGGTATAGGCAAATTAAGCCAAAGTGTTTTCCTTATCAATTTTACAGCTCTGTGATGCCCAGAGATTGCACGGTACAAGTGTTTTTCTCTGTTACTTTTTACAAGTTTGTTTCTCAAGACCACTTTCTTAAACCTTTTGGTGCAATGACTGTTGTGAAATCAAGTTGCAGCCAGTGTTGCATCACACTGATTATTCTACACATTTTTCTCCAAGCTAAGCAACATATTTTCCCTCAGTTTAAGCTGCTGTAATGAATACCCTCTTTACTAATAGACTGGGGTGGGACGGGAAACAGCTTTCAAATTTTGATTCTTCACTAAATGTGGGAAGTGTTGATGTGTAAGTAAAGTGATTGCCTGTTACTTAATGTACATCTGTGAACCAACTGCAAAATCTCACTCTTTGTCAGTTTAATAAAAATGGAAGAGGTAAATGTGAGACTCAGTGATCCAAACTATACATTTGTACATTAGTGTGATGCCATATGCTGAGTCTTGAGCCTCACCAGTGGTAACTGAAAGATTTCTGCTCCCCCTGGCCTCCAGTGGTTCCTCTGACCTGTGTGGTTTAAATTGCAGCTCTTCCTGCCCTCCCTTCTCAGCTGTATCCCTGCAAACCGTGGTAGGGCTTGTAAAGGCTGCCCAGAAGCCTGGTTGGATCCAGCACATCACTGGGTAAGCAGAGCTGCTTCTTCACTCCTAACACGAGCCCCAGACCAAACGTTCTGGAACTGTGAATCAGCTGTTCTATTTAGAGGCTAAACAACAGCAAATATTTTATGAATTCTAAATAAATGAGGAGGGAGTAAATTAGTGGACTTGATCTCTTTATCCCAAGACTGTATCAGATGGATCTCAAAGCAATTACTGTGACTTACTGTGACCGTCCATTACTAGTGATCATAATTAGGAGTTTCAGCTTTTCTGAAAGCTTGCTTTTTTGATGGAAAGAGATTTTGTTTGTTTGTTTGCTTGTTTTTAAGATCATCTCTAGAGTCTACACACTTGTTTCTTCACTAGAAATCTCCTGTTCCTTTCACAGGTAGGAGAAATTTTGGTCACCTTGATAGATGAATGTTTCTTTGTTTTATTAGCAATCATCTTCTGCACTAAGCTGGCTAATAAACTTATTCAATGAGCTGTACAAGTCGTTCCCCTGCTGGCCCTTTTCCTCTGAGGGCTTGTGTTTCTCACTGAAGAATGCCATCTTTGCCTGGTCCTGCTGCTCTGAACCAGTGTTTCCTGTTAAAGCCATCCATGATCCAGGCCTGGGAATGCTCTCGCCCTTCGCTGTCCCTTGCTGGCTGTTGATGGAGACCAGATGTGACAGCTGTTCCCCACCACAGGGTGACAGGGGGCTGAGGTGACTTATTTCTAGACTTTTAGGTAACTTTAGAAACAGTGACTGCCTGTCATCCAAAACAGTAGAACAGAACTGTGTTCGTATACAGTGATTTTGTTTTGAAAGCCATACATTTTTGTCTCTGTTGAACTCTAAGTCTCCAAGGATCTGCAGGTCTTGAGCCCAGCTGATAAAAGGAATGGAACTGGCCATTTATTATTTTAGCTAATAAAAGAGGATATTGTATATTAACTTTTTCACATTCCAAGGCACCAACAACAGAATGAAGGTTAAAGGCATCTGATATTCACAATTAAAGAATGGAGCCTTTGTTTTTAGCACAGTATGCAGCTGAGACAGAAGGAGTATGGCAGGAAATGAAAACCAGGTGGCTTGAGTTTCAGTTTTTAAGACCAAAGAAATGACCTCAGAAAAGGCTGTTTCCTCACTCAGTAAAAATAAGTTAAATATATACAAAATAATTTAGTTATTCTCTACATTAGTTTGCAGATGTTTCTGTACATGTATCTTACATTTCCACAGAGGGTTGGAAATGATGTGTAGATTGGTCTTAAAAGCCCTGCTGAGATAGAACTAGAGATGTCTGTAACATTAGGTTCTAAGTTAATTTTGACAAAATTGAAAGGTACATAATATTCAGTGAGCACAGGCAATTTTTTTCTCACTTCATGTTAGGCATTCATCTCTATACAGAGATTAATGTTAATATTGCTGTAATTCTATTACCAGTTACACAGTATTATCCATCTTCATAGAATCATAGAGTGGTTTGGGTTGGAAGATCATCTCATTCCAATCCTCCTGCCATGGGAAGGGACACTTTCCAGTAGACCAGGTTTCTCAGAGCTCCCTCCAACCTTGAACGCTTCCAGAGATTGGGGGCATCCACAGCTTCTCTGGGTAACCTGTTCCAGTGCCTCACCACCTTCACAGGTGCCCTCTTTCGGTTTAAAGCTGTTCCCCCCATCACTCCATGCCCTTGTAAAAAGTCCTTCTGCAGCTTAAAAGTCCCTCTCCAGGTTGTTTCAGTACCTTAATAAAGACCACGCTCACCTCATATTTTAAAAAAACCCAAGCAAAATAAAAGGCATAATTGTTTCTTATTCTCTCCTGTTTAGTATTATATTTATTGGGAAAGGTGTAACCATGGTAACTTAAACTTAGCATAAGGCGTCTACAAAATAAAAAGACAAGTCATCATTTAATACAACTTAAAATTTTTTTGAGGTACAGGTTTCATTTAAAGCTTAGAAAATCGGAGACAGCACACTTTGCAAATCAACTTGGTTTTTTTCTCTTGAAAATGCTGAACATGACTTCTTTGTGGGAAGCTGTAGGGTCATTTTGCTACCCACACAGCAGCACAATTGTAATTGTCATTAGAGCTCCAAGCTCTGTATTGCAGCTGGAATCTCCTGGCAGGAGGAGGCCTTTGCTGTTTGCCCAGGTGATGGTAGAGCAGAGTGAGGAGCACAGGGGTAAAGCTGCTTCTCCAGCTGATGGATCCATAGCACAGGCCTGTTTGCCATGTGCTTTTCTGTGGCAAGAGAGGCATTCACCTGTTGTGACTCAAGGAGCTTTCTCAGGTGGTCACTGAGAAGCCTCTCTTGCAGCATCTTCATCTTAGAAACTGGGCTTCCTGCTTAGTATGCAAACTAAGGCTAGAGGTGCCTGTTGACGTGGGTGATTTTGCCTGTGTGAGCTAACACATGGTTAAACATATTCTACAGTTTGTTGGTGCTAAGGTAAACTTTTTTCAAGTAGTTGATGCCAAGCCTGGTTATCTTTATTAGGCAGCATGTTTCCAAGAATTGCTTTTCTTGTCTGCAGTTATTCTGTGTTTCAAGATGGTGTTTGAAATTTTCTGCCACACAGGCTTAGGACAGCAACTGGCCAAGAGTCATACAAGAAACTCAGCCTTACTTTTCACCCTTTTTGCTGACTGTGGTATTCTACTGAAGCGGCAAATGGGCTTTTTGACTTGCTAAGTTCAATGAGCAAGTCTGTCTTTGTCCAAAGTGCTTCCCTGATAGTCATCACCACCCTATGTTTTTCTGATTTTGTGGTGTTGTGGATAAGATTTCAATGGGACATTTCTGCAGAGTTTACAGAAACAAAGATGTTTTATTACTAAATACTGTCATGCATATGATTTGCTTACTGTTTGTAGAAGTTACAGTTAGTTGCATAAGCATTCATATGGTTTCTATATATTAGGATCTTTCTCTGAGTCACTGTCTGAAGATGGGAGAATAACTTATTCTCCTATCTTACCATGTTAATTTGCATTTATGTGCCCATGTGCAAGTAAAAAAATGCATCCAGGGTGCTGTGTGCAGCTTGCTTTTTTTCTCGTGGCCAGTTACAGTTTCTTTCTCTACTTCTTTGTGTTGAGGTAGCTCTGGGGCATTTCAGTCACTGGAGGCAGACTTGCAGTACAAACTTCTTGGAGTTATTATGTTTTCATACTTTGATTATTCTGTTGCTGTTAGAAAAGCAAGTCTGCTGTTCATGACAGCCTGTCAGCTGCCAGCTCTGCTTCCTTCATACTGGTGTAATGCCATGTACCACAGTCAGTTTTTATGTAGATTAGGATATGCAGTGATTTAAAAGAAAAAGACCAAACCAAAACACAAAGTTCAGCCATACCACATTTGCGTTTTAGTGTGTATCACTAGTTGCTTGGATTGCATCTGTTTTCACTGGGTTATTTTTAATCACTTTTCAAGCAAGACTTATAAAGAATTCTCCAATGTCAGAGGCCTCCGGTCTGGGTGCTTGCTATCCCTGCAGGATCCCTGTGTGATACAGATACGGCTGTCAGGGAGATGTTTTGGGACTTCCTGTGCAGTTCAGGTATCAAAGAACTTCCTCACACATCTGTTAAAGGTTTTGCTGCTGGTCTTGCCTCCTTTCAAGTTCTTGATTTGCCTTGTTACCTACCTCTAGAGTTTTGCTGCTGTGGATTGTAATTTTTCCTCCCAAAAGAATTAACGTGCATCTGATTGTAGTACTTCTGTTACCATTGCAAATCATCTTTCTGTAAACACAAGCAGTCCTTTTATTTATTCTCCCCTATTTCAGGAATGTGTGCTCTTCCCATTGATAAACAAAAGTAATAATCCTCAACCCTGCTCTTAACACCCCAACTGATGAGCAAGTACTTTTAAGTTTTTATTTTAAACATGTTTCATCTGTTGAATTTTTATATTGTTTTACTCATATGGTTTTCCTCTTTAATTAGATCCTTTTCTTGTTATAGCCCATCCATTTTATATGGCATAAAGCCAAAATCAGACTCTAGCTGTTTTAGTCAAGTACCTGCTACCACTATGTTTAGCTCAAGTGCTTTCTTGTTTACCCCAGAATATACTTCCTGAGGATGGAGATTTAAGGTCTGGGTCCTTAGTCCAGTGTTATGTAAAATATGGGTCTTAACAAGCAAACAGTTTTGCTTTGCTCTTTAAATTTAAGATTAAAATGTTGAACTGTCTTGTACACTTTGTGTGTTGTCTTGTCAAAAGTTTGACTTACATGCTAAAAATCGTGCAAGTGAAGGCCTAAAGAAGGAGCAGTGCACAGTGATTGAAGCATAGGAGTGGATACTGGGACTTCCTGCTCTGACAAAGGATGTGCTCTGACTCCATTGCAGAAATTGTCACAATATCAGTTCTTGGAAACCATCCTGAGGGGAGTCAGAGGGGTCTTTCAGTAAATCAGAAGACAGTTGTTATCTGTTCTGAGGAGAAAAATTTATTTAGCATGCAAATGATTAATTTTGTCTGCTGTTTTCTTGTACATTGTGTACACATTTTATGTAGGTACATTGTGAACATATTTTATGTAGGTACTTTGAGCAGTTTTCTGTTTTATTCTGTGATGTATCACTGAAAGTTAACTCTTTAGCCCCAGTTTCTACTAGGATGTTTCTGTGGAAAGAAGGCATTTATCTTTGGAAGACAATGGGCTTAGTGCTGGTTTTAGGGCCTGCAGGAATGAGTGTCAGGATCTGATCTCTGAGGAGACCAGGAGATGCAGATCTGCGAGCCTTGACTGAGCTGGTAAATCCATTCTAAACCTTGAGAGAGTCACTTGAGGCCACGCTGCTCCCTGGGCTCGAGCACCTGGGCTGTGCACAGTAGGGAGTGCTGTGCCAGCCGTGCTTGCAGTCCCCTCCTCTTCCTTCCAGTGCTATTGAAGCAGATTGATCTGTTTTATTGTCTCTCAAATTCAAGCACTCTAAGAAATAGTGCCATTTAGTAGCTGTTGAAAATTTAACCACTTATTTGTGTCTGGGGTAAGTTATTGCAAGGCATGTTTAGAGTGTGAATTCTCCCCAGCAGTGTGCCTGTGGAAAGCCTTCTGAGAGCCCAGCTGGTGCTGTTCACTGTGACAGAGCAATGCTTTCTGCCCTTCAGGAGGCAGGTTCCCTTTCCTCTCCAGGGCTTGGCGGTATCTCCTTGCTGTGATAGGAACACTTCTTAGTGTTTCTTTTTTCATAGCAGCTAAACTGAGTCGCTGGAGTGAACTCAGGCCATCTGTCCTGATGCTGGAAAGGAAGAGTGCAGCCTGCTGTCAGCTGTCTTAAGCTGCTGGCAAATCAGTGGTGTGACGTGGGGGACTTAGGAAGGAGTCTCTCGCTGAATTGCAGACCCTGGTGATTAAAGCCAGTCTGCCCTACTTGGCGTCCTGCTGCAAGATGTTGCTGTTCAGTGGGGAGCACCCCAGTAGTACAGACATGGCTTTTCCTGCCTCCCTGGCTGTGTTCTCCTCCCCACTTCCACGTCACTGGGTTTGACTCCATAACATACTGTTTGGAAAATTTCCTGTGCAGTCAACACAAAAAGTCGTGGAATCACTGAAATACTGCACTGAAACATGTTTCCTGTGCTAAAGGAACTGCAAAACCTGCCAGGAAGTGCTGTGTGATAGGAGTATAATTTGTAACATTATTTATTGTAAGTAGTCACTAATTCTGCCATGGCTGGACAGCAGAGTTAAGATGTTAATGCATCATTAAATCATTAGTACTAGTATACAAGCATCAATCTGTTCTTAATATGGAGTATAAATCAAAAAAGTTATATCCTGATACATTCACACAGTTTTGCTTTGAGAAAGAACAGGATGAACTCTCACCTTGCCATTCCCCAGATGTGCAGGTTTGATGTTTTTGAACTCCAGCATTCATCTCCCATATCTGAACACTGGCTGCTTTATGGCACTGTTTTTCTACCAACAAGGTGTTTTTTCATTCTCACTGTGCTCTGGGATTTAGGGAATTAGAGGGGAGTAAGGCAGCTGTACCATAAGCTTAGAAGCTCATTTCTGACCTGCTTTATTCTTGTAGCTGTATCTGTGGCTATGTCTGGAGATGTTAATAGTGACATTATCTGGAGCACAGCCATTGACCCAATCTTCTGATCTTGCAAGAGGATCAAGGAAGACATCTGCACTCAGGCAGAATTTTACAAATGTGCTTCAGGCTTTGTGCAAGTGCAGGGCCCATCGGTATGGGCTGAATCTGTAGATCTTTATCTGGGGACCAGGCACGTGTGCTGAGCATTATTTATTCCATCCACTGCCAAGTCAAAATACTGTGCAAAACACATGCTTAAGAATACACAATGCCAAAAGAACTTTAACTATTGTATTCTGCATACATAAAAAGTACTTCACATTATGTTTAAAAAACATATAGCAGATACATTGTGTGAGCTCTATGAGTCTTCTAAAGTGAAAGACAAATCCATTTAAAAGGAAATTTGAAAGACTCAGCAGAAGTACTCAATCTTGGAGTCATGACTTTTGTCTTGATACCTTGTTCCAGCTTACATAAATAGAAGGTGGAATCCTCATTTCTTAGAGGGAAAGTAGGGTTTAGTTGGAAATGCTTCATATTTTAGTCTGTTCAATCTCTTTTGTTTATTGAAGACTCTCAGCAGTTCTTACCCACAGAGGCAGGATTTTGATAAAGAACATGCAAGAGGAACTGATGTTGATGTTTTTAAGTCAAAGCAAGATTATGTGCTATCCAAAAATCCATTGCAAATAAAACAGATCAACCATAGGATCTTCCTATTCGTGGCACTTTCTGCAAGGGCTTCACCAGTGTCAGCACATGCTGGGTTCTTCCCTAGGATGTGTTGTGCAGGCAGCATGGCCAGCAGGCAGCTCATCAGGGTGTCACCAATGTCACTGCAGTTAAGGACAGATTGCTGCCTCTGTGCCCTGTTTCTCTCCAGTTGCTGTAGGGCTTTAAGAGACCCCCATGATCTAAAGAAGTTATTTTTTCCCTCACAGGAACACAATAAGCCCCTGTCAAAACAATCAGTTGTTTATTCTGATGAATGTGTGTGATTATTAAAAACAGAACAACCTCTTGGAGAAATGGAGCTTCCATCAAAACCTTACAAAATTCTCCTTCCATTACCTTGTTTGGAAATGAAAAGGAGTTGGGGTAGAGAATTCTTTGTTTTCTTTTTCTTTGGAAACATCCTTATTTGGCATCTGTAAAGCATTTACATTCTCTAGTTCTGGATCAAAGTCCTTTCATGGCTCATGTTACTTATTTCCTTCTTTAACTGAGGCACAGAAAGAAAAATGGATATTTTCCTCCCTCAGGCTTACAGTATAAACCATTGTGAAAAGTCAAATCCCAGTTTTTAGCAAGGAATTAGTGAGCATGAGGAATAAAACATCTCAAAATGTGTAATCTGAAAAACTACCCCCCCCACACTTCAGGACAAACAGCCTGTAAATGCAAGTCCCTATAGCAGTTATAAAGCATGTGAGGTAAAATTTAGTAAAACTAAACTAAGTTAACTGTGCTGCTGGATTTCTTTCATTCCTCATGCTCCAAAGGTTTGTGCTGTTCAGGGGAGGAACTTTGTCCTCCTCAGCAGTGGCTGATACAGTTGGCCAGGTATTGGGATACACACTGTAGTTGGACCAGGCACTAGAAACACTAAAAGCAAAACACTATTTTCTTTGTTTGCATGAGTGGCAGGATGAAATTTGGAGTTGGCAGAATTATTTTCTACTAGAAGAACAAGGAAGTCCTGTGAATCAGCTAAGGCACATTATCTTGTTTTAAATTTGCAGGAGAGTAGATAGTTTTGTTTCTGAATGCAAAACAAACTCTTTCCAAGTCTGCCCCTCCCATTGGTTCTGTGCCCCAAAGAACTTGGTGTTCCTGCTTGTTTTCAGAGCTGTGGTGGCTGTTTGCTGGCTTTCTGCCTTTTGCACACACATGGAGCTGAGCCCCATCACCCCCTTAGGCTTGCAGACAAGCTTCTAGGCTGTGGCCTGTGACCTCAAGTATTAGCTCTCTCCTCTTTCCAAGTATTGCTCCAGCAAAAGTGCATGTAATGGCTGGGTTTGATTTCTCTTTTAGGAAGAATGTGGATGTATCTCAGTTTTAGCATGGCCTGTGATGATGCAGCTAGCTTGAGGTATGCCAATACTGTAGTGTATGTACCCTTTGTTCTCCTGAAAACAAATCATAAATTCTTATCTATATGTTAGTGTGTTCAGATATTTAAATTGTTTTACTTCACAGTTCTTCATTCCGCAAAGTTCTGCTCTAGTGTTTCCTTGTTGTAGGGGAATGTATTGTAGTGCAAAACAGGTTTCATATCTTACCATGAAGCAGCGTGGACTATAGGCTGTTGGACTGATTTGTTTCCATTAGCTTGTATCCAGCAGATATGAACTTATTCCAGACTTCCAGCATTCCTCCAAAAATAATGTTACTGATATGCTCTGTCACATCGTTCTCCCCACAGAGCTCTGAGCCATGTAACTTCTCTGGGTCAAGGGGAAAAAACCCTCCTGTTGGATTAGGAGCTAAACCCTGACATCAGAGAGAAACACAAACTACCACAAACAGTGCTCCTCCCTCCTTGGTGGCAACTGCAGGTTGGTCACTGTGCTTCCACACCCCTCTAATGAAATGCAACTTCAGCAATGGGTTTTCATTCTTTGTGTGACCTGAAAAATGAAATCTTTTGCCTGCTTTTGGGCCCTGTGAAAAATACAGTTGAGTTTGGGGAAGGAATTTGCTATCAGAACACTTCCAGATCTTACCTGGGTCTTAAGAACTGGTGTTGGACTCTTCAGGTCCTGCTCAGGCATAGGCCCTTTTTTCCTCTCTGCACACTGAGAAGGGATGAATATGGATTCCCAATTTAGCTTGTGCAATGCTCTTCACTTTCAAGATTGCAGCCTCGGACAACTGACCTAGTGGTTTCTTTCCAAAATTGTTCTGTTTCAGCTGATGGATTGCAACACTGTTGACATGCATCTATTGGTGTCCCATTGGCTACCCTAGTACCAGACAGAAATGAAGATTATGCAGGTACTGTGAAGCAAAAAGACCAAGGATGTGAAATCTTCTTACATTAAAATAATGATGATTTTCTGATGCAACTGAGATTAAAAATATTATTAGTGTGACAGTTCAATAAATTTAATCTTGAGGATGCAAGTGAAAAAGAGACAGTGAGACTAAGGACTATAGGTAACTAATTGCTATAGGTTATATAGTAAAGTGATGTGTAAAGAGAGGTTGGTGTAGTGTTCATTTGACCTCTCAATTTTATCTTTCTAATGAGTGTGACTAATTAGATGGGTACAACTTAAGCAGTTACCTGGTGTTTCACTTGGAGGAGTACATGGCATGTTTCAATGTAAGAGGAATCCTACTCCCTGGAGGCCATTTGCTGAATTCTTTAAAGGTCAGGCATACTTCAAAATGTAAGTTAGTGGAAAATGAGGATACAGATTAAACAAGAATACTTCAAAGCTGGTGAATCACTTCAGACCATGAGCACTGGAAGATAATGCTTTTGAAGTCCAAAAACTGTTATCATGAGCTGAAGTGGGGTGCTGTGGCTAGGATTGGAATACTTTAAACTATGTGTACTTAAACTATGCCCAAGCAAGCCCTAAACATATTTTTTTAATGTCTGCTGTTTTCTCTCCATGTTTCCCCTAGAAGATTAATGACACAGAAGATTAAATATATTTTATATACCCATAAATGGAATAGGGCTGAGAACAGAAAATTTAAATACTGAACTTTCCTCTTGCTAATCTGGTTTTGCTCATCCTTTTTTCCCCCACTCATTTATTTTTCCTCTTTTTTTTTTTCCTTGGTACTTCAGCATGAATTGGTATAGAGTGTCTGTTGTGGTGGAGTCCAGACTCCACAGCCAAGCCTGCAGCTCCATAGCTTGGTGAAGTGTCCAATGTGTTGGGGGTTTTTGTTGGTTTTATTTTTTGTGGGTTTGGTGTTTGTTTGTTTGTTTTTGGTTTGTTTTCTTTTGTTTGTTTTGTTTGTTTGTTTGTTTTTTTCTGTTGGCAAACATAACGCAGGGTCAGGTAACTTGGTGTTTTACAGGAAAGAAGGACCGGAGATAAAATTAAAAACCCCAAACAGCAAAATAACACAGATTTCTCTGGCACTTTTTATGTGATACAAGGCAGCAAAAAGCATAGACTTTTTCTTCTCCCTTCTCCTGTCCTTGTTGCACCATGTGAAACCTTGGGCAAAATCCATGGAAATAAATGTGTCTTTCTACTGACTTACCTGGTTTCTAGATTGAGCACTGGATTATGTGACAAATTGCTGAAAATTTTGTTGCAGTCTTTCACCAGGAATTGTAAAGATTCACAGGCATTTCACAGGCCCCTAACATGTTGCTTTAAGAACTGAAGTGAGACTAATGATTTCCACTGTCAGTGAAACCTTTCTCTTTTGCAGAGATGCTTTT
Organism: Climacteris rufus; assembly: GCA_013398175.1. Lineage (NCBI taxonomy): Eukaryota > Metazoa > Chordata > Aves > Passeriformes > Climacteridae > Climacteris > Climacteris rufus. Next base: position 65,384 of record VZRZ01003109.1, read on the forward strand.
CTAGACTGGTGTAACCAGAAAGGAGTTGGCCCAGTTTTGCCTGTCTAGTTGTCATCTGCCTTAATTCATCCCCTGTTTTCAATACCTAGTGCTAATTACATGGACATTTGCAAGAGAGGTGCTAGCTCACACCAACTGTAGGATCACCTTAATAGATGAGGGAGTGTTTACTCCTCTTTGCTTAATGCAGGAGAAGGCTGTAATAATTATAATTCCAGCTTGAAATTCACAGTTTCTAATTGTATCATATGTCTAAGCCTCGCTGTGCATTAACTACATGGCTGCAGAAGTATAATCAAAAAGCATTTGAAAGGAGAGCAGGGCTATATCTGGATAGGAGCAGATGCTTCTAAGGTCTCCTCTTTGCCCCTCTCTGCCCTTATCAGTGGATTGATTCACTTTTTTTGATTCTCCACTGTCCCCACCTTGTCCCCCTGTCCCATGTAAATACAAAACAAGTAGATCTAGGAGGAAAAATAGCTTAATGAGATAAAAAGAATCACCCTTGGGAAAATTAAGAAAATAAATTCCACCTCGTGAAAAAAAAATCATACTAAAACAGTCTTTGAAAGGCCAGTGACAGGCAGCTTGAAGCATCTTCTGAGATGACCACCCCCTTCCCAGCCCCCAGTCACCCTGTGTGGTGTAGCAGTGCAGGAGGGGGAGATGGTGACAGCAGCTCTGGTGTTCCACTTGCCAGTCTCCTGCTGTAGCCAGAGTTTGCCCTTCCATTTCAAATTCACACAGCTCTGTATGTTTGTGCTGTTTGCCCCACTGCAGTCTCATAATGATGCTTACACATCACTCAAATCTGACTCTCACTGATCTGTAAGGGGGAAGAATTTGCAGCAAGATGTTCGCGTTCTGCTGGTAGAGGATAGGCAACAGGTAGAGACAGAGGCATGCCAGGTGTCTGAAGTTATTAGGAATTATTAGAGATAAATATATCTTCTGCTATCAGTTCTGTCCTCCATCCGTGCTCCACAGTGGCAAATAAACACTGCTGAGGAATATGCTGACTGTATTTACTTTAGTTTTCTTCATGAGACAGGAGCCAAACACATATCTAGGAACAATTGCACCCTCCATCTGTGAGTGATCATCCTGCTTAAATACAGCAGCAGACCTGATTTGGAGCAAAAAGCAGCAGAGCCCTTTCCCTGCCTCTGCTGCTCAGCTGTGCAAGCAGAGCAGGGGCAGGGAGGAGGGTGGCAGTGCAGACTTGTGGCTGCCTTAAAGTGACCACATCCTGTTGGGCTGCAGAAACATCAGACTAATGCAGAGATCTGTCTGCTTGAGATGCAGGAGGGCTTGTAGGGGTTCAACAGATAATTTGCAGACATGTTTGTATTGCTGCAGTAGGAACAGGGTGTGGGGAGAACTCCTGACCTTGCTCTTGTGTGTAGGCTGTTAACCCACTTCCCACCCACGCCCCAGCTCACTACAGCATGTAAATACAGTAAAATGGATTTATTTCAGCAAGATTGCTTTCTTTTCCCCTGGTACAGCTTCCAAATCCTGTTTTCCCGATGCTGCATGGGAAGACTAACACTGAGTCTGTGGTGGCAGAGTAATGCTTAGAGCAGTAGCTGGTGGCCTTTACCTGAGATCCTTCCCCAGCCATGTCAGGGTGTGCTCCTCACAAGGTGGGAGAATTTCCTTGTACAAGCAGCAAGCTAAGGACCAGGCAGGAACACCGTGGCACAAGAGAGGGTTTATAGTGAGTCTCTCAAGTCCTAAGCCAGTACCCAAACCAACACTTGCACTATTACCCCATGTGAAAGTGACATGTGAGATCTTAACCAAGGGTTGGTCATTTATGATGATGATGAAGCTCTCTTGAACTCACATGCTTAAATCTAAGTGTGCCTGGAAGTTTTGTTGAGCCCAATTGGGCATAAAAATGCTAAGAGGCTTTCCTGACACAAAATCTAAGTGAGGAAGTGTCTCATATGTGTATGGCTGCTAATAGCAAATGGCTAAACAATCCAGTTTAGGTGGAACTAAAGGAACTTGATGGGGACAAAATCAAAAGGTAAAAAAAAAAGGCAGAAGCCTGTGATATTTGGCCTGTACACTACAGAGCCTAATTGTGTTGTGGCCAGAAGATCAAGAAATCTAAATGTGGGCAACTGCAAAATATTTGGGGTAATTCTGTTCTTCCTTTCTGTTGGACATAAGTTGCTTAAATGCTGAAGTTCAATCTTTCATGTTCCCATTTTTCTTTTTAAAATATGTGAAGAGGGTTGTGTTTCACAGAAGAGTTCAACTGGATGCGCAGAATCCTCTTAGAATTGGGCATGGTTCAGCACGGAACAAATGCACCAGCCATCCTTAAAGGGTTTTTTTCCACTTCCCTGTCAGAGGCCCAGTGTAGCCCTGGGGCTTTTTCCTTTCCACATACAGGTTTAATCCAAGATGACAATATCTGGCAAGCTCAAGTGTATTCTCATTAAGGATACTGCACACCTCTTTTGATGATACTTGTTAATGTCTCAGTATGGAAAGTCAACATAGTGCTATAGGTTTGAGAGCCAGAGGTAGGACCATTACTTGAAAAATTAACTAATGGCTTTCTGTCTCTGTTTCTTCAAAAAAAAAGGCAGCTGAGCATACAGCATCATTTCACATGAAAATGTGTCATGGAATTACTGTTATGTACCAGCCAGGGCTAAGAAATTGTTGAGTAAAATAGCCCAGAAAAGCTTTTGTTGACTGTGCATGCTAAGTCAGAAGCCTGGAATGTAGTTGTTTGTGCTCTTTTGTGAACAGGAGAGGAGGACATTGTACTTTCAGAGAAACCTTGGACTCCTTTACTGTGTGGGTAATGACTGTAGCTCTGTCACTACTCTTGTCAGTTCATACAAATGACACTTCAAACTGATAGTGCAAATAAAATGGTAAGGACCTCTGTGAACTCAGTGCTGCCCTGCTAATACGGGATGCAAACACTTTCTGCAGTCCTGCGTGCCCCCAGGGAGTGGCATTGTAGGTGGTTGGTCCTCCCAGACAACATCCTGTGAGGCCTGGGAAAGAGGAGCTGGAACGAGACTGTGCTTGTTGGGAACAAAAAAATAGAGAAAAATATTTTAACACTGTCATGACCCATCTCCTCTATGAACACTAGTTTGCATATAGCTCAGTTATTGCCTCCCAAACTGCTGGGATCCTAGTGCATCAGGAGATTTCCATTCAGATGGCATGCCACTGGCTTAGCTCCCTGACAGGAGATTGTCAAGGTCCCAAAGAAGATACAAGGATTTGTGCCAGATCCATGGATTGGAAAGTGAGGGGAGCATAGAACAAATCTGAAAAATCATTTTCCTTATGTATCCACCAAGTTTAACTGCAGGGAGAAGGCTATCGTGAATGGTCCTTGGAAAGAGGCCTTTACAACAAAAGAGACCTTTCCTTATAATGCTGAAAGTTCCCTCCATTTTCCTTCTTTTATTTTTTTTTTTTGCTTGCTCTCAGCTGGAAGGTGACTTCTGCTTACTTCTGACCTCTGTGTGATGAGTGTGTGTTTCAACAGAGCCTGGGAGTGGACTGTCAAAGCAGAACTTCTGGCCTGAATTGGTGGGACACAGGCTCCATTCCCCGGCACACGACTGCCTGTTGTCCTCCTTAATATGTATGTTTGATACAGAGCAAATCTGCTGATGCAAGGGTAATAATGCTCCTAGGTGTTGTGGCATGACAAAGACCCTAAGATGAAGTGAAGATATTAAAAAAAAAATCTGCCACAAGTCATATGTTCTGGCACTGGATTGTCTTGCCACTTTTTTTTCTTTAAAGGACTGATTTATATTAACACTATTTTTCTGTTAAGACCCCTTTAAAGTAGTTGGAGTAAAAATGTGTTGTAACTTGTGTGTTACTTTTAATCCCTACTTATAATGATGCCTCAAAAGCCTGAAACCAACATCTGTTTCCTTGCTGGATTGGTTTTCTTCCACTGAAGACACTTTCCTTTTTTTTAGCTACTTAAAGTCACCTCATTCTGTAATTAAGGGTTGAAAAGTCGTAAATCACTGTCATATTGGATGTCTTGCAGTGTATGGGAGCTCCTTACTGCAGAATCTAACTTGTGGGAAAATATCTGGCCTTTGTGTGACTTGGAGGAGGGGAAGAGGGAATCTTCAGTCTTTTGCTCTTCAGTTACATGTCCTTGGAAAAAATGTAATTACCCTCATTACCTTCACCGTGTTTCTGACTCCTGTTGCTGTGCATTGTGCCAATGATTTTAATCAAATCACATGCTTCAGGGATTCAGCTTGTCAACTCTGAGGGGTAAGAAAGCACATAAATTTACCCCTTCATGCTTTTTTTTCTTCTTTCCCTCTTCCACCCGCCGCCAGCCCCCAGCCTTACATGCTTGGCTGTGCACTGGTGCTCGAGTCACACTGACAGCCAGCTCCAAGGGTGGAACTGAAGTTTCCCCCAGGTCAGCTCAACAGGAACATAGGATGATGTCCATTTTCCCCTGCAGCATGAGGCAGGGGATGTGGGGCTTGTTTGCTTGCTTGTTAAACCGTACTTCTTATTATCTATGTTAGTCTTTGAAAAGTGAAATAATGCATTGAGTATGAAGAGGCTTGGACTGTCAGGAGTTACCAGATTCTTGCAAGATAGCTACTACAAAAAGAGGTACCCCCCTCTCCCGCCCCCAAGACTCCTGTCAAACAGGTGTGTGCGTTTGATGGGGTTTGACAAACGGGTTTGCACGCACACATGGAAGAAAGGGAAAGGTTAAGGCCTCGGCTTCTCCTTCTACACAGGCTTGGGATAGCATGTTCCCTGTCTCGCCTCAGCGCGGTGGGAGCCGGAGCGGGCCTGACGAGCTGGGCCCTCAGGGGTGAAGCCCTCGGGGCAGCGCCCCTGCGGCGGGACGGGCGCACCCCGACCCCGAGGGCCGCCCCGCGACGTGCAGCAGGTGCCCGAGGATCGCGGCCGGGGCCGGGGCGGGTCCGTGCGGGTCCCGCCCGGTCCGGCGGCGCC
>VZRZ01003109.1:70905-205050 GCA_013398175.1 Climacteris rufus
AGGGCTCAGCCCGCCGGGGTCGCGGCGGTGGCAGCCGGGACCGGCCGCGGGCGCTCGCCCGCCCCCGCCGAGCTGCCGCCCCGCCGTCCCCGGTGAAACCCTGACATCTCCCGTCGGCGGGGGGGGATGGAAGTGGATGTCGGCTCGTTTCGAAAGGCCTCTCGGCTCTGCCTGTCCTTCCTTTGGGTTTCTCCATCGTTTCACTCCTGTGACATACGTAGAAATTATTTTTCCTGTCACCTTTTTACTTGGGAAGTGCCTCTTCGGATTAGCTGTTGCCGTTCTTCCCAGGCTGCTAGGAAAACCCGTAGTATTAAACCCTTGGATTGTGTTAAATTTAGCAATGGGCAGACAGCTGTGATCAGTGCTAAAGTATTTCTTATCACTGGTAGTTAAAAGCATTTAAAAATATTTAGTAAATTGATATTATGACTCCCACATCCTGATTTATCCGTATACTCTACCAACTGTTACACACTTCGCGTGCTTTAATTTGCTATTTTTAATTCAGCGTGGTCTGCCTGTGATCTGCAGCGTGGGTGTCCTGCAAGCCTCAGACCCTTCCTGTCGGGTTCAGAAGGAGACTGCCTGCAGCCAGCCCCTCTCCAAATACCTGTACTTGGAGATCACAAGCCTCGCTTGCAGTCTTATGCTTTTCCTATAAAATCTTCTGCATGCACAAAGCTGCTACACAGCATATTGAAAAGAGTTTTGAAAGAAGAAAATGATAAAGCTGCTTCTAAACTGAAAGTGATACTGTGGGACCAGACTATAATGTGTTTTCATGTGTAACCGAAGGCAGTATTTATGGGCTGTCTCCTGACATGTCCCTTGAATAGCCTCATCTTTAGATGTGGTGCTTATGGCTGGCAAAGAAAATGTTTCACACCATGAGGCTTCACTACCCCATGGTGTGCAGACTGAGTCTCATAAATGAGGAGATTCAGGTAGGATCTGTGTGTTAAAAATCCAAACAGCAAGAATTAATATTAAAAATACATGTGTTACAAAGGACCAAAATGGTACCATTTCAGTGCTTTTTACATGTTTGATGAAGCCCTTGAATTTACTGCCTTTAGCATTTTTAAACCTTTGCTGAAATCCTACAGTGAGAATTTTGCTTCAGCAGCAGTAGTGGAAGTCAAAATAGATTTAAGTCAAGTACATCACATCTTGATGAAGTCTGTAATGCTGGAGAAAAATGGTAGGCTGTTTTCTTAGGGTTCTCCCTTTTTTTCTTCTTTAAGAACCCTCAAAGCTGAGGAAGGAGGCTCCTTAGAGCTGCTGTTACGCCCCTGCAGTGTGCCTGCTTTGGAGATGCTCAAAATTTTGGTGAATGCTCATCATTGTTCCTGGTCAGGCTGCAGCCTGGGACATGATAAGATACGCTTATAGTTTTTCTTTGTGGACATAGGTTTCTTATTGTTTACAGAGGGGTATGTTGGTCTACCTGTACTCATCCTACTGGCTCTCTTTTAATTTCCTTAAGTTTCTCCAACAGATCTTTTCCTTTCACTTCTGAGAAAGTGGAGGAGGGGGAGGATACATCTGAAGCTGGCTGTGGTGCTTCCTCTTAAATGCAGAGCAGAAGTTTTCGTGTGCCTGTTTCTGTGAGCTCGGAGCTGTTGCTGGCAGAGCCTTTCCCACCTGCAGCCCGAGCAGCGTCACCGAGGCACCGGGGCTGCAGGGCAGCAGCTCTGTGTGCATCAGGGCAAGCTCTGTGCTCACCTGCAGAGCTGAGGAGTGCTGTCCCCAGGCTGGCCCACCTTTAGCTGAGAGAGACACAGTAGCAGCAGCCCCACGTGGTTGGTTATAGACAGACTCAGTCAAAAGAGAGGTGAATCTGGGCCGAAGAACGATGTGTCTGGGAAGATTTGCGTTCCTGTAACAACTGCTGCGAGTGCTCGGACTCGCAGGGGCTGCGGGAGCAGGCTCCTCCTGCATTTCTTCCTGCTCTTGAGGATTGAGGCAGCTGGGACAGTGACAACTCGCAGCGATTCAGGAAATGGTTTCCTTTTCCTGAAACACCAGAGGCTACAGCTGGCAGTGTCCTGCTGTGACATTTGGAGTATGTAGGATGCTCCACGTGTACCTGCAGCAGTCGGGACCTAGGCTGCTGTGAGTGTGGGCTGCTTTTTGTGCACTGAGTGTGAGGTGCTTCAGGGCTTAGTTGTGATGCTCAGGGAAGGTTGACGCCGAAATCAAGAGCTCTCTGCCTGCCACTGGGACTTCTGTAGCAGAAATGGATCCTTTCTTCTGGATCCATGACTTTTGTGACCAGTGAGGAGAGCTTCATGTAGGAGATGACTAGAGAACTTCCACGCTGAGAGTTTAAACATTTCTCTAAGTAATCTGTTTGCTCCTTGCCTCCATGCTTGGCTTTTCTTACCAGCTCTGTCTAACAGCAAAGGCAGCATCCAGATGAGAAATTAATCACACCATTTCTCATACAGGCTTTGAAGACATGTTAATTGTTGCTGCTTTTTTGATATAGCTGAAAGGTGCTAAGGTACTGCTATGCTTAATCCTTAAAAGAGATTATCAGTACTTTTGGCTGCATTCACTTGTTAGGCAAGAGAGCTTAATTTAAGAGTTAAGCATTAGTATAGGTTACTTGAATTTGCTTCCAGAGCTGGTAATTATTAGCTCATCAGGTGGACCAAGAGAAACCTGTAAGTGATTTAACCACAGGAAGTGTATTCTATCATCATTGGTTTCTAGATGAATTTCTTTCAGGCCTTGCTTTTTTCTGTAACTGCCACTAGTTGCTCTTTGATGATTAAATGTTAAGCTGAAAACAAGCTAAGATAATTCATAAAACTTAAGATAATTCTTAGGATTATAATGTTTCTGCATTTTTAAACATTCTGATATTCTAAATATTTCAGTTGTCATATACAAATACTGCAAAACTTGCTCTAAATCTTAACACATTTAACCAGTCCTTTTTTTTACCATCTCTGTAGTGAATGTTGACTACAGCAAGCATGTGAGTTGTTTTAAAGACTAAAAAAACATTTTTTTTTAAATTCTAAAAGTTACTGCTGTGTTGTTCCCCATCCATGTCATTGGTTGTACTTTTTCCATGTTGATAAGCATTAGCATTTTATATTGCGTGGGGGCACAGTTGTATATGATAAAAGCCTTTGAAATTAAACTGGAGTTCAGAAGGAGCAAAAGACAAGTGCACCAACAAATGAGCAGCCAGAGGCTTTCAGGTGTGAGTTGCTTGAGCCTGGCTGTGCAGGTGACAGGGCACAGAAACCCTTGTTGTGCCCCTCCTGTGCTATCTGGGGAAACCTCGCTGCAGCTCTTCATCCCTTCCTGTATTTTGAGTGGTTATTCCCCCTCCTCATGAGTGTCCTTTGCCAAAGCTCTCAGAGGGTGAAAGTATTGATCCGTTTGTGACTTTTGTGGCTGCTTTTTGAGCAGCAGTTGTTGCCTGGACCCACTTCTCTTATCTGAGCAATCAGCAGATGCAGGCTTCTTCCTGCTGCTGCTCTCCCTGCTTGCTGTCTTCAGTTCTTTGCACAATTTATTCTTCATACTTGCACCAAGTAGCTTGGTTTCTTGAGAACTGTTTGTTTACCACTTGCAAACTTTTTCTGAGAAAGTCTGGTAGTCTGTCCTGCTAGCGTGCTTTTAATCTTTAGGGTTTCCACTGATGGTTCTGGGCAGCAGACAATTGCTCCTGTCAGCACTCTGTGAGAGGATAAAATATCTTTAAATAATTCTATATGTAAACATCTTTGATTTAGCTTTTGGGAAATTATTTTGGAAGAACCTAAAGTTTCTGTGGTGTCTCCATCTCATTTTCAGTCTTGCCTTGCCAGATGGGGCCTTCCTTGCAGAACTGCCAGCAGTGCCCACAGGCCTGCAGGTTTCTCTTTAGCTAACTCTGTCCTTTCTGTTTAAAGCCAACAAAGTCACTCTGTGCATGGCTGTTTGGTTTGGGATGGCAGCTCTGCCTTCACCTCCTTAGCACAAACGTGGTTGGAGTGGGGTGTGTGTGGGACATCCTGCTTGTTGGTGTCTGTCAGAGGCTGATGCAAGCTCTCTGCTGCCTGTGGTTGGTTATAGCTGTCCATGTTTGCAGGGAAAATGTATCATTCCGTCTTTGAAAGACATTGAGAATGTTTTCTGTGAACAAAAATGAAATGGGAAGTTACCTAGAAGTGCAGCCTGCCCAGCTACTTTTAAGAGATGTAGTGCTTGGTGGTTTCATGCCTTCACTGCCAGATTTGGTGAGCTGCTTGCTGTAAATCTGAGAGACACAGTCTCTGCTTAGCCTCGGGCCAGTGCACCTGGAGGGTCACAGTTTACTGCGACTTCAGTGTCACCAGAGCAGTACAAAACAACAGAATGATTTTTAGGCTGCCCTTACAAGCATGCATATGCATGCATAAGGGTAATGAAGCCCAGATAAATGGTTGGTGTATGTACTTAGGCTGCTATTAACTGTAAAACCTCATCCTGTCTCCTGGTATTTTGCCTGTTGTCCTTGATTGCTGTGATTGCTGAGAGTAATGCAGTGTGACTAGAACTGAAAGGACCATTTCTCTCCCTTTCTCAAATGTTTTCCTGTGTTTGACAGTTCTTTGCTGACCATCAGGATCCTTTTTATTATGGTCACAGAGAAACAGCAGTAAACAGATGTTTAAATAATTTTAAACAGATGTCAGAGATCATAGAAATCCGCTGGGCAAAGGCTGGACTTGTGTCTGAACACACTTAAAACCAAAATGAATACAACAGTAACAAATAGTCTCCTAACAAAACCAATTACATTTCCAAATGATGGTGTGTCTAACTTACTTCAGAACCATTCAGTTGGCAAGAATGTCTTTCTGTGTATCCTTTCTCTCAGATGAGTAAAACATCTGAGAAAATGCCCCTGAATCTGCTGTATAAAATAGGAGTAATGAACCTGTACCCTGTGGCCACAGGCAGCACATGAGTTAATTTTGTGTGGCATGAGATGCCACGATTCCTTCCCTCCTCGTATTATGACTAGATAATATTAAGGTGTGTATATTAATTTGCAGTCTTCTAAGTGGTTTTGAAAGGGCTCACAGCCAGAAAGAGATAATCCATTTTAGTACGAAGTACTCAGCCACAAAAGTAAGGTAATTGTGGGGAAGGAAGAAGGAGGAGTTTACCCACAGGAGTGTGTGTCTATTATTTTGTGTGAAGTGAAAATGTGGTTGGACCAAAATAATTCCACTGTGGCTGCCATTGTCTTTTTATATCCGTGACGTTCCTAGGTGTCATATATGCTAAGAGGCGGCTCCATGTATTTTAAAATAAAATAAAAACTTTGGAATAAATGGCATATGCCAGAATTCCTGTGCTTGTTCTGACCTGTAGGAATGGTGGTTGCTGCCATCTGGTATAGATGGCATCTTAGCTGTGGTGCAGAGAATCATCAAATTGTTTAAATTGGAAAAGACCTTTAAGATCATAGAGCCCAACCATAAACCTAACACTGCCAAGTCCCCCACTGAACTATTCCTGCACGTCTTTGAAATGTCTCCAGGCACGGTCCTGCTCAGAGGAGGTGGTGGGGAAAGCTTTGTGTCACCAAAGAGAGTGAAATGCAGGCTTGAAAAGGAAGCTGCTTTGCTTATATTTATTTATTTTTTTTTTTTTCCATGTCATGGCTTCTGCAATGTTTCACTTCCTGAAAATTTTGTAACTTGTTTCAAGGTAAAAAATGAAGCAGTCGAATTTCTGGAGTGGCATAGAGTGCTCAAGTCTGTGATAGACATTTCTTTCGCAGAGAAATCCTCCATAAATTTTCTCTTTGGTAGTGCTGGAAGGGCTTGGCAGTGCTTGTGCCTAGATGCCTGCGTGTTTTGAGGGGGTGTGTGCCTGTCATGTCAGGGTGTTAGTTCTCTTCAATTGCAGATGGCATGCAGCAGAACTTACCCTCCTGTACGCTGTTGAGGTGTGGTGCTTTATCTGTGCCTGACAAGTGCTCCAGGACCTCTTCCTGCTCATCTCTGAAATGAAGATGTGGTTGTCATGGCTACATTTAGTAGAGAAATAAACATTGCTCCCAGCTCGGGCGCTTGTCTAATGGCTTGGTTCCAGCAAGGTGATGTTTTTATCTGGGTCCTTGCTGGAGGGTGGACAGATGTTTTCTTGCCCTGGGAACAGAAGTGCCCGAGCTGGAGCTGGCAGGTCGCTGTGCCTCCCCTGGGCACCGTTTCAGGTCGGTGCCGCGCCGTCAGCAGCACCGCACAGCGCCGTCGGTCACACGCTGGGTTTGGGAACAAATCCCTGAAGCAAAGACAACTTCTAAGGGTTGTTTCTAGAGGTCTCTATGTAGCTGATGCTGCTTGTTTGTTGCCAGAGAGGCAGAGGCTGGGGGATGTGTTGGTGATTGGAAGGGTTTCCCTGTGCTGGCGGGGGGCTTTGCAGTCTGCTCACTCTGAGAAGCCAGGCCAAGCACCTTCTCCTCTTCCTAAAGCTGCCCCACCATCAACAGATCTTTGCTTGTGAAACCAGCAGCTTGCTCTGTAGGAGCTATTGTGGGAGTTATGGGCTGTCTGCAGACTAATAACTAATTCTTCAACATATTATGTTTTTAGGCTTCTTTTTAACCTCTGTCCAGAACTTTTTCCTTTCAGTGTTACTAATACAAGTTCTAGCGTCAACAGATGCCTACAGGAGCCAGATATTGTAGGTATAAGGCTATTAGGCAAATGTTTCAAAGTATATTCTGATAACATTGACCATTTCTTCTGGTTTTTATTCCTGCTTTGCTTGAATACCCGGCTTCACATGCTGCCTGTGTATGTTGGAGAACATACAGGTGAGCAAAACTTTCTGACAGAATACCTCTGTATTTTAACCAGTTAGTGCATTTTTTGGCTGTTTCTGTGTTTAAATTAGCAGTTTGGGAGTTGTTGTTTTTTTTTTTCCCCCCCCACAAGTCCATATCTGTCATTTGTCACTTTCTTTGTTATCTGGAAAGCTTGGGCTGGAAAGTTCCCACAGCTGCTGTCTGTGGCTTTAGCCTTTTTTAATTTGATTCACTAGAAACATGTAGCAGCATGCTGTTGGAGCCCTTCACTGTGGTGATGGGTGGGAATCAAAGCATTACAAAATTACATTTAAAGGGGAGAAATTATTTTGCAGCTTTAACCAAGGGCTTGAGGTCATTCTTGAAGTTTGCAAGGAGCTGGTCAACAAATTACAGCATTTAGTTGTGGCTAGGTAATTGTGACATTTTGAAAGAGTGTGTGCTTTTTGATGACAGACATTTGCATGTGTTTTGCTTTTGGGGAAAGAAAAGTCTTTCCTGGCTGCAGATGTACAACCAAAAATGGAGGCTGTTTAATACGTTTCTTCCATGCAGTGCTGAACCTCCTGGCCTTGCAGGCTTGTCTGCTAGATGTTTGTCCTGCGTGTTACGAGCTGTTTTTATATACAGACGTGCATTTTTGTGCTGGAATTATTTGTCAAGGCTTACCCTTTTATTTTAAAAAGGGTACTTGGGGAGAATGCCCTCACAAAGCCCCACTTCCCCCTCACAGCTGCATGCTACAGCATCTTTGTGAGGAAGTAGGCAAAACCATAGTAGTTGACTCCTGTGTATGGTCTTAACTGATGTACCTGATGGCATCTATTTACTGAGCTAAGACTTCAGCTCCTTTCCAGAAAGGAATTGGTTTCTTATGCAAAACCCTTCTGCTGTTGAATTATGTATGTGTAGGATTTCTTCAAGGGCCACATGTTGATATCCTTAATGACACAAAGTCTGCAAATGATCTCTAGTGATGAATAATTTGCTGTTTAAGTGTTAGGATTTTTATTCTGGCAATTTTTGTGATCTCATTAAATGATCTGTGTTTTTCCCCCCGTCTTGCAGCCTTTGTAATTTTAGACTTGTTGCTTGTAGAACAAATGTCTTTTGCCCATGCAAAAGCTTTAGTAAAATAGTTGTTTGGTGTCTGCATAGTTGCATACCTCTATGTCTCTGTAAATGAAGTATTACATGTAGTAGAAGTAAAGAACATGTAACTTTAAGAAACTTAAGAGTAAAAATGTAAAAATCAAGTGTTGCCATATCAGCTGAAGAGAAAGCACCAGTCAACTGCACCATCAGGTGCACAAGCTTTCACATTCTAAATATGATCAAATAATTTCTGGGAAAGGAAATGAGTGTGAACATTAATAAGCTTTTATATGCCTTTCGTCATTAATAATGTAGATAATACTGTTCAGATGGAGAACATAACCCATTTTATCATAGCATCAATTTAACATGATAGGCTCCTTGCCTTTCCAAGGTGAAAGGGCCACAGATTGCCTTCTGAAATCTCATCCTCGAATGAAGTTTTGCTTTTGGCTGTATCGAATCTAGACCAGCTTTGCAGGAACATGGGGAAGCTGCTTTGTATTTATAGTAACTCAGTGGTAGCAGCACCTGCCTTGCTGTGCTCCAGTGTATAAAGTTAATTTTTTCCATGCTTATAATAGACAAAGGTGGACATCATATCCATTTCACTAGTGCTTTCATTCTTGCATCTCCAGGTGGATTGGTTTGTTTGTTTGGGTTGTCTTTTGTTTTTGTTTGTTTGTTTTTGTAATAAAGGTTATTTCTTTTGTTTTCTGTGCAGTAAGGTAGCACAACAAAGCCATGCCCGTGCTGTTGGGCCTTGCAGGCAGCAGTAGGTGGGTGCAAAGACCACCAAGCTGGGCTGGTGTCATTGCTGGAGCCAGTTCTCTTGCCATGGGAGCTGGTGCCAGCCTGGAACCTTGAAGCTAGAATCCGGCAGAATTATCTGGTAAAACACTGACTTGCTCAGTGTGGTCTTTAGTTGTTTAACATGCCAAGGGTAAAAAATGAAAGAACAAAGGCCTGAAATGCCCAATATTGTCTTTGTGCTTCCAGCTGTTTTAATGTGCTTGCCAATACAACACTCAGCATTTATCTCCAATTTAAAATCAAAAGAGGGACTTACTTAGCCATTGACTCCAGGAACATTTCCAAAGTGTTCTACCAATCAAGTAAACGTGGTGTGCCAGGTTCTGCAATGATTGCCACTGTTTGAGAGGAGCAGGCTTAGGTGAGTGATCTTATTGCATCCTGCTTGGCATGAATCAAGTCTAGTATGAGGAATTTTTTTTTCTTTTAATGTAAACAAGCCTTGATTCTTTAGCTATATGCATAATCCTGCTCCTCTTTAGGAGATGTGGCCCTGCTTCTGGTGGGGTTTTCTGCAGGTGGAGCTTGTGGCTCCAATAACCTGGTCTGGACACAAATCTGAGAATTTTTTTTTTTTTAAGAAAAGATGGCTTTAGAGGTAGGAGAGAGGGAGGTGGAAGGAGAAGAGCAGCCCTGGGGAGCTGAGGTGGACAGCATGAGGGATGATGGGAGGAGGCAAAGAAGGCAGGCAATGTGTAGCTGGAGGTGCAGTGGTGCAGTTTGGTGGCACTGCCGAGAGCAGGTGCTTGTTACCCTGTTCACTCCTGCAGAACTGGGGTGCAGAGAAACTGCGACTGAGCTCAGGCTGAGAAGGGAGCTGGTGACAGAGGAAGAGCCAAATCCTGATTTACCTCTTTCAGTGGCTGATTCACAGCCATGCCCTTCCTTCCTGCAAGTTGTTTTAACACAGTTTGCCGTGTGGGCTGATGCCAATCTCATGATGTTGCAAGATGAGAAATGAATGGTGGCATGCATTGTCACAGTACAGTGTTAATTGGGTTTTTTAGGTATTTGTTCTATAAAGTGTAAAATCAGCATTGGTGCTGCTAAAGAGCAAGTGCTCTGTTAGGAAATGGTTTCTGGGTCACCTGGTAGGTAAAGACTTATTTTGGCTGATTGCTGTGGGTGGCTGTCTTTGGTCACTAATCCTGTGTCATGGGCTTAGTGTTGTATCCTGGCAGTGCAAATGGTAAAAGTGACATCAGCCTGCTGAGCATCAATGCTGCTTGTTTGGCCTAAAAGTCCTAATAATCTGGGACTGTGCCATGGAGCACACATACACAGATGAAGCTGGGTCTTTCAGAGAAAGGAAGATTAGCTTCTCAAATGTGAAAATTTGCTGTCAGTGGATTAGATGGTGCCCTTTGGGTATGTTCGTACAAGGTCCTTTTCATGTCAGGCTCAACAGTCTTAAAATCATAGAATCATTTGGTCAGGAAAAGGCACTTAAGATCATCAAATCCAGCTGTTGAACACACCATTAAACAACTGTTGCATCTGGCACAGTGTACGAACTTATCAGGATGCAACACAGTCCTTCAACAGAAACATTTGTGGTTTAACATAACGCTGGCTGATCCCCGTACCATATTCCAGTCCTTTTGACACCTTAAATCAATTCATCAATAGGGATGATCAAAGGGATCAATACATTTAAATTTAATTCTAACACAGGTAATCCACTTGAATACAAAGCAGGCGTTTTAAATCGATTCAGAAACCTCACCCATGTCTTCTCAGCGTTGCTTATTACATGTAAATATTTATAGACATGCAATCTAGTTTCTAATTAGAAGAAGTTGCTTCTTTTAGAAGCACTTTCCAGAAGACTGGCAAATTTGTGTATCACTCCTGCTTCCCAGAGGAGTGTTCTTTCTTTTCTGTGAACGGGAGCAAATGGAGCTGAACAGATTGGCCCTCCCCCACGGAGAAGAGTAAGACCAGCTAAACCAGCCATGTAGCCTGTGCAGCTCTGAGAGTGAATTATCCAGACCTGGGTTCTCTGAGGATGTGCCCACTGTTGGTGGGGAGATCACACAGCCCAGGAGCACCTGCATCCTGTGGCTTGGCAGGTGCAGTTACCTGGGGTAGCTGGTTACAGCAAGCCTTGCATTTATCCTCTTCCTACAGGCATAGGCACAGCTTTCACATTAATCAGGGATTATGTTTAGGATCTCCTGGTTCCTGTTCCTGGGTAGAGTTTGCATATCTTTAATGGGTTTTTATGACTGCTTTGTGCCCTCTAAGGCAGGTATGTGATTCACCAGAGAGCTGTCTGGAAAAAAAGAGACAAATGACGGCAAACCACAGAGCAGGCACATGATCTTCAGCACTTCTTGTTCCTGCAGGGCCGGCTGAAGACAGCTCCAGACAACCGTCTGAAAACCCTTGTGTGACTCCTCAGGGATGACTCTGTGCAGACACAGGGTCTCCAACCCTTTAAAGACCTGCACACTTTCAGACTGTTGTCTGGGAAATTCTTCGTTTGTCTCTGTGGTAGGGACAAAAATTAAAAGGAGGTGGCCAAGCAGGCATAACTTAGTGCCTTAAGCCTTCAAAAAGTTCTAGCACGGAGCAAGCTTTCTCCTAGGGCTTGTGTACAGCTGCCTGTCCAGGACCCAGCAAAAAGGGAAAGCTCTGACCCACAGAAGGAACAAAATTGCTTTATGTATTTTCTTTCCTTATGAGATTATTGAACTGTTCAGGGTCTGCTGGACTGGACTGCACTGCTGCTTGCTGGGGTATCGAAACATGACCAAAAAAAGTGCAGTGAAAATAACTGCTTCACCTTTGTGGATACAGTCCCAGCAATAGCTCTGCATTTGTTTTATTTGTGATGCTGCTTCTGTTGATGTGTTTTGTTTGCTTTCAAGCAGTAGGCTTGGAGAGAACACTCCAGAGTTTTGCCTGTTTTTAACAAAGTGTTCAGCTAATATTCAGTTAATTGAACCTTGAACACATGCCATAATATTTTTAAGCCACAGTAGATGTTTCATCAATAAGGTAATTCTCTCTACAGAGGGATAAGCAGTTTGCTCAGCCAAAGGAGAGCTTGCTTACTTGTGCCTTACTGCATAAATTCATGCATGTTGTATTCCCCTGTAGAGTTGTGCTGATCCCTGGTGTTCATGGCATGATAAGTGGAATCAGCATAAAAGCCATGTCTGAGCTGAGGTCTGCCTTAACCAAGCTGAAAAACCAGTCAGACATAGTTTATACTGCCCAAGCCCCTTTCTTTGGAAACAAATGTGGTTGAAGATGAGCGAGCCCTTCGAGGGTAGCAAAATTGCCTGCAGAAATACAAATAGAAAGGGCTTTACTTGGTTGGGGTCTGTTCCCTGGTGGGCTCCTGGGACCTGATGCTCTCTGTACCTGCGTGGCAGAGCCAGGCTTGGGACGCTGCCTCTGGTTTCTTTGCCCTACCACCAGGCAGGCCTGGGTGCTGCCTTGCCTTGAGATATGGGGGAACTGCCCCAGGTTGGGTAAAGCCAGCTTTATTGCCCAGGCCCTGCTTCTGGGAAGGGGTCATGTCTGTGCAAAGCACTTGCTTCCCCATCCTTAGGATTAGGGATCCAACCTGTGGGCTTCTTTCTTTCACAATGGTGATCTGCTTTGTTATGCTGCCAGCCCTTTCCCTAAGTAGCGGCTAACCCTGGATTTAAAGGTCCCAGAAGGGACAAAAGAGTTCAAGTGCCTTTTTCATCTTTGTTGCTGAGGCAAAGTTGGATCATGTTCTGTGAGCTGATCTCAGTTGTGCTTGGAAATTTACTGAAACAGCTACTCTGAAATAACAATTCTGAACAGATATTTTGGTGTGGGCGCTCATGTTCTTGCATAAGAGCGTAGCTTGCTGGTCTGTCTTAGTGCACCATGGAACTAGAATAACTGCTGACTAATTATTCAAGAATAGTGCTTTTGGTAAATGCTTGAGCACAGAAAAGCCCACTACAGAGAACAAAGACCCCCCCCCCCCATCTCACCCTGATTCCAAAGAGGAGGTTCTTCCCAAGGTATTTAAATAGTTCTGTTCATTCATGTCTGTTTAGAAAAGAGCAGTGGTAAGTTTTATGTTGCGTGGCTTAAGATATTTCATATTAATTAACAAACAAGTACCAATTAATTTTCCATTATGATGCTTAAGGGATAGACTGCAAGGAATGGTATTTAGCTGTGGCTCTTTGGCAATTATGACCTTGTATATAATAATAACAGACTCAATAAATTCTTGATGTGAGAGAGCACCATTAATCAACACAGAGTTAATTAACTGAGCTGCTTACATAGGAAGTGCTGTACAGAGCTGTCTGGATCTCTGCAGTGCTACAGGCTGAAATTGTTTGATTTGTCTGATACCTGCCTCGTTTACATAGACATTTCCCTCAAAGCTGAGGCTGAGGAGGGAGCAGCATTTCCTCCAGGTGACTGAACATTGGTCCTGCAGGTCATTTTCTTCTGTGTCTCTGACACTGTGGCAGACCTTACCTGGGTCACTGTGTCACTTGGGCTTTCTGTCACCTCCACGTAGAAGGTGGAAGTTTTTGGATGCCAACTTCAGTACTCGGAATAGGAAGAGCTCTTGAGTCAATGGTTTTGTTCAGGTTAATCCTGTAGGACTGCCCAGAAATTAGGAATCAGTATGATAATTAAGAGTTATACTCATCAGCTCTAATTTAGGTGTTATACAGGATTGGCTTTTTCTTGTGTGTTTCTTTAATTATTTGAAAGATAGTCCAAAAAGGGGAAAATCAACAAGATTCAACACACTTCCAGAGAGAAAAGCATTCCATCTCTGTGCCACTTGCCCCTCCACACTCCAAATAGATCTTGTCATTTTCCTGAATATGCGATACTTAAAGTATGAAACTGGCTTGGCCTTTTGGAGTGGCCGTTCTTTTGTTGGCTGAGTATGCGTATTAATATGAAGAATGGATTTCTAACCTGGCATGGTACATTTTTAATCAGCAGGTTTACCTGCTTTTTTGATGTCCTTTGAACCATTTTTGTATCTGAGGTCACTGTAGACTGTCACAAAGAAGAATTCAAAGGTCTGAACCATGGGAATGCTTTTAGCTTGCCAAGAGCAGTGTCCAGTAAGAACCACTTTGGAGAATTTGAGTTGCTCCAATATGAAGAAATGAGAGCAAGCAACTGTTTCCTTGCTGCTGGTATGTAAAGTCTCCTGAGTTCATACACCCTGTTTTCATTCTCAAAGTTAATTTAATGTAGAGGTATAGCTTAAACGTTCTTCTTTCAATTTTTTTTTCCAACTTTAATCCTTTATCTCCTTTCCTCTCTCTGCCACCTGGGCTATTAGTCTTAATTAGAGCCTGGTTAGTAAATAACTAATGCAAGAGTAGCTTAGAACACTACCCCAAGATATGGCAACCAAATAGGGCCAGAAATAGATGAGCAAATACTGTATAGTCTGAAAGTGTAGTGGAATGCTCTTAACCATTTATAATGATGAGCTAATTATAGGGGCCTGAGAGTGGGGAAGGGAAGGAGAGAGGAAGAGATTTTCACTTTAGATCTCAAGGCAGAGGGAAGTGATGGTTCAGCTAATCTTTCTTCTGCAATTGAGATTTTTCTGCTGCAGCCACACAGCTTCTGTATTTGATACAAGAGGCAATAATTCTCAAGTGATACAAAAAAACCCTGTTCTCTTTTTTCTTTCTTTTTTACTACTCACTCTAGGAAAAGGAAGTCAACTGACACCTCTTCTTATTAACCCCAAAGTGTAGCTGGTGGTTTCAGCCTGGCGTTCCTCCTTTTCCGCCCTCCCGTGCAGCTCCCTCTGTGACGGGCTGGCGTGGCTCTTGCTGACTCTGGCTGCTCACCCTGTGCTCCAGTTGCTGCCCAGACAGCACATTCAGAGGGGCTGCTCCAGTTAGGTCTGTAACACTTTCTCAAGTTCAGGCTTGTGCCTGGTTTTTCATGAGCCATGGGGGATTCAATCCAATGAATGGGCAATGCTGTACTAAGCTAATATTAATGACAACTCTTGCATTTTAGTACTGTGGACGATGGTCCCACACACATGTTTTAAGATATGTGCTACACAGTGCGTGTATAAATCCTTACCATTTATTTTTTTGGATTTCTGAGTTGCTTCAGCCGTGGTTTTCTTTAGAGCCATGCATGTTATTCCTTGTTTTGAGAAGCCCTTTCTCTCTTGCCTGTGTGCCAGCATAATTTTTCCTTCCTCATAACTTTCGTGTTTTCAATGTGGTGGAAGAAGATCTATGCTTCCACCTGTGCCCAGCTCGTGTCACAGAGTCCACATGTTGGACTTTACTCCTTGATTTTACCCCCTTTTATGTTTTCAGCACAGTCTCTCTTTTCCTTTTTTTGCCAACTGCCAGAGCGTCTTCAGTGCTGTGAAGTCAGATGAAAGGTAGCAGTTAAAACTGCCTTTGCAGCACCCCTTCCCTGGGGTGTGCTGGTAGAAATCCCTTGGATCTCTGCTGAAGTTTCATCATCCCCTTCATTCTTAGCTTCAGAAGGACTGGGATCATTTTCTCCTGACACCACCAGAAAACCTGGGCTGGCAGCAATACAAGCAAGGGTCATTGGTTTTCAATATTTTTGGGTATCGTGTTATTTGTGGTTCATAATTTCTGATGATTTTACAAAGAGATTTTTCTCCAGTTGTTTTGACCTTATAAACAGCCCATATTTTTTCTCTTGAAACAAAATGCAAGTGATTTCATAAATATGCTGGCTGTAAGTTGGAGACAATGCTAAATGACATTAAAGATCTATTATAAGATGTGAAAGGTATACAAGTAATGGACGCAATCAGAAAAGACTGAAAAAATAAAATGTAAAATAGACATAGCAATGTGAAATTTTACACAGCTTATTTTTGAGTACGTGAAGGATGGGGAAAATACAGGGCTGGAGACAGGCAAATGTTGTGCCTTCTTTAAAAAGGGGGAAGTGAGAAGCCAGGAAATTAGTGCAATGCCAATATTGTGAAGTATACAAAGCAAATTGTTGGACAGCTGATCTATAGGTATCTAGATGATGTTAAGGAAAAAGAAAAGGATAGGAAAACATGGCAACAAATGTCTGTCCTAATGAAAGGCCCATATCTATACTTTTTTGTTACCAAGATTCAAAGAGATGGGAAGGCTGATATTATTTCAGATTTTGAAACTACAATACCATTTGTTATAGATGAATCATGTTTTAAAAGCTCTAAGTATGATGAGCTGCATCTTGGTTCCCCAAATTTCAGCAGCAGTTGAACTTCCTTGTATTTAATGGCATTCAGCCTTTTTGATAATAAAAGAGAAGAAGAGGAATTGGGATGTTAAAAAGTCATAAAATGTTGTGTTCCCAGAAGTCTCTGGCATGACAAAATTTCTGTAGCTTCTCAGAATCTCAAGATTTCTGAGAAGTGAAGTCTTTGCTGTTGATTTTTCTTCTCTGTTCAGGGAAATGGGGCTTGGTGGACATTTTTTGAAACTTGCATTAACACCACCAAGAGAAACTACTGTGCAAAAGCCCCAGACTTTTGTGAAGTGCTCCAGCCACGAGGGCAATAACAGGGAACAGTAAGTGCTAGGCTTGTTCCTCATATGAGTGTGATGAGAGAGGCTGACACCTGGGCAATTTTCAACTGTTTCTAAATTGGGAACATGGTAAAAGAACCCACTATGTCTTCACCACTTGCTTTTCTGGACTCTTCTGTTTGCAGACCCTCAGAAGGGGGCTCTTAACTTCCTGCCTGTGATGCAGCTTTCTGATCAAGCTTTTGCCAAGAATGCAGCGAACTTGATCAATAATACAGGAAGAAAGACACTTTTGGCATGAATAGAAATTACAGGATTTTGTTGCCAAGGCAAGCAATTCCAGTTTCAGCATGCAAAGGGAAAAAAATATGCCATTGTCTAGTTTAGTGAAAGCTGTAAAACTGAAGGAAAATAAATGTACTCTAAAATATGTAAGGAATTTAACAGTGTCTGAATCTACCCAGCATTATAAGGTAGCAATGGCTTGTAGATACTGACTCTTCTCTTCAGAAACATTTTTAATCCTTAAATGGTGCACTATGGTTGCTTTCTTGCATTCCAGTACAACCATTTGCAGCGTGTTACAAGACAGATGAATGAATGGAAGGGACAGAGATAAAGTTTTCTGACCAGGAGGTTTCTTCTTAAGAGGTCTAAAAGACCTGTCTGTTATGGGCATTTTGGTTTTGTTGGTATAGCTAAAGGATGATTGAACAGAAATTTTAATAGGAGGGTGTGACATGGGTCTGTTAGTATCAGAATTCTTGCTTGAAAAAGACTCTTTTGCTTAATGGCTTGCCAGATGGAGTCTTATAATATTTGCTATATATTCAGAATCCTGAATATTTTATTCTTCTGGCTGCAACTAGACAAACCAGAATTTCTGCTGCTTGTATGGATTTTAAAGGTTTGATATATTTGGCTCCTTTATAATAAATTCCATCTGGAAGGAATAGTGATTTAAGAGAGTTAAGAGAATAGATATCTATACACAGCAGATTTGAGAGTACATTTACCTGCTTCTCATGATTGCAGAACATACACTGTAATTGCTTGTGAGGCCTTCAAGGTGAAGAGAATTAAATCTAATCCTGAAAACAAATGGACAAGTTAGATGAGGAGAGTAGGGAACATGATTTCTGCGTGCCTCAAATACCTGGGACAGGTTATTTTGTGATTTGAGAAGCCTCTGTGATAAGGCAGGAGCTCTCTGTGGCTGATGCCAGTTCTTTCTTTGAAGTCCATGCTCTCAAACCACATTGTAAACATTGCCTTTACCTCAGCATGTTGGCTGGGTCTCACAGATACATTTAATGTGTTCTTGAAAGCATTTGAGCTGGTTGATCTCTTTCCCATTCCAGTCAGTTCCTAATGAAACCACTGCAGGTGCTTGTTCCAAACACAGGGAGCTTCCAGGGGAACTGCAGTGGGAGAACAGGAGTTTCCATTGGGAAGAAGCAATATGGACATCATGCTTTACAGCATCTCCTTGTGCAAATATTAGGAATTGTCCTTTCCATGACTGTGCTGCCCCAACACAGGGGCATTGCTCTTCACCTCCCTGTGAATGTAGAACAAGGGTCCCGTCCCATCTGGTTTTGTAGAGATGTAGATTTGCACAGAACCAGCCACACTTCCCTAATGTTCAAGGAGGCCCTGACCTCCCTGCAAGCTTACATTGCAGCCAGTGACCCCAGTGTTTGCAGGTCTGGGGCTTACGTGAGCCCGCTGTTCAAAAAAGAACGCTGCAGTTTCTTCCTCCAATACTGTATTCCTCCAGAGCTTGTTAAAGTCAGTGTACACCATTTGGAGTTATTGTCTTTGTGCTGCCAACGCTTGAATCTTTTATAAAAGCTTAACACCATCTTTCCCACCTCATCCTGGCTCCAAATGGTTATTAAATTCAGTGTGTTGATCCCCCATGACATTTCTCTCCTTGTTATCATAGTAGCTGAGACCCTTTGGCTGCCTTTGCTTTTGCCTTCCTGAACTTTGTCTTGCTTCCTTTTAAACCACCCAAAGACTGTCTCCAAAATTGTCTTATAATTATTTTCATCTGTTTACTTTCTTTGAATTTTTCTCCTGCTGTATTCTTGTCTTCTGAAGCTATTTTTTGATTTACTTTCTGTAAGCTGTGATTTTGCTTGGCTTATGCTCTTGGCACCTTTGCTGCCTTGCAGGTTTCTGTAGAGAGAGGGGGCCTCTGTACATGGCCTGTGGGCAAGCAGCTGTGACCACAGGGATTGTCTCAACCCGTGTCCTTAAAACCGGCACCCAGATGGTGAGGCAGAGCCAGGTATTTCTTGTTAAATGAGGAATGCTTTGTGTGACTGCGCACGCATGTGCCAGTGAAGATTTTACACCCGAGTACTTTGCAAACAATGAAATTTCCAGATAGTTCTCCCTGTTTCCTAGTTGAATCTGTTTCAGTAAAGAAATTCCTCCTTGGAAGTCATTCTCTATCACAGGGCTATAAAATACTGTGCCTTGTGTTTTGTATTCTGTCTGGCTTTGAAGAATCTGGTGCTAAAATATGTGTGTGGAGCACTCTGTCATGTTATTAGAAGGCACTTACTTTTGTAGCTGCAATTTGGTTTCTAAAGATGTTGACTCTTTTATTAGAAAGAATTTATTCTGGTGTGTGTCTCCTTGTAGCTTCATGCTTAAAACAGCAATAAAGCCCTATCCTGTCTCTAAAAGGTGTTATTGAATGTTCAGGAATGTGTTCAATATACAGGTATAAATTAAAAATTCAATCTCTGAATACTGTAATAAAAGAAGTTAGGACTAAAATAGTGATAGGCCTGTGAGTTTTATTATGTCATTTGGAATGACATGTCACAGGAATTTCTGCAAACAGTGCATGAAAGACCTGGATTATCTGAAACTGGCTGCCTCAAATCAGCCAGGGCTCCTGCTCCCTCGTCCATAGGAGCCAGGGCAGTGAGGATCAGTTCCCTCTGCTGGCTCAAGCACCGCCTACCAAAGGAGCTCCCAAAGCTGAGTGATGCTCCAGCACGGCTGCTTTAGCAAGATGCCTTACAGCTGTGTAATTTCACTTTAATTGGTCCTGTCTGTTTTATTTCTGATTTCTGTCTTCCCTCTCCTTTAAATCACATTTATTTTCTCCCTGAAGACTGTGTTGAAAAGGTGACAGTATTTTAGTTTGCACAGTATCTCTTGCAACCTTTGGACACTTGTATGTAAAATGTAAGCTTGATTGTGACCCTGCCAATCAGAGAAGAAAACAACTCTCAGAGCAGCATGGGTGCCTTGCTGCCAGCCCTTCTCCCCACGCTATGCCGTCCTGACCAGTGGTGCTGCATCCTGAACTGTTTATGAGCACCTTGGTCTAGATCGCTCCACAGAATAATTTGTGCCTTAACATGTTCTGGTATGGGCCTGGGACTTCTGAGACCAGCTGGCCTGGCACACTATCAGAGGATGCAGACAATCCTCTTTATTTGAAGGAAAAAATTATGGGGAATATTGATCTCCTGAAAAACATTCATTGCGTCTTGTCTCTGATTCCTGTTTCACCTTTCAAGGTGAAGATGACATGGCAGGACAAAGTAATTGCTTGGAGGGCTGTCTGGGGCTTGTGGGGCCATCTGTTTTGCAGGCCTGGTATAAACTCTCTGCATATGTGTTGTTGCTCTACAATCTGTTTATACAGTATGTGCAGGTTCAGAAGAAATGTGCAGCAAGCAGAAGAAATGGATTTATCTTCTGCTGGCAGAGACAGCAGCCCTGCAGAACTAACTTAAAATATAGTTGTTTGCTTGTGGGATAAGTAGAAATATCTCTTGTCTGGTTGTTAAGTAATTTCTTTGAATGTCATTTGCTTTTTACGATTAAGCTCTCACAAAATACCTTAATGAAATGTTTCTGGCATTTTTAACCCCCAGCACAGCTTCCTGGGTTTATGTTAGTTGTCTATAACAATAATAGCAAGTATTATTGCCATTCAGGAATTACCTTTCAGATGTGCAGACATAAAAGCTTGGCTCTACCAAAATTTATGGGCGTGTTGCCATTACCTTGAGCAGACTAGCATTTCCCCCTTGGATGTTGGCTCCTGATCCTGGGAATGCTCAAGAGACAGCCTTGTTTGCGTTTCTTGTGTGTCTGTTGGCATGAGCTCCTTGGGCTGGAATCACTGTGCTAGTGGAGTATCTCTTGGAGGTTTCATACTGAAGTATTAATCCAGATGAGTAATTTAATACAGATTGTATTTAAAATTTTGGAAGATCACCCCTTATTTCTAACTTTGTCTTTAATTTAGGTGCTAATGCTGGAATTACTGAAATAGACTGTTGAAAGTGGCTGTGTAGCCCTTAAGCCTGCATGGTGACAGCACAGACAGATCTTGGTCTTGCTTTTTACTTATGCTTGGTAATTTCCTTATGGTAACAAAGCATGCTGGAGGAAGCACCCTGGTGCTGGCAGCTGGTCATACGAGGCACCTTGGAGACGGTGGAAACGTTTGACAAAGGGTGGGTGCTCAGAGTTCATCCCCTGAGAAGACCAGGGTGCCTTTTGGGATAGGCACCAGTAAGTCTTGCTTGGTGGGTAATACTGAGAACAGCTACAGAAATGAGTTGGCTGGAGAGTGGTGCTGTAATGGCACATAAAATGTTGCTCTGCTTTTCAGCTGGCTCCTCCTGGGATGTGCTTCTCAGGGGCTTTGCTGTGGTAGCTGTGCTTGGCCTCCACCCCTAGGTGGGCACACGGTGACAGGCGTGGGGTGGCCGAGTGCCCGGGCTCTTGTCCTGGCCGCAGCGCTGTGTCCTGCTCAGCCCCGTGTCCGGCCTCAGCCGTGACCCCGCTGTGGGGGCTGCTGCACTGAGGGAGGGTCAGGAGCTGCCCCTCCTCTCAGAGGTGCCTGGCATCTGCTGTAGGCACCCTGCCAGAGGCAGGTTTTGGCACAGCACTCACAGGTACTGCCTTGCTGCGTTCCCCGTGCCTATATCCAGCTGGGCTGCCTCTGCTTCCCAAGCCACGGGTGTTTTGCTGCCTGTGCACCAGGTATTTCCACTCTGGTGCCATGGCTGTAATCATGGTGCCCTCCATGGCTGTGCCCAATGCCTCCTGCTGGGCCACTACACCAGCTTTTACCCTTGCCAGAAGGGAAAAATAAACTCTGAACACAATCTTTCCCTTGTGGTTGAGTCTGTCTTTTTTTGTGGCTGCTGAAACAGCCTGCAACCGGAGTGGTTTTCAGGATGTTGCTGGAAGGAATGGAATGGAAAATCATGGGGTTGTATCACATGGCACAGGCTCAGGAATTGTCTGGCACCTCTTGCTTTGAAGTGATGAGCTTAGCTGCGTTCATTATCCTCCTGGTCACTCATGCATTGGGCATTTGGGAGGACACAAGGAAAAGGTGTTACTTTGGTAAATGTTGTGTGTGGGAAATATCCTTATTTTCTATCTGATCTTTTGTGGGGATGGCAGTGCTGTTAGTTTCTGTGTAAGTACTTGATACTCACTTTCTGTCCTAACCTCTCCAATGATGTTTTCAACTGTTACACAGTTGTCTTTTTGCACCCAACAGTGTATAGAATAATTTATATCCCTTTAAAATCCCTAGCTAGTGAATAGCTTTGTTCTGGCAGCAGTGTATTTGACAGCTGTTGTAAACAAATGCCAGTCATTCCTGAAGGACAGGACTGGAACTGCCATATAGTGTCCTTTCCATTCTGTATACCTGGTTAAAAGCTAGGAAATGTTCCTTTTTGTATATGATAATAAGATTTAATTTAATTTATTGTTAGTGATGAAGTTCAAAGATTTATTTTCCTCCTAAGAATCTGCTCCAGTAATCTAAAGATGAAATTTCTTAAGTCTAAACATTATAAGAAAGGGGAGAACAAGCTGCCAACTGACTATTTGTTAACGGTATTATTTTAGACACTAAAGAGTGTTTTGCTGATTTTTGTGATTAATAAAAAGACAATCTCTTTATCATGTTCATGATGCTAATTAAAAGTTTAAATGAATCTGCTGTCTTCAATAACATGTAAGCTGCATGTCAGTTTGCTGCACTGAACAGCAAGGACGTTCTGTAATTGAGGTATTCTGCATTGTGACAGACACTTTTATATAAATGAGTTTTTTTCCACCATCACTTCTAGTACCAAAGGATCAGTGGTCCATGAGTCAGATCTATGTGACTGTTAGCATTTCCCAATTTTCTGTGACAAACTTGGGCAATATAATGTGGTGGAGGGTTTTGGTTGCTTTGGTTCATCTGGAAATGACCTTAGTTATATGTTAACTTGACACACTGCATGACATTCTGTCTTAGTTGCCTAGATGTACAATTAAACTTGATGAAGTGGCAGCTGCCTGCTTTTCTAGATGGACAGGTACTAATTCAGAAGAAGAATGAGAAGCCCAGTGTTCAGGAGAAACAGTGAAAATTCCTGTCTACTTTATATAAATGAAAAGGTACATGTTTAGACTGTGTAGTTTTAGCAAGGTAGCTTTAAAAGAACTGGGAGCAGATTTGTCCATATACTGAGCAATAATAATTTTATGTTTTGTAGTACTCTGTGCAAAATTGAAATACAGCACATGAGTACCTGATGCAACAGCTGATGTTGTCTTTAAGAATGGGGAGTATTGTAAGCAGCATAAGCACCTTCATGGAATATTATTAAGCTGGGAGTGAACTTTTTCCAAACTGATCCAGTTTGAGAGGTACAGCAGTGTAATGTGTTGTGCTTCTGCTGGGAGTGGAAAGATTTTGAAGCTGCTTTCAAAATGCAGTGTTTAATATGACACTATGTATGTCAAAATACAGCTGGAGTAATGCCAGGACTAGTACAATAAAAGAGAGAATAGAAACAGACTGGAAATTTTCTACAGAGAATAATAGTGTGAGCAAGTTGTCACATATCAAAGTATGAATAGAAGCTTAAGCTTGCCTTCTTTCGAAGGTTGTATTGTATTTCTGATTTGGAAAACAATATTGCAACATCTTAAAACAACCCTTATCTGAGCTGTCTCACTAGTTGTTGTTTCTGTGCCTGTTGCTATAACCTTTGTTTCTTCCCTAAACTATGGCATTAAAAGGTTTTACTGCGTAAGGTCCTGGCAAAACTCAATGGGAAGTCTTAGACTGACTTGGTGGAATGTGTGGTGGATCACTAAACTGCTGATCAGGGGTGAGTCCAGGCCCTGCTTCCCTACCTACTGCCACCAATTGTCCCTGCCCTCTCTTGAGGAGAAACATCACATTATTCCCAGCCAGCGGGACATTCCCATCAGCAGTCCAAGAATCTTAGGAGTGGAACAGACCTTGCTGGTCACACACTGAAATAACCACTCATGAAGTTAAGAGCTACAAACATTTATTCTCAAATACGCCATTAGTTCAAAGCAAACTGTTGAGAAGACAGAAAGGGATCGTGTTCAAGGAGCAAGGTTGACTTCTGTGCTTTCTCACAGGTTAGCTTATATGGGTAGGTTTTGGAAATTTTCCATACAAAGGCAAACAAACCATGTGGGCAGCACTCAGGACCCCAAAGATAAGGCAGTGTAGCACTGTTTGTGCCATGATTTCTTTTGCTGTGCCTTATTAATAATGAAAGAACTGAATAATCTAATGTAGGCTAATGTCTGGCAGGAGAGGCAGTGGCCTGGATTTGACATTAAGTTGGTAAAAGTGAGCAAGGCTCTGCTTCACCCCGCTCATTGTTATTCCAGTTGAATTGAAAACTACTTTTACTGTCTCCTGCTGTCTCCTCTTCTGTCAATCAAATGGGAGTCACAAACTAAGCTGCACAAGTGGGGACTTTTTATCTGGAAAATACTTAGCGATTCAGAAAATTCATGAATGCTCCGTTAGAGTGTTGAGCTTTTTTTGTTGTGTTGCCCTGTCTTCCCTGTTCTAAGGTGTTGTAAGACCCCGCCTTGATCTGGCTGGTCTCTGAGAGTGTGATTCATCTTGGCAGGGAGAAGCTGACCTCTGTCTTCTGGATTGAGGATGGAAGTCAGTCTAGGTTTCAGGCAGTGTTATAGAATTGTTGTGGTATAGCATAGCTTTCAAATACTCCACTAGTTTTCTGCTGAGATGAATTCTTGAAACCACATCATTAGCCTCTAACAAATTTCAAATAAGTTCAGTGTGTGTGTTTTCCCTCCTAAAACTTATCTTTCTGTTCTTTTCCTTGTTCTGTAGCATGTTCAGAGGATGCTTACAGTATGAGGTTTGGAAAAGGAGTGATGCTTTTTATCTGTGCAGAGACTTTTCAGCCACAGATGTCCTGTCTGTGTTTTTGGTGTGCACTTGCAGATTGAATTATTCAGGGTTTGCCAAGTGATTAAGTCTCTAAGCTCAGGTAAAATGAATTGGATGCTATAAACATCCTACTTCCCTCCTACCATGCCTTAGTGATGATCTCATTCCTCTATGCAGTGAAATTTAGGATTGTTATAAACAGGAAACATTATCAAAACAAATTGGCTGCACCCACCCATAGAAATTCAATTATATTTCAAGATCTTGCTTGAACAAAATAGACTATATTTGTGCAAAAGCATGGAGCTCTGATTATATCACTATATTAAAAAAGGGGATTGTAATAGTATGGGAAAAAAATCTCGACTTTCACAAGAAAAACTGGAAGACATCTAGTTCTAAACATGGCAGGGTTAGTTGGATAATTGAAGGGCTGGTAAGTTGATCTGTTCAATGCTACAGTCTAACAATTATATCATTAAAGCAGCTTCCGCCTTCTTTCTCCTAAATAAATTTGGCAAAATGGTGTTCTCTCTCTAGCATGGGGATTAATGAGTTATTGACTGTGACTATAAATTACCTGGTGAACCCTGCAGAAGTAAGGGAGATACTGTCTTTGTGAGTCTCTTCTCCAGATGTATTATGGCTCATTAAATAGCAATGATGCTGTCCAATTATTATTTATACTGAAGTGTGCTTGTAGGTTCATTTTCACAAGGAATACAAATTAAAACAAAACCACACACACAAAAAATAAACCCCCCCAAAAATCCCCAACCAACTTCTAGTAGCTTTTTAAAAGAGAAACTTGGGCTAAGTTTTAGCTGCAAATATATTTTAATTTTCTAAAGCAGTTTGCATGTTTACTCACTGCTCTTACCTGGGGCTCCAGCTGGCTCCTTCAAAGGCTGGATGGGCTGAATGCCTGCATGGCTACTGCCTTCACAGGGCTGCTGATTGAAGTTCTTGTAACCCTTGAACCCTTTTTTATTTTGTGCCTGTGCTGCATAGGTCATGGAGAAAATTTTTTGTTGTTCTTCCCACCTGTTTTGTATGGTATTTCACTGATGCATTTCTGCACAAACCTATTGGTCTGGTCGTTTTGAGCCAAGCAAAAGCACAGCTAGTAGAAGCAGGCGATTTACACTTTGGAAGCTTGTGAGCAGTGAGAGGTGATGGTGCAGAAAGGAGATGATGAGCCATGATGGGGAAAGGTGGAGGCTGCTGACCAAAAGCTTAGGCAGGGTCTGCTGCAGACATCAAAGCTGTTCATTTGATTTTCTGTTGCTTGTTTGGTGTTTGCTTTGTTAAGCTGCCTGGCTGTTGTGGCTGGAAGCTCTGCTAGTTTCTGTTTTGGAAGGATGAGCAAGAGGACTGTAGGTAAACCAGAAATCTCAATGAGATGATCTTATTTTGCTCCACTTCCCAATAATGTTTTTTTTCCTTTGCTTGGCCTTGTGCTAAAGAGACTTCTGGGGTTACCTGAGGAGAAAAGTGGAGGAGCAGGGTTGGTCTGGGATAGCTAATGGATGGGCACAGGTAAGCGGTGCTGAACGCAGGGCGCTGGGTGCCCTGCCCGCGCTGCTGGCCTCGGCTGTAATTACAGCAGGAGCTGTCTCAGCAGAGGAAGTTGTTTGTAACCCTGGTGCTGCCTGTCAGTGCTGCTCGGTTGTTACTCATCCAGGCTGTTGTTGGAGATCCAGTATGGCAGGGAGCTCAGGAAGTCCTGGGGTCAAGTGCCCTGTAGCGCAGGCATCCAACCAAACCAGGTGGTTTGCATTTCTGTCGCCTCTTTTCAGAGCAAGCTGGTTATTAGAGTTATCCCAGACAAAATAGCACAGTTCCTCTTTCTCTCCTGGTGCATCCCAATGAATGTATTCATTCATGTTAGTCATGCCAATCTCTGAAATCTTTATACGTGCATAAGCAAGGCTTGACTTGTCATTCAGCAGGTGCATAGATGTTAAAGGCGCTGTGTCTTCTGTAATTTTTTCCTGGTCTTGTAATTTGGCTTTTATCAATAGCCTTAGGTTTAAACAGCACAGGATATAAAATGAGTTAGTTATGCTGCTATACTTGTTTTAAGAATAATTGTAAAAAGTGCCTTTGGGTTTCCGGGAACACACATTAACAGAAGGTGCATTTTAGTGGCTTTGCATGGTACCTGACTTTTGCAGTGGTTCAGCTGCTGTTCTCAGGAAAAAACCAACAAAGCACCTTAGCGGGAAATTTATGGAAATGCAGTGGATTTTGCTTGTGTTTGGACTTCCCTGCATCAGCCTCGGGAGAGTCTGACTGTGTGTCTGCAGAAGGGATACTGTTCAGGGAGCTCTGACATCCTTATAAAGGCACATAAAACCCGAGTCTGCCTGTAGGGGAGGACAGCCCCAAGGGCCAGCCTGTGGATCTTGCCTTGTAGCCAGTGAGGGCTGGGAGTGTCTGGTGCAGAACTGGCTTCTGTGGGACCAAGGAGGGAGCCTGAGTGCCCAAAGCACCTGCAGAGCTGCTCCTCCCTGCCTGTTCAACAGCAGCACTGGTACACACTGGAGCAGGATCCTCTAGTTTTTCTGGCATGGTCATGATATATTGTACCAGTGGTGTAGTGAAACTATAATATATAATCTTCCCTTGAATACTGTGTATTATATATACCATGTACTATACTGTCCTTGCTCTGTTTGACCCAATAGCCATGAAGGATGATGGAATCCCTAATCCACTGTTAGATCTTATGGTAGGACAAGATCTCTTACTTGGAATACTTGTTGCAAAACAGTACTTTCTACACAGGAAAAGGGTGTATGTGGTTTTATTTTACAAAGTGGTATTTATTTGGAATGGTTGTCTGCAGCTATCTTTTCCAATGCAGTTTAAGTATCAGAAGGATAAGGTACACTTCAGCTGAGTATCTCACCTATTGGCTGATCAAATTTGAATACCAGAGAGCTTTAATAAAACCTTCACAATGCCATATGTGTGGTAAACACAGCGGTTTGCGTGTTTTAACAGAATCACATTCTCTGCTTTCTCTGGTCAGAAAACCAATTTTCTGCTTCAGTTCCCTTTTTCTGTAACTTAGAACGTGACAGTGCTTTGTACTTCAGACTCTCCCTTCAGCCATCCTTATCCTTTTCCTGTGACTCCAAGTCCCAGAAGAGACTTGGCAGAAGAAACTCCAAACAGCCTGTCCTCAGCAAATGGCCCCTGCTGTTCCCTACAAAAATCCTCATGGATGAAAGAGCATAAGAAGCATCTGATGGAGTTGGATCCTCTTCTAACCCACTGTCCCACTCCTAGTAGGAGTCAGGTTCTGAGACTGTGAGGAAGGTGCAAGGATGCTCACAGATGGAGGATGACCTTCCCATCCACAAAGGTTTTCTCATATGCTCCAATTGTTTGATTTGGATTAAGGCCTGAGATCTAACTTTGGAGATATTTTCTGAAATACATTTGTGGTATATATAACACGTGTGTGTACGTCCATGTGTGTATATAGAATATAGGTATGTGTATAAAATATTGCACATGTTATTGATAAAGTTTTGACTTCTAGATACAACAAATTTCTTGGCCTAAGGAAGCACAGTGAAAGGATCCCAGTAATTGCTGGCAGTTTTCAAAACTGTCTGTCCATGCTGAAAGAGAAGCTGAGTCGTCCACCCCAGCAGAACATTACAGGGTAAATTCTGCTTGGCATAATTTCTTAGTGACTAAGAAACTCATAATTGGCTCTGTGTGGGCAGAGGATCTGTCTGTGGTGAGGCAGGAGCTGCACAGCAGACACGGAAAGCGTATGGGAGTGGTGAGGTGGGATATGCCATTTGTACGGATGCTCCGTGCTCTGCTGTGTTGATCGGTGCTCTTCAGAAGCCCTGTCCAGTTTTTTAATCCCCCTTCATTGTGCCAGGAGGAGGAGGGTCATACTGTGGATGTTAAAGGTTAACATACTTCCTGAGAGACAGATACTTCATTGTTTCCTTCCTATATGAGTTCAATTGACAATGACCTCTAAGCAACATTCAGTAGAATTGTCTAGTTTCAAATGTCTTCAAAATAGTTAGCCAAAACTGAAATAAATAATAATGATGATATTTATTAAAATCCCCAAACATCATAAATACTGCACCTCCAAATTTAGCAGTTCAGTGTTTTTAGTCATGATTCCCTGATACTGTCATTCTTGAGGCTACTTTGTTGTTAATTACCACTTTGATAATGTTTTACTTCTGTATTTTAAGCTGAGATGCTGCCCTCACTGCTATTTGGTTTAAATACAAGAAAATTACAAACAAGTTGTGCTTATTCTTGTTTAAATGCCAGCTCCATTAATGTTGTTGTTGTTGTGATCCTAGTGTTACAGGCCTTATGTGAGCATTTATTAATATTTTAAAAATATTGATCCTTTTTTAGTTGCAAAAGGGAAAAGACATGACTTCCAGAGAAGAAGTTGACTTTTTTATGCATGTTTACTTTCCTTTAGCTCTGGAAAACTCAAGCCTTTCATTTGAGACTTTGAAGATGTTTCCTGTCTGCCTTGTAAACTCTGTGCTTGCTTAAAGAACGCATGCCATTTGTAAACTTGCATTGCCTAGGGAATTGTTGGGAGTCCTTGCTTGCTGTGTTGAGATGAATGCACACAGGAATTCAAATAACTCCTTAATTTTTTTCTTTCACCAGAACAAAGTTGTTTCTTTTTTCCGGCAAGCAGAACCTGAACTCTCCCTTCTCCATCCCTTCCTTTCTTCTCCCCTCTGTGTCAGACTTGATTCCTATTTCTCTTCAAAGTGCTAGTGAGTAAAACCACAGGGGTAAGTAAATGGCCACTACAGTTGCAATGGCATTAATCTTTCATCAGGTAAAAACCTCCTCCTCCTGGTTGTCATGGTGAACGTGCCACTGCACCCAGGCTGTGGTGCCGATGCTCCGCCTCTCTTCCTGCACTGTGAAGGTCAGTGGTGGCCAGAGGTGGCCTCTGCGGGTGCCCAGGGCTGTTGATAATCCTGGCCTGCTCTCTGTGCAGAGCTGCATTCAGCCTGCATGGAAACAGACAAAAACCACCAAGCTGCTACCAAGCCTTTCTTCCAGATTTTAATGAAAAGCAGCTCAACCAGCAAGGTGTTAGATATGTAATTCATTTTATAAGTATTTCCATCTTCAGCTTAACAGGCAAGTGCTTATTACTTTAAAAGTTTGCCAGTGGCTGAAGGAGCAGTCTGAGCAAGCAGATTTTAAGGTGCTGAATAAAGCCCAGTTCCCAGGCATCAATTAAATGAAGCTTCCTAAGGACTAGAGGTGAAAGAAGAGGGCTGTGGGGAGTAATTTCTTTCTATAAGCAAGGGATAAAACCCAGACCTGTGCCGTATTTTGGTTTGTGCCTGCCTCCTGGAAAGGCAGTCTTCCACTCTTTGTTTTGCTCTCCTGTGTTTTTTGACAACATTTGGGAGAGCTGAAACCCAGACCATGACCTTTGGATCGCCGTGAACCCTGGGTCATTCAGCTGCGAACGTGGTGGGAGCTCAGCAGACCTGCCAGCTTGTCACCACGTGTGTCCTGGCATTGCTTCCCAGGCTGGATTTGTTCTGGGATGGAGGCAATGGTCAGTGTGGGTGTGCAGACTTACTCCCCACAGCCAGTGTCAGCCACGGTGAAAGGCAGAGGAAGTGGAACAAACCAACCCAGCTGTGTGTTTGCAGTCCCCAGTTTGAAATACCAACCCTGTTAGATAACCCCCTGTTACTTTCAGGGGAATTGGGTGCTGTCTCTTCTTGCAGTGACATGTCAGTGAATTCCAGAATTACTTTTGGCTCTGCCATATAATGGATAACAGTCTCACAGGTCAGCTCTTCACAGTCCTCCTGTGACATGCGGTTGTCCGTCAGGTCCTTTGTTTCCCTGCTGTGCAATAGGAGTAAGAATGATTGTATGTCTGGTGCCTTCAAGAGAGTCTATGGACAGTGTTTGGAACAGGAACTGATGGAAACTTTACATACCATGAGATTTTGCTATGGAAAAGCCTAAACTTTATGGGAAATGTAGTAAACACGGTTGCATCATGGCACATTATTTGTTATTATATTGAAACTTCTCCATTTCTCCCAGAACACATTGCAACGCAACAAAATGCTGTTTTGAAGACTTATCTAAAATTACTGCTGGGATGTAAACACTCATATGTGTGTTGGGAGAGGGGATGGACCCAAGCACAAACCTGAGCACATTCATCTGCAAAGGCTACAAAGCTGCATTTTCTTAAAATATGTTTTTTTTAGGTTTAACTTGAAACAGTGACTAATGCTTATTATTTAACGCAATAATTTAAGGACTTAAAGACTTTAAAGCAACGATTTTTTTCCTCAGATTTTATCTTGAAAAACATGAAATAGATGTTCGTTATGTGAAGAGTTCATATAAGACTTTGGGATTTGCTCTAAAGAAAATTAGTCTTTCTCCAGACAGCTTCATACTGTCAAACAGCCTCTCCATGTAGGCTGTGATAGTATCAAAGAGTGCTTTATTTTTGCCTCTTTCGTGACGTCCAAAGGGAAGAAACAGAAGAACATTAACCTTTTCATATGAACATGTTTAAAATTATAAACTTAAAAAAATCCATGAATGTGCTTCTGTAAAAATCTCTTCCCAGCTGGGTTTCCAGAGTCCAACTCATTTCACTGTTGTCTTTTGGTAGTGAAAAATGCTCTTGCTATTTATGATGCATTTTTTGGCTAGTTGCCATTGCTTTCTGTTTATCAGAATGCCTGATGTTTTTGGTAGAGGAAATACCCATGCTTTTTTGCTACATATAATCAAGTTAAGCATAGCTTAATTTGCTAGTTTTTTGCTTTGTTTTGCTTTGTTTTGGATGGTGGAGACCTGAAGACATTTGTTTGGTGTGCTGGATCTGCTGAGGGAATTTGTGAATATGTCTTTCGTATTCCCTGGTTACTGTCTACTGAGCTGGAATCTACCCTGGCATTACTCAATTAAATTTTAAAATTTAACAGCAGCTCTTTTTTAAATTCATATATGAAAACCAGAAGAGAAATAGAGATTGAAATTGTCCTATGATTTCAGACTCTGAAGGAAGAAAGAATAAATATATGCAATCAAGTGATGTAGTGGTAGGGCTCAATTTATTAAAAAATTGGTTTAGCAAGCTTTCAGGTGTAGGTTACTTTGTGTGTATGCTGTATGCTCAAAATAGTTTTTCCAAACTAGTGATTGTTAACTTTTTTAAAAGAACTGCTTCATCTGGGAAAATGCAGGATAGTTCTTCACATGTCTGAATTAGGTTAGAGATCCAGACAGCAAATGGTGGCCTCTGTAAACTGCCTGACTTGATTCTCTTGTTTTAAGTCTCTTGATGAATGTAAGTGTCTCTCAACCTTAAATATTTTATGGTTATCTAATCTAGGAGTCAAATCATTTATTTGTTCTAGACCTTCTCAGAGCTGTGAGAGTTTTTAGTAGGGCATCTACCAGAGTAAAAAAAGACTTGAAAAACCACTTTGCACCTTTACCTGGTCCATTTCTGTAGTAGAGACTGAAAGTAAGAAAGCTTATGGTGTATGAAAATACTTGTTAAAGACTTTTCCAATGCCTGCAAAATGCTCTGATCTAAACTCCTGTTCAGGCTGAACTGAAATACAAGGGTCAGTTGTAAGGATTTTAGGAGTTGACCTTCTAAGTTGATGGTGTTCGTGCAGGTTTTGCATGTGAGCTGCTCTAAAATAATGTGAATGTTAGTCTTGCAATTTGACACACACAAACCGTGATCTTTCTTTTCTCATATCCCAGTATAGCATCATGACGTCTTTGGGGTGGGACTACCAAACATGTAGTTTGTAATGGAAATTCTCATCCTCCTCTTGCCACCCCTTAGATGATTTGTCACCTCCTTCCTCCACCCAAGATGTTTTGCTAATATTTTGAAGCAAACTGATAATTGCAAGTAAATGGGAATATATTGCAGCATATCCTTCCTTTTATGCCAGCCAAGCTGTGCTGGCAGGAAGCAACTTGAAGGCCTTCAGAAGAAAGTAAAAATCCTGGCTACAGCACGTCTAATTTTGCTTCAGGTCTGAAATGGCCGCCTGTAAAAAGTGATTCTATGCTGTCAAGCAAGAAGTGGTGGCAAAATATTTAGAAATGACTGCATCTTTCCTACTGCTCTTTTCCAGCGTAATGAAGTGATAGAGCCGCCTCACGAACCTGACTTTGAAAATTGATGCGTTTTGTTTATCTTGAACATTTTCTCGCTGCAGCTGAAGCTTACTGACCAACTAAACTTCTGGAGACCCATATTCCCCTGGAGATTTGTTGCTTGAATTCTTACCTGACACTAACATATTGCTCTTTCCTGTGGTTTTTTGGCCTTTCACAAAAGGTTTCTGTTGTTCTCCAAGTCCTCTCCCTCTTATCACCTCGGAATCAACAAGAAGTTATTTTGTATTTCCACAAGAACTTTTGTTGTGTTTTTGGTTTATTTAGGAGGAAATAAGTGAAACAGTTGTCAAGCAAGGGTCTACATCAATGATTTTGTCTTTCTTTTGACATAATGCCCTAGCTAGTTGTTCCTGCACAAAAGTCTGTGTATACACAGTTTTGGCTGACTTTTTCATGTTATTTTCTAGAGATAGCAATAGATTTTTTCTTTCTTTTTAGAGAAAACAGACGAACAAATATGGACAGTTTGTTATATCATGCCCTCATCATGAATTAGCCTGTTATTGTGCCAGCTGGCATTCAAATACAAAACAGCACAAGAGCTT
Organism: Climacteris rufus; assembly: GCA_013398175.1. Taxonomy (NCBI): domain Eukaryota; kingdom Metazoa; phylum Chordata; class Aves; order Passeriformes; family Climacteridae; genus Climacteris; species Climacteris rufus. The sequence goes on from VZRZ01003109.1 coordinate 104,155, forward strand.
CTCCCAGCAGGACACACTCGTTATTTCCTGGAGAGGAGCGTGTGTTGTGGGACAGGCAGGGTGAGTGCTGTGGTGGTAGCTCTGGCTCTGTTGTCTGCCATGGCAAGTGCCTCCATCCTCATGTAGGTCCCGCAGGGTGCTGTAAGCATCCCTGACAGCACTGCTCCTCTTGGCCACGTCTGAGGAAGCAATGCACTTGGATCTGGGCTGGGCTGTGTCTGACTACACAGTGTCTCTTTTTGTCCCCTGTAGCTGAAATCACTTAAGCGTGGTGTGGCTGAAATTGCTTGCCTGTGGAGTGGGAAATGTTTTCCTTTTCTCCTTTTTATGTGAAGGAAAGCGTGATTCATTCAGGTGCTGATCTCTGTGTCTTGGAAGCACTGCTTGAGATAAGCCTGGGTTGCACAGGCAGTGCTGCCTGTGAGTGCAGCCTGCAGATCCTACTGGAGATGGTGGGCTCTGCCTTTGCCCTTCCTGGAGCAGTGTCCCACCCTTGCCTCTCTGTTTCTCTGCCTGCAAAAAGGGGGCAAAGGCTCTCAGACCCTTGGTGTTTGTGAGGGCTCTAGAGAACGGCAGTGCTGCGGTGTGGTCTCCGCTTCCCTTCTCCTTACCCATTGTTTATGCTGAGCCTTAGATAAGATGGCTATCTTTTGTTTTTCCTGTAGATAATAATAACAGCCTGTCTCTACCAATACAGGATTAGGTTCTTCTTTCAGGAAGATGTGGGAAGAGAAAAATGAACGTGGACTTGGTGAGGTCTGTGTGACAGAAAAGGTCTGAGGGCAGGGAAACAGCAGGCTGCACTCTAGATGGGAATGCAAGGTGGCTTTGCTGAGCACTGGTGCCCTTGGAGAACCTCTGGTGCCCTCAGAAAACCTCTGCCTCAGCCATGTCAGCTGTGGCTTGCTTGTTCATCACCTAGCAAGATCTCCTCAATGTCAGCATTTTCCCTTCATGAAATACTGTCTTGCTGCTTAATGGCGTAAAGCCATTGTCAAGGTGTCTGATAGCTGTGACAAATAACAAATACAGGTGTTGCTGTATGGGTTGGTGGGTTTCCATCACTGAGCTAATCAATCTTTGGCATCTTGTCACCTTTACTCTAAAAAGAATGCTTTTCCCTTCCTTATACCCGTTAAGATTTTTGTGCCTCTTGATACAGAAAACTAATCTGCTTGTTCTGACAATGATAGTGGCCTGGATTCAGTTTCAGGTCTAACAGTGAGATGCTCTGCTAACATCACCTTGGCCAAAGCTAACAAGACAAAAGCTTTAGTTTTGACACAGTGTTTATGGGAGTGTTCAGATGCCAGTCTAATGCTCTGGATGTTCTTGGATATTTGTAGGAATGCAGGTGGGTGGATTCACGGATGAACACCTGAAAAGAATTTGAGATCTTCAGACTTGTCATGTGTTAATAGGAATGTAAGCTGGGACAGAGCCCTCTTGTCTTTTTACTGCTCTGTGCTGAAACGTGGGTGCTCTAGAGTAGCATGTGCAAAGTGGAAATTCCCTGGAGGGTATTCACAGGTTTTGATGTTAATTTGACTGTTGCAGGGGAACCCATGGTTTGTGTCTCCCTCTCACTAATTTATTCACCAGCTCTAGGTATGTAGGTCTTGTAGATATGATTTTTGTTGGCAGACACTATAGAATTGTTCTCTTTGCTATTCACAAGATTCCACTCTGCAATGTGTTTTCACTATCTTATGGCTTTGCTTAACGCAGAATTCCATGAGCATGAGGACGTTTTGGTTCCGTTCTGCTGCAGCCTGTGTCTATGCTGTTTGGAAGCAAGACCAGTATTTCCTGTGGCCTCCTTTATCTCTTGTTGTTCCATCTCGTGGAGAATTCATGCCTTTTTTTAAAATATTTGTATATATTTTGACTGTGTTATCCTATGAAATGTCCTGGCGTTTAACTTTAGCCCGCAGTTACGTAGATGATTTATTCCTTCCTTGTCTTCAGAGTTTAGTCTTGCTTTAAATGGGGCTTATTTGGATGGCAGCCTCTTGCACTGCAATTCTCCTCCAAAAGACCCTTCTGGGCCTGTAGCAGTAGGACAGAGGGTAATGGTTTTAAACTAGAAGAGGGTCAATTTAGTATAAGTATAAGGGTGAAGGGTTTTTTTGCAATGGGGGTGGTGAAACACTGTCACAGGTTGCTTGGAGAGGTGGTACACACCTGATCCGTGGTAACATTCAAGGTTAAGTTGGACAGGGCTCTGAGCAACCTGATCTAGTTGAGGATGTCCCTGTTCATTGCAGGAGGGTTGTACTAGAGAGCTTCAACAATCCCTTCCAACCCAAACTATCCTGTGAAACAGATTACTAGATCTCATACTTAGCTGTCAAAACAGGACTTTGGAGCAAAGTGGATGGGGTTGTCCCTTAGTACTACTTTCTGTCTTTTGATGTGGTTATGTTAATTTATTGTGTGTTTGGCTGCTTTCTTTGATACATGCTTTATCAAAACCTTCTACAGTATCACCTTTTGCAGTTCTTCTTGCAGCTTGAAAAGAAGCATTAAACTGAGCTAGTGGATGCATTTTCATTACCTTGCCAACAACACACTGGGGAGAAACTTTGGGCTGGCACAGCACAAACTGTCTGTTACAGCAAGTGTAGTTTACAGCAGGAATTTTCTACCCTTTCTAGTAACAACTTGGAGATGTGTTTCTGATCCGTCCAGTTGAGGCCCATTGTATTGCCAGGTGCTCTCAGCAGCACTCTTACACAGGGTTGAAGTTTTCCAGACTCTCTGTGTGGGTTTCTGTTTGTGTCCTGACCCTACAAACACGCTTGCCCTAGTAATGTTGTTTGTCTTGACTGAAAGGTTATCTGGTGCAAAGGATACTCTCTGGCTGGGCTGTAACAGACACCTGCCTTCAGTAATACACCTTCCCCTATTTTCATTTTGTCCTAGTGTCATCTGAGACATTGTGACCCTGTGTTTGAAATGGGAGGAAAAAACCCTCCTCCTCACACTTCTCAGATAGACATAAGGAGAAGCTGTGGGAGACCTCATGGTTTTAAGATCTGAATGCTGTTGTCTAGAAGGTAACTGTGTCTTTAAGAAAAAACTGGATATTTATATTTGGTCTCTATCTGAAATCATGTTTACCCTACAGTGTTTATTAAACCTGAGTTAATTTTCCTCCTGTCTTGCTATGCTGCAGGAGCTTTGCCAGTAATGAACTATAGTAAGTGGTGTTGAAGGCAGCGCAGGCCACGTGCCAGGTTCCTGTTCCCGCTCCGTGGGCTGCCCTGGAGACTTTGTGCCTGGCAATGCCACGCTGCTCTTGCCCACACTGCTCTGGAGCTGTGGCCAGAGCCCCTGCTCCAGCCATTCCTGCTGAGGAGCCCAAGCTGCCCTGGAGAGGTTCAGCCCTGCAACTGAGTGCTCTTTTGTTTAAAAATAGTAATTATGAAGCCTTAATTACTCTCTGTCTCTCTCCTGTCTCCCCTCTGTCCATTACTCTGAAGGGTTCTTGAAACAGAGTAATTAGCACCATACTTTCACATGGCAGTCTTGTGCTCTTTTTTAAAAAATACGATCTCTGTTATCTTTTATTTTGTATGATGACTGAGGATTATTTGCTCTTTCTGGTCCTGTGATGTTTTTGTCAGGACTGTCTTGGCTGAGGTGAGTGCTATGAGTCACAGCTCGGTCGGCATTGGCTTCTCATCTGGTCTTCCTCAGCTAACCAGCACTGCCAGGCTGAGGCCCAGGAGCTGATGGGCTTATTGTCACAGTGCTTTCAGAGGCACAATTTGCTGTTGGTTCACGTCTGAAATCTTACTCGGCTTGGGAGCTCACAAATGTAATTTTCAGGGAAACTTCTGTATCAGACATGCATGTCCTCGGCAAGTGTGGGAGAAGTTGTTGCAGTCTGAGCTGCGGCAGAGGTGGATTACCTGAGGGAGACTCGAGGGGATGGATGCCTGACATACCCAGCAGATGCAAATAGTACAGAGGTGCTCGGTAAGCGGGTGAGATTGTCTGAGCAGCAGAGATCTGTCTCAATGTAGGTGGCTTCTGTTGTGCATCTGCAACAGAATGGTACCCTTGGTACCCTTGCATTTTGTTGGCATTCCTCAGCACATTTCCTTTGTCTCAGCTGGTTTTTCTACCAGTTATCCTAAGGGTTTTCCTCCAGCTCTGAAAAGCATCCAAATAAAACATTAAAGACCTGAGGGTCTGGTGAGTACAAGAGTTGTTCTTGGCCTGACAGTAAATCACAGATCTGGGCTGTGAAGCATAAGTTTTTGAGGAGGATTAACATGTTTCTGTAAAAGTAAAAGCAAAGATTTTTCCTGTAGGTTAATCCTACTCTGTTAGTGTCTTTACCTTGGCTATCTGGGCTAGGACTGCTTCTGTGGAACGGGGGGAACATACACAGTGCATATCCGCATCGGAATTGTAATATTTACTTGATATCCTGCTTACATGAGAAATGTCTGTTAACACATCAGCCCAAGGCATGTTGAGGTTTCCTGATTTTAAACTTTCTCTTTTGACCTCCCAGATTTAGTGCTCCTGTATTTTAGTTGGTTCAATGAATTGCATAGACTAAAATCAAAAACCTCAACAAAATGATTTAAAGTTCTTCAATTCCTTCTAGTCTTTATTAAGATGTTTTTGTTTATGCAGTCACATCAGCAAAACTAAATGTGAAATACAATTTTTTTTTCTCCCTCAGCTGAATAGTTCATACATAGGAGATAGTTGTCTTCAGCGCCTTACAGCGTTTTAATGCTCAACAGAGCATATTCTTGGAGTGTTTGTAAGAAATTAGCAAATAAGAACCATCTTTTCCGTAGATTAAAACTTATTTTTTCTCATTCTGCTGCTCTCTTCTCTGCTGCTTTATTTATTTAGCTATTTCATATTGGGAAAATCTGGTTAAATTTAGTTATCACCTATGAGAATTGGATTACTGTGTAGCAGTAATTGTCATTTCTTGAAAATGAGATTAGTGCTTGGGACCAATGCCAGCTGTGTGGTCTTGGGCTGTAAAGTCACCTAAGCATGAGATGCTTGCATCTAGACATGCTTTGTATTGGTCAGAGGCACGCAGAGACAGCACCATGGTTTTTAATTTTCCACATTTTGCTTTTCTAATAAATTAAGCTCTGGTTTGGGTTGAATTTTCTATGAAGAGATGTCCTCTTTAGGAATTCGGATGCTGATCCAGGTCACTGGGTAACCCTCATGTGACAGATTTGTCTGTCATTTAGATGGACTGGATGCAAGCTGGATGTTCTGATGGGGAAGTGCTCAGTGTCTTGTAACATCTGTCTTGTGCCTTCCTAGTTACTTTGTGAAAATTAATTTTCATCGCTTATAAAAATGCACTTTATGTGGTTTGTTTTGTCCAGACTTTATGCCTATTTTGAGGAGAGAACATGAACTGCCACTCAGGGTTGTTTGTTGCCTTTCATGCAGTATATGCTGGGTATTTTCCCTTTAGGGTTAAACTGTGAAGCCTGTTGAAGCTAAACTTTAGTGGGCCGGGGCTTTTACTTTTATGAGATGTGTGTCCTTTGCAGGTATTGCTGCTGTTTGGTTTTTTAAGGTTGGTTTTTTTCCTCTTTGCATATCTCTCCCCCAACTTCTTTCCCTTGAACCTTTTTGGGAACCTCAAGAAAAGTTGAGGGAGTTGCTGACATTGAAAAAAATAAGATAATCACAGAAAATAAATGTTGTCCCAAAGTGCAGAGAGCCCTGAGCTAGGTCAGCAGTCATCCTTAGAGCTTAAACACTTCCAGGTACTTGAGGTTATCTTTACAAGAAATCTGTATATAATTTGCATCCATATATGGCAGGGGGTTTTTTAAGCAATCAAAGTAACAAAATGTTGCTGTTGATTTTTTTTTTAATGGAAGCAGAGCTCTTAAACCTGCTTTCTGTTGGATCTTAGTCCTTGAAAATATTTTAGGTTCCTGGCCAAAGTGTTTCCCGTTTCTTAAAGCTAAACCCCGAATGCAAAGTTGAATCAGTGTACCTTGGTGTTGATTTTTGAAAGCATTAACAACAATCCAGCACAGGGCATTTGAAGCACTCTGTGTTCTTCAGTTTTCCTCAACACTCATTTTAACTGGGTTGAACTCTTGCAAGAGAGGAATTTTTTTGCCCTGTATAAGGGTTCTGATGGGCAAGTTCTGGCAGATTTGATTGTAGTATAAGGAATTCCTCCCTTTCAGCTACAGGTTTCATGGCTTGCCTTAAATATTTTTCTGGAGGATTTTGCCCCAAGACTGGTGGGAACAGAAAGGATGGCTTGCCAGTGCTGTTGTCACTCTAGCAAAAGCTTGTCCCTGCTGGCACAGCCCAAATGAAATGCCAGTAAGGTTTCACATTAGCAGTGAACTGATGTGCTGTTTTGTCTGGAAGGGATGGTCCTGGGCCCTTGCTTGCTCCTTGCTCTGCATTCCTATCTTGTCCTGCACACTGGTGCTAGCAAATGCTGGGCTGCTCATTGAGCTGCTGAGACTCAAACCAGCAGAGAAATACTCACTGCTTCCTGGAGAGTAGGATTCAGCTCCCCAGAATTGTTTTCTATACCCCTCATGAGTGTCAGGGGAGTCTGTAGGGGAGCTGGTGCTATAGAGCAGGTTTGGGAGGACGTGGGACTGTCCCTGCTCCCAGGGCAGCTTTGCTGTGCTGCAGGTGGCTGGGAGGCTGCAGGGGTGGCACAAGCCTGGTTCTGGTGTCTCTGCTGCTGGGGAGGTGCAGAGTAGGGCACTGGGGACATCAGCACCTTAGGCTGTCACGGCACTCCCCCACCACAGCTTGCCAGAGTCCTCCCTAAGACAGAGTTTGTGACCTGGAAAACAAAATGCCAGAACACTCCAGCAGTTCTATCTCCAGAACAAAGGTGGTTCCTAAATTGGCGGTTTCACTCTGTATCTTTTCAAGTCCATGAAAGATAAGGTGACTGAACTTTCATAACAGCCTCAGTGTGTGTGACTGTGATTTGACAGCCCCCAATTTAGGGTGGTGGTAAGGCTCTCTGCTATAATTTCTGGGAAGCGCAGAAGACAAGGCAGAAAGAGCTGAAGCTATGCATTCTTCGGGCTGCTAAATGGAGGATGTTGATGGATAACAAAATCTTGCAATGTTTCCTAGCTAAGCCTTGCCTAAAAATGCAGTTAATGTTATATATTTTCAGGAGATTTATATGGCTGCATCAAGTTTAAATGTCAAAAAACTATTTGACAGTAAATGGAAAAAAATTCTGAAAAATCCAAGCAATAACTCATGCTTTATGAAGCAAAGCAGCTACCTCCTGCCTAGTTTAAAAAGACACTTCCTCTGTAGATAGGGTTTGATGAACAACATGTCTCTACAAGACCTCAAAAAAAAAGAAGTGTTAGAAGTTTGGTCTACTCACATAAGCAAAGGCAATAATAGAAGACTGATGGTGCCCATTAAAAATGAGTAATTTCTGCAGGAAGAAATGGCCTCACCAGTGACTGTAGCAAAGAAAAAGAGGTGCACAGAACAAGACTGCAAACCAGGCAAAGTTAGGGGAGAGAATATATGTGTTACACAGTCACAGCCAGGAAGAACTACCTGGAAATACGTAGGCAATATGTAATTTTTATGCAGCAGGTTTTGCAGTAAATTTGCCTATTTTCTAGTAACCAAAATGTTTGGTGCATAGCAAGTTTCATTTTGAATAATCATGGAAAACAAAGTGATTCACTGTGGTCAAAGGCGAAGTGAAAGCTGGGTAACAGTGAGGACAGCAGGAGCAATGCTAATCACTCAGCTTTCACATAGACATTGTCAAAAAGAAGTATTAGCCCTTCCTTGCACTCCTAGGAAACAGAAGAGTTTGGAGTAATGAATTGTAATTATTGTACTGGAATAACAAAGAGTGAACTTCTAATCTCTGACCTGGTGCATGAGTGATGGGGCCAGGTAATGGTTCTGATACTGCTGATTGCACCTCCAAACCTGGCACATTTAGAGTCACTGCTATCATACAGGTGAAGTTGGGATGCATTGAACTTAAGTTTATTATTTTGCTTTTATTCCATCTTATTAAAGCATGAATGGTTCCCTGATACTCTCTAAAAGGTATGATAGTTTCACCTTCTGTTAATTTCTACCACTATTTAGCTCATTTTCTCCTTGAGGGCTTATTATTGAGTTCTTCATTCAGTGACATTGTTGCCCGTTTTTAATCAACCTTCTAGAATTTGACATAGGATGTTGTGTATAAGGATAGGAACATTACTACTTCATTCTTTTCACTCTAGTAACTTTTATATTACAGTGAACACCCTGATTAAACATTTATCTGGAAAAGGCCATGATGAAAAGAAAACGTAATTAAATATAGGAACTAAATATTGAGCTCCTGACTTGAGGCTGAACTCATAAATGAAATTAAATTTACATAGGGGGGAAAAAAGCATTGTGAAACTCATCCAGTATTGCATTTTAATGTTTTATTCAACCAGATCTGCAAAACAAACTCTATATTTCAACTACAGGAACTGATAGTTTTTGAAGGTCTTATTTAGAATCCGCTTACTGTAACTGTGTAATACTTGAGTTTCTTGGCCTTTGAAAAAGGAAAAAAAAAATTACATTTAAAATTCAACCAGCACTGATGCAGGGGAGCTGGGTATGGCATAGTTTGGGTTTTCTAGGCAGGTTTAAAAAACAAAGCAAACAAAAAACAGTGAAGGATTACACTTTATAAGCAAGATTACTAAAGACAGATCAGCCTGTGTCCCTCATATAAATTCATGTGTCAGGACAGGCTTGCTTTTGAAAGCTGTGTATATCTGTCTTCTCCGCATGTGTATTCAGATTTCTCGGCAGTCACTGTCTCTGAATCAGGAAGACAGAACTGACTTTCCTGTTGAACTAATTATAGTTCTTTAAAGAGATTAGTTAACCCTCCTTTTCCTACAGAGGGACTTTATCAGTGAATCCCATGTCAGAGGGAGGCTGCAGAGAGTTACCTGCTGCTTGGGATGACTTTCAGGGATCAGCAGTGGCAGTGCAATGATGCTTGTGTTGGACACGTCCTGGTGACTAAACTGTGTGTACAGTGTAGTGCTTCAGAATTACACTCTGGGCCTGGAAATACTGCTGAAGCCTTGGCTGGCACTGAATTTAGACAGCTCTGTGAGACACAGTTGCAAAAAGCAACTTATAGTTCAAAGGTTTTGGGTATTAAAATCAATATAGATTTCTTCTGTTTTGTACTTTCCACAGAGTGCTTTTAATCTTTTGTATCTATAGCACGGTAAAATTGCCTATTCCTTTCCTTGCTTCCTTCCTGTGTCCTGGGGGTTTGAAAAATGATTGGTTGTTTCTGTGACATGGTGCTGTCTGGTCAGGTGTGCTGCCCTCTGGGGACAGTGGGCAGCTGACAGCCGTGGTATGTGGTACCTGAGGGATGGACCCTGTGAAGTGTGGGTGTTAGGGGTGCAGGCCACCTCGCTGCTCTGCTCTCATTTCTGAACCAGTCCCATGGGGAGAAGGGGCAGGAAGGACAACTTTGCCCTGGCAGTTCATTAATTATTGTGCCATCTGTGTGACTGAGGGCGTTGTTGGGATTTTTGGTGTGATATGAGACAGCAGCATGCTAGAAAGGGAACAATCACTGATCCGGTTTCTTTATTGGGACTAATTAATGACTAATTCCAGCTGCTTAGGAAGGAAGGGAAGACAAGTCCCTGGGCCACTCAGCTCTCCCTCAGGCTGGCTTTTCAAAGAAATGGCCAGTGTAGGAACAAGCAGTGGTGCCTAAGGAGTCCAGAGGAGGGTAACAGAAAAAAAGTGTTACCTCAGCAGTAGGAACCATGTGTGCATAAAGATTCCTGAAAGCAATTCGTCTTTGTTTCCTCAGTGTCTGGGTCTTCTCTCCTGGCTTCTGATTAGCTGTTATTAATATAGTTCAGCATTAGACTCCCACAGGTTCCTCTGATGTAACTGGGATGCTCTGTGTCCATGAAGGATGAGGTGCCTGAACAGCTTGGTGTTCTCTGTCCCTCATCCTCCTTTTCTACCCTGTCTACAGTGCCTGAGCTGTGAAAACTCCCCAGTAGGGGATTCTGCTTCATTGATATGAATGTGGTTTTCGGTCACTTGATGCATTTTCCCTCTGGAAATCTTTGTGTCCAGTTGGTGCACACAGCCTTTAAGGAGTAGTGTTTTAAATATGTATGTTTGCATCGTTGTTTTTGCAACCAGATTCAGAGCTAGGTGGCATTTTTCATACAGTCTTGACTTGATTTTGAGGCACCTACTTTCGAAAGCAGCTGGGACTGATGTTCACAGCCTTGTCCCTTGCTTCCATCTGAGAAAGAAGACAACTGGAAATGAGAATGAACAAATCAGCACAAAAAGCAAGCACAAACAAGGATTTTGAAGTTCTTGCTTTTTGAATGAGCGGTGGGAATGCAGATGTGACCCCAGTGCAGTGATGACATATGGGTTTATGAATGCCTGATTCTCTATTAAGGTAAATGCCTTTTGTGGGTGGAAAAGGATGACAAGGAGAGCACAAGCATTTTTTTCTAGCTTCTTGTAATTCCATTTGTTAAGGTGCTGGGAGTTCATTTACAGATCTTATCACCAATTCTTCTACAAATGCCAATTAACTTAGGAAATTAATGCTGTCACTCAACAAAAAATATTGGAGAAATATCTTCAATGCTTTGCAAATGTTGAAAGCATAAAACCTGAAAATGTCTGAAAGGAGAAGGAGTCCTATAACAATATTACATGTGCTTCTCTGTTTGTTGGTCTGTGAAGTTGGTATCCGTCCTTATGGAAGAGCTTTAAGGGATGAAAGAAATGTTGCTATCTCCAACTGCAAAGTGTCTTTGCCAGACACATTTACTGACTTTTGCCAATTTTCAAAAAGAGCAGTGGAAATAAGTAAGAGCAGTTATGTATCTGTGCCTCAATAAGTCAAGCCCTGGGGATGGACAGCTTGAGGGGAAGTGCTTCCCGACTCCTCTGCTCATTTGCTGTAGCACATATTGCATATAAAACATGGTCTGAGACACCTGCAATGGCTTTGGCAGAACAAAATAGCAGAAGCATAAATGTCTCCACTTCTGATTTATGCATTTCATTGTAGTTGTCACTGTCATCTTAGTGGAAGTTTGTAAATGCAGTATTTCATTTGCCTGTCAGCTTTAATTGATTTTAGATAATGCAATTCTGATTTGCTATAAACCAGCAAAATTACCCCCTTATAGGCTTCAGGAACCTCCAGCTCGTTCAATGGGGGTTCTTCCCCTTATCATGCAAACAGACGTGTCATTTGTTTATTTCTCCAGAACATCTTAATTACATTTTAAAAATATCATGATGCTTGAGCAGCAGTATTTGTGAGAAATGACTAGGAGAAATGAATGCAATAACTGGTTTTATGACCATGAGAATAAAATTTCTTACTACTTTATTGAAAATATAGCACAAGTTAGAGACTAAAATAAACTGCAAGTAGAGGTGTGCAGGGACATCATCACAGGGCAAGCTTCAAGCATTACTTGAAGACTGTAATTTGGGGTATAATTTTTTACTTTTTAGAAACACAATTTTAAAATCACTATGGAGGGTTTTGAAGTGAAGTGATCATTCTGGGTGTTGGATATCGGTGTTTTTGTACATCCATCCTCGATAGCTCTAAGAGTTTGCTCATGTTTAAAGCTATATGGTCTTTAATATTTATATTTCTTAATCTCCTTTTCATTATGTTGTTTCTGAATTTCCAGTTGAGGCTTGTGGAAACAGCACTATGATTTGTTCTTATGCTAGGAAAACTGCTTCACCTTCATGACAGGCCATGAATTACTTTTTTCTTAAGCTGAGATATGTGACAGCTCTTCATGAAGGCATGAAAACTGAGTCATGTTTCATGGTAACAACAAGAGAGCATCTCACTGTCTGCCTTGAGTCACAGTGCATTGATGCTGCTGACACAAATAATAATTAATGGGTACACATTAAATAAGCAGGACAAGTCTGAGTTTAGTCTGTACGCACGGTGAGCTTTCCTGACACTCAGCACTTCAGGACTCAGTTTTCAGTAGCTCTAAATCTGGCTATTCTACTTTCCTTTTTAAAAACACATGTAATTCTTCATATGTAATTAAAACTCCCTAACTTGTTGGAGTGGGCAAGTAGCCTGTCTGTTATTTCTCCAGTTAATGCTGCTGTATGAAATACAGAGGATGAACCCTTTTCAAGTGACATTGCTCTGGAAAGGTGGAGTCTGTGTCTGCGGTTGTAGCCAGAAGGGAAGCTGCAGAGGACATGGGTCAGAGAGCTTGTTTGTTTGGATATCTACACGCTCTCATGCTTGTAGCAAATGAGGGAGAACACAATGTTTATTCCTCTTTACTTTCCAATATCTGTCACTGACTTATCTTTAGCAACGTTGATTCTTTCCTGCAAAATCATAGTTTCCTGGGCCTCTTCCTCTCCTAACCTTTATGAATTTTAACAGGAAGGATCTGTTTGACATCCAGTAAAGTCATTCTTTGCTATGAGAGTAGTGAGGCACTGGAACAGGTGTGGATGTGTGGAAATTGTGGGTGCCCCGTCCCTGGAATGTTCAAGGCTGGGCTGGATGGGACTCTGAACAACCCAGTTTAGTGAAAGGTGTCCCTGCCCATGGCAGGGGGGTTGGAATGAGATGATCTTTAAGGCCCCTTCTGACCCAAACCATTCTGTGATTTTTGTATTAATTGCCAGGAGAGAAAGAGAAAGGAGCTGAACTTGGTCAATAAGAAAAGCATAGCATGTTGCCAAGATGGAAAAGTGTAGGATTTGCACAGCAAAGGATATGTTGGCTTGGGATTGAAGGTAACTGCACACATCCAGCCTGAGTCGAGTGTGGCTGGAGGCTGGTGAGTGATGTCCGACTGTGATTTACTTCCTCCCTTATCTCTGTCAAACACTGCTTAGCAAACTCAGAGTGCATTGTGGACAACTTCTGCTCTCTTAATACAGAAAGCTGAATGAAAGCTGGAGTCAGATAGCACTCCAGTGAAAAACTGCAAAAAAGCTGGCATGTTATCAGTTGTTACTTCCTACAAGAGCAAGCTGTGTTTGTGTGGTTTCATTATCTGAAACTGAGCGGGCTGGAAGGGTTGGGCACAGGCATTTAAAAATGTGATTTGTGTTTTTCTTTCTTCATAGAAACCAGCCAAAAATATTTCCTGGGGCTTTTCTCGGAATCTGTGTCAGTGCAGCAAGTTAACTAATGGCAGCTCTGTCTCAGGAGAGTAGAAATTTAGCACAGTGACACTAATGTCTTTATAAGATGACCTAGATTAGAAATGTCTTGTCCTTGGTTTGCAGAATTCTCTTCAAATATTTAATATTACTTGGAGGTGTGTTTTTTTTTCTTCCTGTAAAGACAGAAATAAAATTACTTAAAATGCTTCCAGGACCCAAGCAGTCTCAGGGATCAGAGAAACTGGAGTTAGAGTACATCAGAAACATGCAGTCTGCCCCTGTTGCCCTGACTTTTGCAGTTCTGGATGTTATCATTCTTTTGTAACTGGTTCTCAGACATTCTTTGTAAACATAGCCATGTTATTGTAACGGTATCTTTTTATTTACATTCCTTTCTCCTGGGCACAGAAGTTTGATGGACATTTCCTTTGACCAGTGTGATTGAGGGGAGGCTCTTTGTGTCCTTCACTCCACAGTGATTTAGAAGGCACATATATAATAAAGATGGGCAAGGCCCGAGGCACTTGTTCCTTGATCTCAACAGATGTTTGTCTCCTTCTTTCGTGTCCTTACTGTGACATGCCCCCATGGTCTACATTCTGCTATGGCATGGATAGGGATGAGAGATTTCCTGTGTTTCATCTGCTGCTTATGCCTGTATGGATTCCACCTTCTGAATTTTACAAGATATCCAGCTTACAAGATAGAAGTCTGAATTAGGTTATAAATGAGACTGCTGAAAATCCAGATTGCCTTACTGAAACTTGTATCAAGGTAACTTCTTCCTGTTGAAGCCTGGAAGGGCAGGACCGGTGCAGTCCCAGTTTTGGTCCAGTCAGATCTGAAGTGTAGACCACAGAATTGGCAAATCCAAAGCAGGAAGGCAAGTGCCATGGGTGGCTTGTCCTCACCAGGAAGAATTTGCTGCTTTCCCCTCCCCTTTCTCTGGTTAATTGCTCAAGATTCTGCCTGTGTTTAAAGATCAGCTTAACTGAAATAATCTGTGCAGGCATGTCACTGGGATGGAGAAAGGTATATCCACCTTTTTTGTTAACATCACCGTTTTCCCCATGGCTTAAGGCTCTCTGCCAAACATCGTTTTAGCTCAGTTCACTGGGACTGAATTTCCTTTGGGCAGGTCCCATTTACAATGTAGTTTCAGGTGGTCTGTGAGAAGTTGCAGACAGTGTAGAGGAGCTGTCTAACCCATGGGAGGAGGGATTCTGGACCCTACATGAAGTGAGTGGCTGCAAGCAGAAGAGTCTTGGACTTCCCCATTCAGAACTCTCAGTGAAAGCAGTTTGGCAGGCTTTTGGGAATAGACTGCTTCCTTTTTTGGTTTCTTGGTTTCTTAGTTTTTTTTTTTAACTCCTTGCAGTCATGATGAATTAAGGTGGTGAGATGGCACAATCTTCCCCACCCCTCTGAAAACTTTTCCATCCCTCTGAAAGATCATGCAGCTTTATATGTTTGGGGTTTTTAAAAGTGTCAAGCATTGCTATCAGTCTCTTAGCTTGGTTTAAAAGTTTCTGCCATCAACTTAAATGTAAAGAGTGTTAGGTGCCCTTTAAATGCATTTTGTTTATCTTATTCTGAAAAACTGAAGATCTGTGATACAGCAAGACTGTGCTTTTCTATATTTCTTCTGAAGTGTTGGGCGGCCAGTGAGTGGTGAGCTACATCCACCAGTGTAAACAGGACATCAGAGAAGGAGACAGGTCTTGAATTATGATCATTGCCATAAAAAGCAGGCGAGAGCTTCTCCAGGACTAAGGAGGAGGCTGTGAGATGCAGAGAGATTTGCTTTGTTTAGCAGATCAGAAGGGCAGGGTAGCCTGAGAATGGATAAATCAGACAGCAAAAGAGGACACTGCTTTACCAAACCAGTTCCTTGAAAAAGGGTTGAGTAAGTGAAGGGCTAAGCCCGGGCTTAGCTTACGTGCTCTCAGATCTCACTAGCTTCTGATGCATGGAGTCATTCATAAAAATTATGAAAATGAATGGAGATTGTTACTAATTTAGTTCTGCAGGCTCTCTTTGTAATGTACGTGTGATTTAGAAGGAAAACTGTAAGGTCTGCACCTTCATCTTCTTGAGTTTGTGTATGGGGTTCATCTCCAGTAGCATGATCCCAGAAAGACATCCCCTTTTCAAAGAAGCCATCTGGGATATCTACTGACAGAGCAAACATGTTCCCTGAGCTCTTCCTCAAACACCTTCTTCTCTGATGGGCAAAACAACTTGAAAACTCCCTGTGAAAAGGAAGTGTTCAAATACCACAGGCATCTACAGTGGTGTGGCCAAAGTGGGTGGCCAAGGAATCATAAAAGAATGGTAAAGTCAGACAGGGTTGGGAAACCTCTGATTTGTTTTGGCTTTATCATTTAGCTAGGTTACTGTAATTCAGTTTTCTGGATCTCATTAGGCAGTTGATCAAGCTGTCACCAGCTCTTTCTGCTGTTGTCATAAGAGAGGTAGAGAATAATGCCCTGCTTAACAGCATAGACAAAAATGAGTGTTAAGCACATTGCCACTGCCCTGACAAGCAGCAGTTACATGTGTTAGCTGATTAAGTGGTGTTTTGTAGCCCATATTTACTGGGCTAAATTTGACAAGACTAATATGTGAATATTCGTGAAAGAACTGAGCAGCAGTGATTAGAGTCTCAAGATACAGATTTGTTGTTTTTTAATATAAAAATTTCTGTTTAAAAAAACCCTCTAATTATTTTTTAGCAAGC
Source organism: Climacteris rufus (assembly GCA_013398175.1). Lineage (NCBI taxonomy): Eukaryota > Metazoa > Chordata > Aves > Passeriformes > Climacteridae > Climacteris > Climacteris rufus. The sequence continues at coordinate 120,119 of VZRZ01003109.1, forward strand.
TTTAAGGTATTCTTTTTTTCAAGTGTTCGTTTTGGTGTCAGACTCATGGTGCATGACCCCAACACAGAGTAGTAAGCTTTTCACTATTGAACTGGAATAGTTCACAGAAAATAAATGAGAGGCTGAAGTGTTAAGTTATGCAAGTCTAATTAACTTTCAGCCTTAATAAGCTATGGCCTCTCTAGCAAAACTGAAAATGTGGTTTGGAATACAGATGGCAACTATAGTTTGGGCTTAAAAAGGGATTTGTAAAAACTGTCTTTTTTTCTCCTTTCTGGCTTTTCTGAGCACTTTGTTGTGCAGAAGGCCATCTGAAGTGGACTGTATTCTTTCCCTCTCTTGTGTTCCCTTATGTTCAGTGATGATCCTTTGCCCTCCTCTGTTGCAAAGAGGCTCTAATGAGACTGCTCAGGAATGAGTGGGGGTTGCCTTGGCTTTGCTGGGCTGGTCACTTCATGGCTGAGCCACCTCAGCCGAGCCTTTTTCTCTGGAAAAGGAAGCCCCATTTAGGCAATGGTTAAAGCAGACCAGAGGGGATCAATGTTTCCAGATGAGATAAGGACAGAGAGAGGGTCTCTGACACAGCTGGCCTGTGTCTGACTGCCAGCCTCACCACTGCATTTGTATGACAGGAACTGGAAGTAAGCATGGAGATACAGCAGCATGTACAAGAACAGTTAGTGCGGGGAGCTGGAATGCTGAGCCCATCTTCCCTTCCTTCTCAGTGCTGAAGGGTTTCAGCAAGAGATTGTGGCCATGGCTGGAAGCTACTTGAGAAGAAATAGAATGAGGAAGATTTGTATCCTAATTCCTCAGCTGACGAGAATGCACATGTTTACTCTTCTGGCTTCACATGCAGGGCTGGCTTTTTTCAGATGTGGAGATGTATCTGATGCATGGGATTGAGTGTGATGAGGGAAGGCTCACACTGAGTCCCAAAACTGTGACAGTAGTCCCAGAGACATGTTTCAGGCTTTTCAGAGGGTATCCAGACAAAGCTGTTCATAGCTTGTAATGGTAACTTGTTGGAAGAAAGTGTGTAATAGCTCATTATAAATCTCTGGCTCATCTTTCTGTTTGTGCCTGCACAAAGTAATTTTGAAGCTGCTGCATTTGTCACGGATGCATCATGCTCAGAAGATACTGAATTGTTTCCTGAAGACAATTTTGAAACCTTTTAATATTTCCATTTAATTTCTTTGGCCTGATTTTCTGACATTGCACTCATCAGCAGAGCTTTATTTTTTTTTAATTTATTTTTTTTTTACTGTCAGCATCAATAATTTGATTGGGATTGAGTATGAGAATATTATCAGGATATGTTGAATGAAGCTAACTTTGCTAATCTGTTCCAGATTCAAAATAGAGGTAAAACATCTGATTTGGTTGTTGAGCAGAGTTCCATGCCAACTGTAGCATGCCTAATGTAAAGAAAGAGATGAAATGGTGTTATGAACTGATCTTCATGTTCACACATAGTTACTCTGCTATTAATGGAAATAACCCTGTCATCAGCCTCAGTAGTTAAACATTTTAAATATGAATTTTATACCAGCTATGCAGAAAGCAAATATCGGTGACTAAAATCTGCAAAGGATTTTAGTATTTTATGAAAACAATAATAACTGACTGTGGTGCTCTTCAAGAGCACTGTGGGCTTCACAACCTCCAAGAGAAATCAGGAAACATAAACATTAGTCTTTAATGTCTTTTGAAGCATATTTGACACTGGCTATGTAGGAGAAAGTGAGTTGGGAGATTTTGTGAGTTTTTCCGGAGCTGGCAGGAGGATGGCTGTGGGGATGGCAGTTGCTGACCAGAGGAATCTCATGTGAACCACCCCCCCCATAGCTGTAATTACCTTCTGATGAGTGAATGAGATGGGATCTGAAATTCTGCTGGAGTCCTGCCATGTGTTAGTGTGTTTCTACCCAAAGGCACTAGACTCCCCATGAACTTTTGGAAATATATATATTTTTATTGATTTCTGCTGTAGCTTATCCTTTTTACATGAACCTTTATGTAAGTGTGGTGTGAATTCTGTTTGGTGTCTTTTGCTTTCATATGTTCAATCCTTTGCCTACCAAAGCCTGTGGAAAAGAATACCTTTGACTTTCAGTGATGGTTGGACTAGATCTATTTTTGAAATACAGTCTTTTGTAGTTCACAGTTTGTGACTTAGCCAAATTGGTAACTAGTGCCCTGGTTTGTGTTGCCCTTAATAGAGCAGAAATGCCTCCTCCTTGCATGCAGCCATTCAAGCTCTATATGTCTTGGATGTGGAAAGCAGATGATTTCTTTTAGTAACAACATTTTATGTATTGCAAATAGTTCTCATGTTTCCTTTGAATTGTCTTCTGTGTATGCTGACCAGCTCCAGTCTGTTTAGATTTTCCCTGTAAATCATGTTTTAGAGCCCTGTTTCGGTCTGCAAGTCAGGTGGTGCCCTAAACTAAATGTCTCACTCCAGTCACAGCCTAAGCAGAACTGAGCAGCATGGAAGGACTACTGTGTGTTTTGCAAGTCGTAATTCTATTTTAAGTCTCTTCCTCTTTCATAACGTTGCTCAGTTACATTCAGTTAGTAAACTGCAGTCCCAAATTCTTTTTTACACAGAACTGCTGTGTAACAGCTCAAGATTTCTCCCTTAACAGACATGCTGTGTTCTTCTCCATACTGCACAGTGTCCTACTCTTCCTCCAGCCTAGTTGTTTGTAGAATTTGTCAAGGTGGTTATAAATTCTGGTCTTGCCCTCCAATGTCCTTGTGTAGTCTCTTGTAGTTCAGAAGTATCTGCAAATTTATTGTGGCACTCTGTTTCATAGCTGCCTTCCTTGTGTGTACAGTAATATAAAACAGACCCCTTTAGGCAGCGGAAGTCCTAATCTTACTAAGATGTTACAGATCAGATGCCACTTTATGGTTTCTCTAAATCAGGACTAATTTTCTATAAATGAAAGGGTTTTTATTAGAGTGTGTGAAGAGTATCAATGCATGCTGCCCATATCAGATAGAACACTTAATTACGGTACCGTAAGAGACAGACTGGACTATTACTCTGTCCTGTTGAGTGTCCAGCCTGCCAGATGAAAGGCAGGTCTTGCTGTGCTGCTGCACTGAAGGAGGACTATGAAAAGGTTTTTTTGAGCCAGCTGCAATGTGTGTAGCAGCCCTTGCATGCACTTGCCTTGGCAAGAAGAGGGGTAAGTCATGGTTTCATAAGTGATAAACTGAAGGAAGATAAACTTGCAGCATTTCCGTTTCTTATTTTCTTTTTCTACTTGGTTGCCACTGCTGCTGGTAGAGCTGGGGTGAAGGCAGGATATCAGTGGTCTCCAGAGGATGTGGGGCCACTGAACAGAGGGGATGGCTCAGGTTAAGTTGACAGCTGCATGAACCCGTTCATCTCTCAGAGCATTGCCCCCTGCACACAGAATTGGTTTTGTCTTTTTTTTTTTTCTTTTTTTTTGGTGGAACTTAACACCTGAGCAATTGGTTTAAAAAAAAAAATCGCTGGTGTGCTTGAAATATGTTTGAAGACAACTGAGCAGGAAATGAAGCTTTTGGCAGGGTTGATGTTTTTCAAGTGAGTTTCTCCCTAAATTGCTTTATTGTCAAATCTCTAGCGAGGAGCAGATGTGTCACTGGGGTTGCTGTTGCTCTGTTCTGCTGCCGGCACTTTCATTTCTCTCGAGGTTCATAAGCTCACGCTGCCTTGGCCACCTCTCAGCTGTGCTTCTGGTGGGGACGGTGTGCAGGGCCTTGGGAAAGCAGGTGCTGGAACATGGCACAGGGCCTCTCACTCGGGAGTTTGCTTCAGCTGATTTACACCAGCTGGAATTTATGCCCCCAGAGGTTTTACTCTCTGCTATGTTCTTGTTCAGAAACATGGCCTTGGTGCCAGGACTTCTTCCCTGCTTCTGACTAAATGATTGATGGATTATGAGGGAGGGAATAAAAGGAAGGAAAAAAAAAAAAGACAAAAGCTCTGGGAAACAAAATACAGATATGACAAGAAGTACTCAAATGGGTAAGTAGTGCAGCACATGCTGCTGAGAATGTATAAAAGGAATTGGACCCTTTTTTTGGTACTGCCATTACAATCCCATGACTGTTATTTAATGGTGTTATTGATATGACTGTTGTGAAATATTACACAACGCACAGTTTGTATCAAGACAAAATCCCAAGAAACTTTGAACAAACAAATTCAGGAGGACAAGAAAAATTCAGGATCCATTAAATCAATTATCCTCAATCTTTGTAGATATTCCAACAAATCTGATTATGCTGTCTGTGACAGACTTTTTCCCACTAAAATGGGTAACAAATGCTGGTGAATATAATAAATGTTATGCTACTATGTTTATTTTTGTCTCCTTTAAAAAAGCTTTCTTATTTTAACTAGTCTGCATCATGCTGAGTCTTTGTCTCCAGTTGATTAATGTAACTTCAGGACAGCATTTATTAACTAATTTTCTGATCTGATCTGGAGGCACTTAAAAAAAAAAACCACCAACCCCCAATCCCAAATGCCAAAACTAAAACAAAAACTCAGTGCTTAAATCAAGACTGGTGGACAGCCTCCAGTAAAGAGAATGAAGGAAAGGACACTGGGCAAGCTGAATTAAACAGTCTTAGCTCTTTTCCTTTTTAGAAGTGATCTAAATATAACAGACCATGAGTTATTTTGGTGCCTTTAACTGATAAGTTTAACAAAACATAGGCAACTTGCAGCACTTTCGGCATGCAAAGGAATTTCAGGATTCCAGGAATGGCAGGATGTAACCTTCGCTTCACCTGGAAATAAGCAATTCTTGGGGCAGTTGATAGGCTTCCTAATGAAAAATGGGAGGCAGCCAAAATCTGGAGCCAAGCTAAAAGCCAGAAATAGATCTGCCAGAGGCTTGTTTTGCACTGTCTAGAATGGCATATCACAAATTGTGCGAACAGAAATACCGGGCTGGGTCCGGCATTGCACAAGCAGGGTCAATCCTGACTATTTTCCTTTTTAAGTATTGTGAAAGCTTGACTAAATGAATGTTCTGTTAAATTTTCAGCTGTCTCAATATGTTGTTTTCTTTCTTTCTTTCTCACTTGCTCGAAATACAAGTGTTTATTTGATGTACAGTTAAAGGCATTCAAGTGTGCATCACCCAAGAACTCCAGTTCCCCTGCTCCAGCAGCATGGAAATGGGGCAGCAGAGAGAGAGAGAGACCAAGGTTTGAATCTTAGAGAGAGACCAAGGTTTGAATCTTAGGAGAAGGCAAGTAGAGGAGGGGAAAGGGCCGAGTACAGAGAGGACCAGGGTGCAGGGGGTGGGGAGGAGGCAGGGGTTTAGCTGGTTGTTCTTGTTAGTTCACAAGGAGCATGCTTATGGGAAAGCATACGGAAGTATAGTCTGGTTTGCACATCACTTACTAAATTATTATTTCTGATTATGTTTAGTTATAGAATCAGATCTATTGTCTTCTCTGTTTGGCTGGAGACATGCAGTATTGTGAGTGGGGTGTAAGCAAAAGCCATCAGGGCCCCGCTGAGTGGGAGCAGAGAGCGAGAAGCTCGCGGGAGTACAGCCTGAGTTTCCAATCCCAAACCTAGTTTGTTTTTGCAAAGGCTTAGCTGATGTTGGAGGGGAAATCACTTAAAAACAGGTGATGCAGGATGTGTTGTGACAGCCCTGCTCCCTTTTCAGGGTTGAGCCATGCTCTAAGCAGTTCAGGTTGTTCTTTTCCAAACCCAATGTAAGCAATGTTCAAAACAAGATCCTTAATGGAAGGTGCTTGTCAGCTTATCATTGGACAATCTTGTTTCAGACATCTTTACTGCTACTGCTTCAACCCTTTTCCAGTGACTGTACTTTTCCCTTCCTCCTTCATTACTGCTGTTTTACATCATTAGGGAGCTTGGAGTTTGGAAAATATACTGGTTCACCTAAAGCTGATGATGTGACTTTTCCATCCACAAGATGCAGAAGGGTGTTTTGACAGGCTGTAATTCCACCCTCTGAACCTGATCAATAGTGGATACCAGGCACCCTGCTGAATTCAGCTGGAGGGGTGGGAGCCCTCCCAGGATGCAGGTCCTCCCCTGGGCCATGCTGGCCTGGGGCCTTGCAGTCTGCACAAGCTGCCTGGCTGGCTGTCCAGCAGAGAACGGTTGGAGCTGTTCTATTTCTGTAGCTGTTTGTGATTGTCATGCAGTTAGCAATGTACACCAGCAATTAAACTCAGATTTTTATAATGTTACCAGCAATGGCAATATGTGATGATCATATTAGAATTGCTGTATTCCAACTAATTCTGCACCAAATATGTGTGTACATGTTCAAGTCTTCATTTATGAAGCCACTGTGGGAAAGGCTGAGTGCATGCCTAAGTGGAAACTAGCTATGGACCATGTTAGCATGAATTATTCAGACATTTGTGAATAATTACTTAGCAACCACTTCTGCTTTCCTGAGCCTTGGGGAGAGGGGGAAAAGTACCAAACACAGGAGCGCTGTTTGTACCACACTGAGTGTCCTTGCAGATATCCTTTCCTGATGTCTTGGGTGCCATTCAGTACCTGTCCCCTAGGGTCAGACAATACTGGGAGCCACAGGTGTGTACTGGGGTACTTTCCATTTGGTCACCGGGCATTTTTTTGCATTTTGATGACGTTGCCATTCATCATTTGAATCAAAGCATTGAAGATTCTGTGTTGTCCAGGCAAATGCAGATAACCCCCTCCAGCTCCCCTTTCTTTAAAAAATTATGTACAAAGTTTCTACTGAAGCTAAACATATACTCTAGTTAGAGTTTACATATAATCTTTTACCTAATCTCAGGAGAGTGTAACAGCAGATGAAGCAGTGGTGGATTCTCCACTGCTCCTGTGTGCCCTGTGCCGTTGATATGAAGTCCTTTTTATGGTCTGAAGGATGAATGCAGTCTGAGGTTTTGGAGAAGCTGTTATAAATGACATGGATAGAAATAGGGAAAGATCAGTACTGCTTGCAATAAAACCTAAATGCCCATTACATCCCTCTAAGCAACTTAGAACACAACATGGCAGCAAGTTAGAAAGTCATTGGTCCAAGGAAAGTGTCAGAGCACAGTTGCATCATTTAAATGCTAACCTAAAAACAACACGAAGATCTCTCAGTTTGGAAGTGGAGTTTTATCATGCAGAGGTTTGTTTTTTTAGTTTTGGGAGTGTTGACTTGTGCTGTGTTGAATACCTCTGTGTCATATAAGTTTGTTGGTCCTTGAGCATTGAAACACAGTGGAACAAATTGAAATAAATAGCAATGTGTAGGCATGCATGCTGTCCTTGCTGCAGAGGATTGATGTGCAATCCTTACATCACTGGGCTAGACTGCAATCAGTGTAAGGACATACATATCTAATAAGATAGAATTAAATGAATTGAAAAATGTTTTTCTCTACCGTATTTGAAATCTTGCTGTGTACAGGGTATTTATTGCTATACTCAGTGTCCTAAGCAAGTACATTTGCTCACTTAACAATGCTTTGTTTGTCATAGTGCTTCCAGGGAACCAGTACACCCTATTTACAGATTTGATTCTCTCCACTGGCTTTGGAGAGCTTGGACAAGTATTCCTTAGGAGTAGCTCAGTAAAAATCTGTAATTATTCTGAAACACCTCTTAGCAGCATCCAAGGGTGTTCTCCAAATATCAGCTCACTGAAAGCACTTCGCTGTCAGAAGTCAGTATGCAGAAATTCCAATAGCAGGAACACACTCTTTGAAACAACAAATTAAGAGCAAACTTCTTTTTGTATTTTCCCACCAATTAATTTCTAAAACACACTGAAAGGTTGACCCCTGATGCAAGGGAAATAGACTAAAATGCCTGTTAAAGTTATTAATATTGAATAATTTCTGTACATGGAACTGTATAAATACTAAGCATCAGGGAAATGCACTCTAAGAATTAGAGAAATCCACTTAATGACTGTTCACTAATACAGACTTACAAGTTAACACAGCATTGCAGATATTTATGTGCTGTACGCTCACAGGGAGAAAGTCCTAAACTAAAATTAGGAAGAGGAGTAGTCTTTGCGCTTTGACCAGTGGAACGAAATAGATGTACATGATGTGGCACTGCAGACAGCCTTGTAATCTGGATTAATGGGAGTGCCTTCAGAAAAAAAAGAAGTGTTTGGCAAAGCACTGTCAGAATCAATGCCACTTTGAAATGATTGTGTGTCTTGCTACATTGCCTTGCTAGTTAAATGAATATGTGGACATATCCAAGTGTTTACTCCAGGAACTCGATGTAATGCAATTAGAACTAATAAAGGATCAATATATAACTTCTTTTCACTCACAGGAACAAATGATAGTATCTTACATCAAATGGGCATGGGAATTGATCATCTTTTCCCTATCTGCCTCAACCTCCTGTGAAACAAAAATCTGGCATAAATAAGTCCTTTTTAGTAAGTCAGGATATCTAAAATCAAGGCAAAATATGTGATATATGTCACAGTTACTCATTACTCAACAAAAGTACAAATTGGTTTGCTAGGTGGTTCAGCACCTGCTTTAGACAAAGTAATTAAAATGATGCTTGAGACAGTCCACTGAAATACTTCATCTCATCTGGGGTCAGAGATTTGCCACTGCCCCTTGGTGACAGTCTTTAGTGACAGTGAATTTCCCCTGTGCTGTCAGATCTACGGAGGAGAGTTTCCCCATACCGGACTCTTTCTCTTGGAATGGCTTGTTGGCCCTGTGGACTCCTGCTGAGCCACAGGATAGCCTTCCGTGGGAGTTTAAGCTCTTGTTGCTGAAATAATCATTGTACTTTCAGTTGAACAAGTTAATTTTAGCTGGTGGATTGAAGTCCAGCTTGTGATTGCCCCGTATGCAAGATAGGGATATGCTGCAACATTGGAAGGTGTCTGCAGACACAATTTTATTTTTACTAAAATGCTTGTTACAGCACAAAGCAAAGAACAGTCTGACAAAACTTACTGATAAGTTTCATACTTATCATAGTAGCTGTAGAAAAAGTAACATGTAAAGGTTTTTGTTAGCTGCTGGAGTTTATTCTCAGAAAAAAATGTGAACACTCCCAACTGAAATTCTCTTAAAAATTTGGAAGCTACAGAGAGCTGAGCTGATGAAACAGTTGTTCATCATTCTGAAACCCTGCACCCTTGCTTAATTCTAATAATAGTTATACATAATCTTCTCTGTGCTTGTGCTTTTTTTTCTTCATTATGAGAGTTTAGCAACTTCTGAATTTGAAGAATTTTAAAGCAAAATATTTCTGTTAATGAAAGAATCCATTAATGATGTAATGAGTTTTAGAAATTATTCCCAAAAATATACAGTATCCTTTGATAATTAGGAAGGGTCTCTATCTACCCTTCAGGATTTAAAAAAAAAAAAAGGTTATTTGTATTTATTCGTGCATGAATATGGTTATCACTGAAGATCAAAAAAGTAATCTGTTCAGGTCACTGGGCATCCATCAGCAATGTGTATGTAACTGCACAAGCCCCATTCCATCAGTGTCAGCTGCTGCATGGAGCAATACTTTTTCCATTGTGCTGCTGGATGCGGATGCACGTTCTCAGCTCTGACCTCAAACTGCAGCAGCAACGCTGCAGCGTAGTTCTGATATGTATTTCCTCAGCAGGTCATTGGACATGGCTGCACGGCTCACACAGGAACATGTCTTAATAGGTAATAAAATTGCCTTAACCATCATGTGTTTCTCATTTCAGAAGGAATACCTTTGAAAATAAAGTAAAATAATGGCATAGTGAATCAGGAAAATGGCCAATTAGAGCAGGCTGCATAGCAGTGACTCAAGATGCTTATTAACCTGTACTGGTTTTATCTGTTCTTTCCAATTAGCAAGCTCTGATCATTCTCCATTGTCTCTGTCTCTTGCTGCTTCAATTGGTATTGAAAGGTTTTATTGTAATAAATTTGTAAAAAGTAAATCTTCTGGGGCAAAAGGTCTGGAGGACTAAGGCCTTTGAAAAGGGTATGTGGCAAATTTTTCCTGTCAGCAAAGGTTACGTGGATCAGCAGTGAGAAAGTCATAACCTGCTTCAGAGGCATAATAAACACAGGGGTTTGATTTTAGGAACTACAGGTAGATGTTACCATGGTGGACAAAAACTGAGATGAGGATCTTCGGTATGTTACAGGTCTAAAGAACACAACATTATTCTCAATTTGCCTTCTGTGTTAAGTAGCTGATGCTAATTAGAAAGGTCAAACATTTCCTGTAAAACCAAGTGTCTGATTCATATTTCTGGCAGAGAGAAGAAGGGTCAAAGTATCTTATTGTAGACCTTCCTCTTTTTTTAATGTAATGTTGCACAACACTTTACTCCTTCCTTTTTAAAAGAAAAATGTCACCTGTAACAGCATTTGAGCTTTTTTAAAAAAACCAAACAACTGAAAGTTTTGAAGTTTGAGGGTTTTATTCTCTTTTTTTGTTACCTCTGTCTGAGGTCTCTGCTTAAATGTCACCAGGGCCTGCCTGATGCTTTTTGCTGTGTGCTGGGCATACCTGCAAATGAATTCAGGGAATAATCTGACCTGGGGGTATTTGTTACTTGGCAACTGAGTTGTTTTGCCATTCAGCTTGAAATTGAGGAGTTCTCTGCTTTCCTGTTAATTTTTTTGGTTTAAATACTATGATGAATGTGCATGAAATGGAAATATTTTGGTGTGAGCATTTTAATTTCAGAAACATTCACTGATCCTTCATAGCTATTAGTGGTAGGACAGAAGGCAACAGACTGAGGTCTGGTGTTTGCATCCTCCACTGGGAGGCTGGCTGTTCTGACATAGTCTGGGAAGGAAGTGTGCTAAATGGTTCCAGTGAAATGCATTTTCTTTACTTTCTCATTCAAACATCCAGTACAGTATGTAAGATTGCAGACAGTTGTGATAAAAGATGCTTCTTTAGTCCTTTTCACTTTTGGAGGAGTGGCAGGAATGAAATTCCAGTGTGATTGTGTCTCAAGGACATAAGGGATTAATATGTCTTAAAATAGACACCGTTAACTTAGAAATGTATTTTCCACGTTTGAATATGATGAATTTTGCAGTGAAAAGATAGGGATGAAATGGTATTTTCTTTGTTTTTTCATATTGTTTGAGAATTTTGAAATAGCCTGTTCTCAAGAGAGGTAAATTCTGTAGCATCTCCAGAACTGTTGTGGTTTTATGTGCTTAAGTAGTCATGCATGCTTCCATTTTGCAGGGTTATTTTAGACTCTGGTGATTGCATGGTACCACAAACTCTTTTTTGCCAGTGGGACCACGAAGCAACCTGGAGTGAGATTGAGGGGGCACACACTGCCTGCAGGAGGGGTGCTGGTGAAAGTGGAACCTGTTTCAACTATGTGCTTTATGGGATGGGGATCTTTGCGATTTAGCCCCTTCTTTTTTCTGAGACTCCAGTAGCAAGGTTTTTATTCTTTTAGTCCCACAGATTGTGTGCTGCCAGCTTGGTTAATAACTCTGATATCTGCTGCAAAGGCAGTCGGGCTGAAATCTCCAGCTCTGGCCATGTAACAGAGCAAATGCAGAGCTCCCTTCCACTGCCAGAGGAGCGAGCATGGCACATTGTTTCTCCTGTGTGCCTGGTTATTTATTTCTGCATTCTGATTCATAATAGCATAATAACAGACTTGAAACAATAAGATAATTATTTGGCTTCTTGGGTGGTTGAAATTAACTGTGCTCACTGCATATTTATTCAGTAAAAAAATGCAAGTTGTTTAGTAATTGCCCAGAAATTCATTATCTGCATAATGTTCTGTTTCTAAATGTGTATTGCATGACCATTAATCTGTGCCAAGAGCAAGCATGCAGCACTATCTGATGTAATTAGTTTTCCCCTTAAATGCCAAGGAGAACATCTGGGCTAATTGCATGTTGTTGACAAAAGTTGCCACGCTGATGGGGGTCCCTGTTTGTGTGCACATGCTCATTATATGTACAAACATGCTCACGATTTCAGTTTATCCTCAAGGAAACTGATAATTCGTACTGATGAGATACTCTCGGTGATTTGTTGCTGTGGTCGCACAATGTCTGTGGGGCAGCTTTAGCAAATGTTAGCAGGAGCAAAATGCTCTCAGTTTAAACAGAAAATGAACAAACCCCTAATGCTGCTTCTTCTGTTTTACTTTTCCAGCCGCCACTGGTCCAGGCGATATTCAGTGGTGATCCAGAAGAGATACGGATGTTGATCTACAAAACCGAGGATGTCAACGCCTTGGTATGTGACTTGGCATGTTATGTGCCTCCTTGGAATACATAGGCATCATGCTTATGGACTGTGGCAATGACAGTATTATAAATGTCCTTAGTAATTAACACATAACAGAATGAAAATGATTTGGAAGTAAGAAATTTGGGGCTTTAGTGGTATCCTAATTAGCAGGCTGATATATAATTGCCTCCAGCAGGTGACTTTAAATTTTCTAAGTGCATGGTAATTATTCCAAATGTGCAGGTCAGTCAGGGACATTGTTTTCTCTCCTACTGAGAAAATGAATGAAAACAGCTGAAAATTGCATACTTTTACTCTCTGTAGAGTTTCCTTTTATGAAGAGTCTTTGCAAATCAGGAGCTGTTATGCATTTGACTCTACTTGAACTAAAGCTTCACTATAATTCTCAGCAGTGAGAGTAAAGAAGCAGAATCTTGGCCACAATTTGCCCACAAAGGAATTACTGTTTTGCAGTTGGCTTATTCTAGCCAGAATGGTAAGCAGCTGTAAACAAGTAGTAGTTGAGTGTTTTGGCAGTAAAAAAAACTCTCCATTTCACCTTGGTCTGTTTTGTGGAAGCTGGGGTGCAGTTTTTCCCCCTTTTTGATTTTAACTTAAATGTGTAATGGTAGAAGTGAGTCCTGCCAGTCCTGACTACGATCTGTGGCCTCTGGAAGTGGTGGGAATATAAAGCAGAAGCAGAATGATGATTTCCAGGTGTTTCCTGGACTTTTGATTCAGCCTTCCTTTTCTTCATGTCTTTCTCTGGCATAAAGCCATCAGTTTATTCATTGCTGACTCCAGCAGTTGGTCTGGTATAGTCTTGGCACTGCAGCTCTTGCAGGTAGTGGGGTCCAACCTTCTGGTTCAGAGCTGCCAAAAGGAACTGAAGAGGTGATCCTGCAGATCTGACTGACTGGGGCCTCCACTCTCTTTGCTATCCAGTAGAAGGAAAGGCTTGCTGCTGTTTTAAATGGGGAATCTGATCCAAGACCTTGGTGTTGGGATTTCCCTGTGATTATCAGTACCTGATTGTTTTCTTGAAATTTCCTAAAAGTGCTTCCTTAAAGAATGATCTTCTGTGAGTTTTCTTCTTGTTTGTTTTTGCTGATGGTCTTAATAAAACAAAGGAAAAAATCAAACCAAACCAACCAAACTCCCCACAACAAGCTAGGTTAACATCATAGTCCTAAAATTTTTTCTGTATTTCATGCTGGATTTTCAAAATAGCATTTCCTGTAGAAGGTTATTGTGGGCTTCTCCAATGTTTTTCTGTCCTTTGGCTACAAGTGTGTTAGTGGTGGTTGCTAGGGAGATGCTCTCAGCTGTCAGGTGCTATATTAGATGAAGAATATGTGTTTTACAGATGAGTACCATAGTACTTAGTAGAAAGTCATTGAATGGTTTTGCCCAGAATACTATTTACAGTGCTCAGAATCCACCTAAGAATGCTTTGCCTGAGCAGCTGTTTTGTCAGGAGCAAAAGGCAAAGCTGTTCTTTGGGATAATTAGAAAAATACCGGTCAACACAAATTCTGAAGATTCTGTTCTGAATAGTGACTGCAGACAAGTGTCAATTGCTTAAAATTTCACTAAAGAAAGATCAAAAGATTTCCCCCTCCTTGTGCTGTGAGCTGGCAATTTGCATTGCATGCTGATGTTTCTATTTTAAGGGTGTTTTTAATTACTTCCATATTAGTGTTTGGTTGCTCACATAAGAGGAAGCTCTGACACCGTTTGGCAGTGATTTGTCCTTTTGTTGATCATTTTGGTTGGCTGTGTTAACACTGGAATAGTTCAAATATAGGTAGAACAGGGATACAAAATAAAAGTCTGGTTTTGCAGCCAGCTTTGGGAATTTCTGAAGTTTTAAAAATTGGGAGGTTTTTAATGTCCAGCAAGAGAAGTATTTGGAAGACAGAAGAAAATGTGCATGGAGAAACTACACAAAATTAGGAATGGATGTGCATACTTCCTAAGAGAGTGTTAGTATCAGGAAAGAGTTGGCAGGAAGTCAGAAGTCTGGAAGGTTAGGGGTTTTTTTTGTCCTGGTAAAATAATTAATAACTTCCCAAGCCTGGGAAGTGCATGTTGATTGAAATGGCTACATTCTGGATGCTGCTGTAATTGTGATTTTTATTTTACAACAAGGTGAAAGCTGTAACTGTTTGGCTTACAAGTGTGGTTTATGCCACTGTCTCCAGTCCCTACCTGTGATTTGGAGGGGAAGTGATGCTGCTTGTGAACCTGAGGGCATGGACACTCTTACACTTAGCAGTGAGCAATTCCCTACCACTGCATCCGAAATAAGCACTATTTCCATGGGAAATGTGGGGTTCCTGTGGGCAGTGTTCAGCAGCCTGTTTTCCCAGGACAATTGTGATACCAGCTGGGCAGTCCAGACTGCTGGATTGATTAGTTTCAGGTAGACATCCTCTACACTTGCTGTTTGGTACATTTAGAAGTAGCAGGGTGATCATGCTGTGTGCATGTAGGTGAGGATTTTTTGGGGTGCTATTTTTACTTAGGGAGGAATGAGAGGGAATGACTCCCAGAATCTGGGGACTATTCTGGACCCAGTTGTAACCCCTTCTTATCTGGGATTCATAACACGTGCAGCTGTGCAGCACCTTACCTACGCAAAGTCCAGCTCTTATGTGCAATGTTACAAACCATAATCCTTCTTGTGAAATTTCCATTTTCATCTCAGTCTGCCAGTTTAGTTTCCCTTCAAAATACCTAAAGTGAAACAAAAAAGTCCAAAAACCTTCTAGTATTCTTTTCCATGAAGGATGTGTTGCTTGCAAGCCAAACCAGACATTTAATTCCCTCTGTTTTTATTTTTCATCCCCTAATCCTGTGTTTTTTGTTGGATAGAACCTTGTTTTTAGCTGCAGAGTGAGTCTGCAGAGGAATGGGCAGTAGCACCAGCAGAGATTGCAAAGCCATACATGCAGGACCATGTATTTAGAGGGTGGTTTATGATGAGATTAGGAGGGCAAGGAGGAAGTCATTATGGAGAGACATATGCATGTGATATTTATTACTTCTTTTTATCCCTCTTAGTAAGGCATAGATTTGCCGACTGCCTTTGTCAGGAGGATTCAGCCTTCATCCAGGTCTTCACACACACACACACACACACAAGTTATATATATTTCTGTAATATTACTGAGCACGTTTCTGGAGGTGGTATGAGCGCTCGAGGGTACAAGTGCACACATGTTTAGGATTGTGAGTCTGAAAGGCTTTGCATGTTTGGCATAGCCCAAGTGGAAACCAGCCTGTTGTTCAGTTTACAGTGACATGTGGGGACTAGGAGAGACTGTAATGGTGTTATTTCAGTAATCCTGGCATAGCAGACCCTCACCTCTGCTCCCATCCAACAAATGATGCTTTCCTTTCTGAAACTGTGGAGCCTTGCAGAAGAGTAAAGCTGTCCTGGAAGTAAATGCTCCTCTTCTAGACAAGTTTTGCTGTGCTGCCAAGTCTTTTGGAGGGTTTAGTAAAGAACTTTGGAAGGCTTCTGCTTTGACACAGTATGACAATTTGGTGCCAGGTAATGGCTGTGATTCCAGTGGGTATTTAGCCCTAGTAGTGCTTTTTATTTAAGTAGGAAGTGATGGAGAATTTTTTTCTACAGAAATTATGAACAATTCTCAATTGCATAAGAAAATTGAATATGAAATTACATTGATATTTGCAATGCAAGGTAACTAGCGTGACTTTTATTTAGATTATTTTGCTTGTTTGTTTAGATTTTTTTTTTAATATTTAGAAAAAAAATTGAACTGTGAAGAAGATCCTCCTGGAGAGACTGAGACTGAAATATTCTGGGTTGCTTTGCTAGTGTAGTAATGGTTACTATGTTATATATATCTGTGCTGGTGAGTCATATTATCAGTGTCCCCAAAATATTTTAGACAGTTAAGGATATATAGACCATTAAAGTCTTTTGGCAAGGTTTGGCTATAGCTGCATTATTTTTTTCAAAGGCAGCAATGTCAGCCTGAAATACTTGAATTTTCTAAATCTTTTCCCATCCCAAGTGATGTATGTTCCCAAATGCCTTAACACTCCTGCCCAAAGTAAAAATTGTATTTATAGAAATGGAGGAGAGATGTAAGACTCTCTTTTGAGTCTTGCACTGAATACCCAGAAGCATTAAAATATTTCCATTCTTTAGGATAACAATTGCTATGGTCTTAATCTGGAAGTAGTAATCAATTTTTAAAATTATGCTTTTCTAGCACAAAAGTCACTGTCAGCCTCATGGAAGGCAAGTGTTAGATGAGGGGGAGAGGAATGGTAATTTTTTTTGTTCTAAAAGATTGAAGTATTTGCCTCCACTACCTCATAAGCAATTAAAGACTCAGTCCAGAAAAATCTTTTGTTTCTGAAGCTAAACTGAAGACTGTGGGGATGAGAGGTGCTGCAACCAGGATCTGCACTTTCAGATGGGAATTTCTATGCTTGGTTATTACCAAGCAGAAGAGAGAGCCCAAGACAGAAGTTACACAGCTTGGCTTTCACCTTCCAGCTGGTGCTCACAATTAAACATTTCAATTTGCTCTGTGAATTACAGACTTTAATAAAAGAATGTACGAGGAAGAGGAAATCCTTGAAGCAGCAGAGGTTTTCTTGGTATACCATCAACTTTTTGCTCTGAGTGGTTGTCAATAGCCCAAGAAGAAGGTGCTCATATGCTTTTAGCCTTTTCAGTAATTCCTAACAGTTCCCAATATTTAGTTTTTCTGAAGTCAAGTTGTATCTGAAAGTTTGTTTTTTAATGGTTTTGCTATTTAAATGAGGTGTACTCAGATGTAATAACTGTTAATGGAGTGAATGAGCAGGAGGTTTGTTTCTGTTATGATGGTGGTTACACTAAATCAGTGGAAGTTATAGCCATTCCTGTGCCTTATTCTGCCATCCAGGCTCATTTTGGAGGTGGTGGGAATCAAAGGCTTCAGGAACTCAGTTTTTGTGGTATATTAAACTCCTCCCGTCAACTCAAAGTATTCCTGTTAGCTGCTCAGTCAGTTTAGTGACAAAGAAAGGATACATACATATATTTTCTGCAGCAGTTGCACTTACATTTTAACAGTGAATAATTCTGTCCTAAGCATCACCTGATCTGAGCAGTTGAATCTGATATAAGATTCAAATCCATTGTCTCCTTTGAGATGTAGGCTATGTTGAGGGGAAAATGTAAGCTCTTTTCTTAATGTGCCTGAATATTTTACATGTGCTGATATGATTCATTCAGTTCAGTATTCTGCTAATCTTCATGTAGCCGAAGGCTCTGATCCAATAAAGCACTTAAGGACTAGTCTAACTTTTAGCCTGTGAGGGCCTTATCAGTGCCACTGTGATCACTTGAACAGTTTAAGCATGTGTTGAGTGTTTTTCTTGCTGAGGCCTTCTGTTCCTGATTGCCTGGCTGTTAGATTCTTAGTTTCTTTTATCTGTAATAAAAAAAAAAAAAGTGTACAGATTATGTTATCATGCAGCATCATCTTTTCTGTTAACTAATATAGGCTACTAATACAGTTTTCATAGAATCACAGAATGCTCTGCACTGGAAGTGACCTTAAAGGTCATCTTGTTCCAACCCCCTGCCATGGGCAGAGACACCTTCCACTAGAGCAGGTTGCTCAAAGCCCCATCCTACCTGGCTTTGAACACTTTCAGGGATGCAGCATCCACAGCTTCTCTGGGCAACCTGTTCCAGTGTCTCAGCACCCTCACAGGAAAGAATTTACTCTTTAAACTAAACCTGCCCTCTTTGAGGTTGAAACCACTCCCCCTTGTTCTATCACTACACATCCCTGGGAAAAGTCCCTCCCCAGCTCTCTTGGAGGCTCCCTTTAGGTACTGGAGAGAGAGTTTATCTCATCTCAGCATGATTTTCTAGCCATTGTTTATACCTTATCTACTCTCTCTTGCTGACCTTCTGTTCCTCTGAGAACTGCACTTGAAGCAGGTCTGATCATTTGTCTGAGTGCTTTTTGTAATCCTGTTATCATCTCTTCCCCCACCTACTTTCCTTGCCTTGATAATGTAGGTTGAGGTTTGGGGTTCTGCCAAGCCACTCCTTGAAACCACAAATTTAATCCTTCTCTCTCTGTGTAGCCTCCAGTCTTTAGATCACTATTGATTTACTTTTGTGCTCCTGTTACCACCATCGTGCAACAAGGATGTCTGGAGCTGAATGGCTGTTGCGAGTGATGGAGGTGTGCCTGTGGGGGGACACTGCTCTGAGGGGGACACAATGACTGGGACAGATGCCTCAGTTCCTGTGTTTCTGTATCAGTCCTGGGCACAGTCTAAACAGGAACTTGAGGAGGTTCCTCCACTGAGTTGCTCAACCACACGCTCGGCTGTGGGCGTAGTGTGTGGGCTTCTCCCTGCCAAACGCCTGGAAATGTTGCCTGGAGGGCTCTGTGTTCAAGTGAACTCTGATTTGTGCCTGGTTGTGATAAATGGAGACATTTTAGGATTTTTTTCCTCTTGGAGAAATGAAGCTTAAATTCAGTTTAAGGATTAAACCCATCTTCCTTTGAAACCTTGATTTTTCACTCAATATGATAGGATTTTGTTTTGATTTTAAAAACTGAAAGCTGAGAAATCTTGCAGAGCTATTCCTGTTACAAAAGGATAAAAATTGCAGTTTTCTGTTTCGTGTCCTTTCCTCCCTCAGTTACCAAATTTCCATCAGATTTACAGTGTAGTACAGAATATTGCTTATAATCAATAAAACACTGAGTAGCCTTGGTTCCTTGATATAGAAAATTGCTTGGTCTTGTATCGTTCGCATTCATCTTCGTACTGCTCTGCTCTGTTGCCAGGCTTGGCTGTGTTGCACTGACAGGTACAATGGCTTTTGCAAATACGGTTGTACTAAAGAGAGCTTCAGGCATGAATCCAAACAAACTAAAACAAATAAGACTGATTCTATTTTTTGTATACACGTTTGATCTGTCAGCGTATTTTTTGCCATGAGTAGCCTTAAGACAGGGACTGTGAAGGCTGTGGAAGGTCTGCTGTGCACTCATGTAGCCTGTAGAAGCTGGTCTGTGGTGGATTATGTGTTAGAGACTGAGCATATGGGAGACTGCAGCTTGTGATTTTGGCTCCTGAGCAGGCACTGGATGGACACTGGTTAATATTCTTTTAATTTGCCTACCATGTGGGGGGGTGAAGTTCTTTAAGAGATCTTCCCCTCTGACCTGTGACAATCAGGGTTTTATATAATCTGTCTTCTGAGCGTTCTATGTGCATGCCCATACATAAGACCAAAACCCAATGAAGCAGAATTTGAGGACTACATACATTATGTATGTTTAAAAAAACATTTATACAAATATAAAAATTAAAGATAAATTATTCCGGTGATTGGAGTGCTGGGAAACGATTTTCAACCTTCACATAACAAATGGTTCTGCCACACTGCTTTGTCCACATTTATAGCATACTTTGAAGATAATTCCAAAATAGCTTACAGTTGATGACCTCTTGGGCATGTTAAAAGTGATATTTTTCATAACAGACTCAGAGTTTTTTTTCGGGGACAGAATGAGAATACTGGTAGGCTTTCTTTGCTGGCATTGTTTGCAGGAAGTGCTGAATTTGTTACTGGCATTAAAACATTTAATGCCAGTAGGTTGCAATAAGTTTGATTAATCAAGTCTCTTAGAACTTATTTTTGTGATTAAGAAACCAAAATGAAATACATTTAAGACTGGAAACAGAGATCAAGTAGCACAATGAGCAGTATTAGCATTCCTTTGATTGTTTTTGCCTGTATTGTAATATTTAGCAGTTTCTTTTAAAGACCTGTGTTCTGAAATAATCTGAATAAAGCAATAAAAGAAAGGGTTTTTTTGGTGAACATTGTATCTACACTCCTTGAAATTAGAAAAGACAATCTTGAAAATGGACTCAATTTGGAGTGTTACAAAAATCAAATAAAAATAGATTTATTTCAGAACTTGTATATATGATTATGAGCAATTCTTCTAAGTTTAAACATACAGATTTGATTGGTAATATTTTCTTTATTAGTCAACCTTCAAAGGTTAATCAAGGTGTACATGCCCATTTTGGGCCGCTGTAGATATCCAGGCTAAATGGTGCACAAGAACCTTTGTAGACTAAGAGGAGTTTGCATCTTGACCTTGTGTTTGGTTCCAAACTGTTCTCCTGAGATATCCTTCTGAAGACTCTGGTGTGATATTGTTGATTCAAACTGCATTACAAAGTCTGATATCCAGAAGCATCTGAATTATGTTGGTGTGATACTTAAGAGTGGAAAATGTCTCTGAAAGAGACCCACAGATGGTGTCTTTCCTTAGATTTGATTTCATCTACCTGTAAACAGGATATCAGAGTAAAGACAGTGTCTCTGTCAGGTCTGGTGGAAGTAAGTGATAAAAAATTGAGGATTGTTGGGAGAGCATGTGTTGTTGAGAACTTGAATTTTGTTCTTTCACTGGCTGAGATTGCATTTCTGATGATAAACAGGAATGCACACAGAAAAATAAATAAAGATATACAAATCCTTTGCTCTTTCACACCAATGACCTATTGACCATGTTTTATAACTGGACAATCTATGGTTTTGTAGGATGCTGAGAAAAGAACTCCTCTTCACGTTGCATCATTCCTGGGGGATGCAGACATCATTGAGCTTCTCATTTTGTCAGGTAAGGTGACATCTCTTGCTGCTATTAATTGGCAAAATATCTAATTGTGGAGCACAAAGAATACCCAGCAAAGCATATATGAGTGAGTTCTGGGCATTGCCTGTTTCTCAGTTTCACAGAGCTGGTTGCATTTGTTGCAAGTTTAGAATATATATGTAAATTTGGTGATACAATTATAAAACACACACTGTGACTGAGCAGAATTAACAAAGTAACTAGGTTTTAACAACTTATAAAGCATTCCAACTTGTGATTCAGAAACTTGCTGAAGTACATATTTGAAACGTGGGTTCACATCCTGGAGTACAAGAGAAGAATTCCTGTTAAGAAAAAGTTATGGAATAATAGCAAAAAAGTTATAAATGAGTTTAAATGAAGTATAAGTGCAATTTACATTAGAAGCATGCTTCTAAGAGTTGGGAAGTTTATTTGGATATTACAAACAGTGTAGCAGGATGTTTCTAAACAAAAGAAATTTAAAAAATATTTCCTAACTGTTGTAGTGACAAAAAACATGATCAAAATATGTCAGAACAAAGCATAAAGCAGACATCTCTCAAGAAGCAAGCATAATTCATGGCAAACTCCTGGATGTGCTTGCAGATTTCAAAGGCAGTGTTTTTCTAAAAAACTACAGTTCTCTAGCAGAACTGTAAGAGAAAAGCTTATGGGGATTTAAGAATGTGGGACTGAAAGAAACCTTATGGCACAAACATCTAACCTCTTGCAAGCAAACTTGCTACGTAATTGGTTTCAAAAATTTTTAGACTTCTCCTTCAAATGAATTGCGTATTTTTTCAAAGTTATTTCAATATTCTCAGCCCTGTGCTTATAAGGCATCTTCTAATTTCCAGCCTTAAATCCTAGAAAAATTCAGGATGGAGGGTATTTCTAGAGATGACCTTATCCAGGCCTCTGCTTAAAGCACCAGCCAATTTCAAAGTTACATCAGGCTGTTGATGGGTGCATTCAGACATATTCCAATGGGTGCATTCAGACACAAACATATTTCTTTGGATTGCCAGTCTAGCCAGACCTGGAGAAGGCGGAAAATGAGAATTCATTTTGCTGTAGCTTTGTGTTTCCTCTGTTCATTTTGGAAGGAGTTCTGGGTTGCCTGATTGCTTAGTGAGGGTAACTAGTTGGACATACATCACTCATCAGATCTTTCTGCTCTGACCCTGATGGCAGCAGAATGGTTGAAATGAACATTGCTCCACTGGCAGGTTATGCCTGGGTGGGTTTTCAATGTGCCAAATACAAACCTGATTTTCAGCCTTGGGAGGTAAGAGTCAATAAACTTCATCTGTGCATGTGTTCCTGCAGCGTGTGTTGTTTGTCACATACTGTTGTTCCAGTGTGTGTGAGGAGATTGCAGGAGCAGTGTATTTTTTCAAGTTTTGCAAGTAACAGCAGAGGCAATAGCCTCATAAAGAGAAAGTGGAGCCATTTTGCCCATTTCTCTTGTGACTCCAAAGAGTATTAGAAAATGTCCTGGTGAACACTGTTTGGTTTAATCACATTCCTAATGAGGGAGGAAGGCTTTCTAGTGTTCTTCTGGGGCACTTAGTTCCAGCACCTCACTGTCAAAATGTCATCCACGGGCTATGGGGTTTGTCTGATCAACAGCATAAAATGTAGGTGATATATCTTGGGGTTTTTTTATATATCCGAGTGTGGAAAACTTATAATGTGGGCTTTTAAAAATTGACCTTTGTGTCAGTGGGACTGGCTTGGGGTTCAGTCTGCAGGAACTGTGTGGATCTTTCCCAAGTAGCTCAGCACAAGTCAAAATTAATTTTGTGTTGTATATTCTGCTTATTCATTGTTCTTTAATATCTGAAGTATCATTACTCATGATGAGCGTGAGTACTTGTATCCAAGACTAGGTTTGGAGGTTTCTGATGTTTGGAGGAGAAGGTTTGTGAGTTCTTATAAACACCTCTGTGACTGTGATCTCTCCATGAACTAGGCTGCAAAGACAACTGCAGCATCTTCCTTTGCTTCACCTCTTCATTCAGTAAACTCTGGTAGTAAAAGTAAATCATAAAATATTAATCTGAACATAACATTTAGTTACATAAGCAGAAAAACTTTGTTGTCTGACTTAAAATTAGATGGTGTTTTCCCAGAGAGAAAGCACAAAAAAGAAAGCTTGCTGGTGTCAAGCAATATTCTCAGCATGAGCAGAAACTAGGAAGAGTATCAACACATTTCATTTTGTGCAGGGTTCAGGGGAGAAATTAAATTAAATATGCACATTCTGAGATTTGTGGTCCAGAAACTGGTTGCAGCACAAATAAATGTAATGTCTAATGAATAAAATTTCTGCCCAGGTGGTTGGAGAGAGACCAGGAATGGCTTTCTAGGTAGCCACTGAAATGGAGTCTGTTTGGAATTGATACAGGAGAGAGAGTGCCAGATCCCTCAACTGGTGTGAGTCACCCTGGCCCATTAAATGTCAGAGCCAGATAGGTTTACACTAGCTCAAAGGTCTGATCCATAATCATATGGTTCAAACTGGGGAAATGTGCTGTGTGGTTTTGTTTTTCCAGGCTACATGAAAGCAGGGAGCTTTGAGCATTTCTTCACCACCTTTCTCTCAAAAAGGAGAAGGACCAGGGTAACCATCTCACATAATGAAGCTCTGTATGATGACACAGTCATGGATGTGCAAGAACAACTGTCAGGGCAAATGCAAGCTCCATTCTCATTTGTGCTGGTGCCTCCTTCCATCCTGGACTTTGAGCTGGTTCCTGAGGGCATTATGTTTGAGCTTAGTCCCTCAGCCCTGGTTCCCCACCAAGGCACTTGCCATCTTGGCAATATTACCATGCCTTACTGTGTCAGAAGGCTCTGAGCTTCTGGGCAAGAAGTTGTGGAACTGCCCTTACATTTCTGTGGGCCTATTGATGTGGTGTCTTATGGCAGGAGCTGGAAAGGTGCATGTAAATAATGACATTAATTGGTTAAAGAGTGGAATTTTCTTCCTCCATTGTCTGTTCCTAATTCTGGAGATATAGACTGTGGAATCTACCTTTGTTAGAGATGTGGATTTGGCAGACATGCTAGATGGAAAACTGTACTTCAGTTATGATAAAGAGATGTTAACTTTATTCCTGAAAGCCAGCATTGAGTTGTTTATTTCAGATCTCGAAAGAGCAGAGACAGTTTCAGATTTATTTCCTCTTCTGGCAGAAAAATTTAAGAGTGAAAAACGGCAAAGATTACAACACAGCCATATTAAAGAAAAGTGGAATACAGAAGGCTTCCTCTCTGTTGATTTTGTCTGTAATATTATATTATGTTGTCTGCTTCAGCCTCACAAAGCAAGTCCCTATAGCTAAGCCTTTCCTTCAAGCTGGGGGTACTAGCCCTCCCAACAGCAGTGCAGAAGATGAGGTTGAGAAAAGGCTTTACTCTGATGAGCTTTTTTTTTCAAAGTGGAAATTTCATGGGGTGGGTGGGTGCTGTGGCTACCTGAAAGGATTTTAAGTGAAATCTTTAAAGCAACTTATGTTTTCAGGGAAGATTGCACTATAAATGACACAATATACATCATGTTGAGTGTGTATCAGCCCTCTTTGTCCTAATAAACAGAATAATTCACTGAGTATTGTAGGAAGTGCAATATGGTTATGGCACTTGGTCCAGAGTGAAGAGAGGGACAGTGATTTTCTGGGTGACTTTGAGGAAGTGCTGTGGGATGGACTTGAAAATTTAAGTTTCTGAGTTTTGTACACAGCTCATTTTAGATGTATTAGCATGTTCTAGAGGACTTAGTCTTTGAAGTTGGATTTCTGTGTTACTCAGTTCTTTCAAAGGGCTGTTCTCAGTTCCTGGAGTATAGAGGACATCTTTGAAACCATGAGCATTGCTCCTCGAGTGCCTCTGCTTGGTCATCCTTAAAATGACAGATATTTTCTGTCCCTGAAGGAGTGCATCAGTGCCAGTGAAGTTTCTTCATGGTCATTAACCGCTGCCTGCAAGAAGCTGCTGGGAACCTAAAAGCTGAATTGCAGTGAGGGAGATGGGCAGTACAGGGGGAAATGTTTTGAAACTTCTCTTCAGAAGAGGTGCATCTCAGTAGATGGACAGCAGCAGCTTCTGTAACAGGCAACAGCTGAATTGTGGAGCTCCTTGAAAACAGAAATCACAAACATATTCCACTGATGCATTGAATTAGATGTCTAAGAGCAATTTCACTATTTCACACAAAGACGCACAAAGAGGTAAAAGCATGTGGAAAACAGCTGAGAAAGAAAAGGCTGATGGCATGCTGTATATTATTTTATTTATACTGGTATTATTTTCCTTTAACTGTTTTCTTTAGCTATTTTCTTGTCAACTATTACAGTTTATCAAAAGGTAAGTGGATCAGTGAAGAGCAGGAATAGCTACTGATGGAGACACTTCTCTAGGTTTTCTAATCATCTTCATACTCACCAATGCCACTGGAGTTGGTGAATACTGAGGAATATATATTTGTCACACTGCTACTCCACACATAAGCCTTTCTGATTTGCAGCCATCTGCTTGTAGGAGTTAGTGGATGGGTAGAAATAAAAGAAACCTTAGTTAAGAACATAAGGCAAAAAAAAAAAAATCTAAACCTAAAAGAAGGTATTTGCCAGCAATCACTAGGAATTCACATAAGCAGTTTGCTTCTCCAAGGTCTCTACCATGCCAAATCAGGATAGTGGAAGGTTCCCTGAAGTTCTGTCAGCTTCCTGATGGTGGGTAAAACTGCTTTATATATCTCCAGGGCCTTACACAGTGTAGGGAAAGGTCAGGATACTAATGTGTCAACTGTAATGGCCTTCTCATGAAGACAAAAGAAGCTAAAAGCTTCCTTGCTTAGATTCATTAGAAAACTCTTTGAAAGTGTGTCTTTTCTAAAGGGTATTTTTCCAGAGGGCAGGTTGTACCACCAGGTACCATGTTCTGGGGTGAGTTTGGAGGATTGCCTCTAATTGTTGCAGTAGTTATGAAAGTGGCTTGCTTTTTCTTGCAGCCAAAAAACTGCATCCTGACTTGTGGAAATATGCAAGAACTTGTTTCTTCTCTGATTATCTAGCACAATTCCCAATAACCACGGTGATTCAGAGGCAAGCATCTTAATATTCCTGAGAATCTGCTCTTGGAAAGTACTTGTGATTCAGAGAGTGGGATTTATTAATTACAGCCTTTTGTATGCACTTAAGTTATGGTGCAAAATGAAGCTTAAGAATCCCTTTGTTCATGAAGTTCAGAGGCTCATCCAGGCTATATGCATGATACTTGTGCTTCTTTACGTATTTTTCTGTCTGTGCTACTCTTCTCAGACCAGTATTGCTGCCTGTAGACCTGTACGGTACAATATTGTCAGGTTAAACCCTTTAAAAAATTAGCTTCTCTAGTCCTTATCACTAGATTTCTTTTCTGAGGTATCACATCAGTGAATAGCTTTAATATTTCTTGCAAACAAACCCTTTTTATCACACAGATGTGCAGGATCCCTTTTTAAATTTTTGGATCTTGGAGACAAGAGATGGTTGCTCAGACTGGTTTCCTTCAGTATGTCTGCAGACAGCAGCAGTGCTTTGAGCAAAGAGTTGCTTTTCTTCCCCCCAACTGTATCAGTTGATCTAAAAAATGCATATACATAGACATACATGTACATACATACATATTTAATTCCTTCCAACAAATCTTGCTCCTTCTGTGTCTTGTAAACAAAGCAATTCCTAATAATGATCCTATTTATCCTTTCTTTCCAAATCATGCTTTATCTATCTGACATCTGGAAATACATTTCCAAGGTGAACATGGTGCCAGGAGAGTCCTGGGGAGCACTGAGAGTACCATGTACTCAGCTCTGGTTACTAGGAAACAGCTGGGCAAGGCTTTCAGTGTCACACCCAAGGCGTGGATGTAACCTCTGCTGTTTATTTGCAGGCGCTCGTGTTAATGCCAAGGACAATATGTGGCTGACTCCTCTCCATCGAGCAGTTGCTTCAAGAAGTGAAGTGAGTAAGATTTGATTACCCTGCTCTTGCACATAAACAATGTGCTGGGGGGAAAAGCAAACCCTGGAGAGCTGTAATAGGTGCATGGGGATGCAAAGAGGGAAGGCATAGATGGGGTGGGATAGAGTCCACAGGGGTCTACAGTGCCCACATCATCCTCAGGTGATGAAAAAAGAGGCATAAATCCCTGTGTATGTGTGCATGCTGTGTGTATGCCAGAAGGGAGTGGAGGTGGATGTGATCCAGCACACATTACCACATAGTTTGTTTTGGTTAATTACATTTCAAGGCATCCATTAGGTTTTCTGTTAATGCATTTGATTCGTGCACAGGGGAGAGTTTGTCCATATTTCTTCTAATTGACAAAAAGAAATCTTCTGGCATCATGTTGAATCTCTTCTACTGCTATCTTAAAAAGGAACAGTAATAACTATTGGGAATGCAGCTCAGGCATGACTGTTTTCAGCTGCACCATTATTCTTGGCTTTCCAATGTGGACCTGCCTGTCTACTTTTATCCTCCTAATACTTAGTTAACAGTGAGCCCAACTGCAGACCAAACTGGCTGCTGGGGACAAGGGGAGGGGTTGTAAAGGAGACAGAGGGTGGCTGTCTTCCAGAGACTGATGGACTTGAATCACCTCCGTAACAGCCCAGCGCTTGCCAAGCCTGGAGGCAGGAATCCTGGGCTCCCTTCTGAACTCGGGCATTGTTTGGCTGCTGGCTGAGCTTCCCAGCTGCTGGCATCCACTGAAACCCTCTGAAAGGAATATCTGATAGACTATGAATGCTGTAATGAGGCAAAATACAAAAAGCCATGTTGGAAAACAAAGATCAGACTTAAACCTTAAAAAACAGCCACAGTCTTTCTGATGCAGGAATTGCAGTGTGCTTGGTTTCTTTTTTTGGATGTGTCACGGTACATGATTTTTGTTGTCAGTGACAGTCCTAAGAGAAAATGTGAGTCTCTCTGTGGGTTTGTGTGTTATCTTTAACTCTTTGTCAGCTGAAGCACAATGAGAAAGTTCTGGTACCTCAGTGAGTACCCAGGTGCATTAGTGAGGCAGCAGGGGAAGACACCAGCCTTTGGTGCCTTTTCATGGTCTGCTATAAGTTTTATAAACACTAAATAAATATAGATTTATTCTCCTGGCCTTTTTTCTTTGTTATTTATGTTATAATTGTTACTTTTGGTAACAATGTGAAAACAGGATTCAGCATTTTTGAGACTCTTTCAGAGCTGCTTTTTGCTTTCTTGCACAAGTGAACAAATGTGCAGCTTTGATAGTGAGTATAGTAGATAGCAATAGGTGAATTTATAGTTCCCATTGAATAGTAGAAGATGAATTAATGGTCCAGAAGTTAACAAGTAGGACTTGGTGTAATTTTTGAAGTTCTTGTTAGCACAGTTGCTTTTAGAATGATCACCAACAAATTTTAAGTTTCATTATTAATCTTTCACTGTGAAGCTTTCACAGGATTCAAAAGTTGTCTCTGTGAATCGTTTATATGTTGGTTAAAAGAATGAACGTTTCTTTACTTACGTCTTAATGATTTTTCAAGGGTTTTAAACGTTTATTTACACATCAGCAACCCTTAGGTGTGTCTCTGTAGAATTGTTAATGGTTATAACAGCTTTCAGACTTCTACAGTTGGGAAAAGTGAACGGATTTAACTCTGATAACTTGGGATAGCTAGAGACACTGACTGCAGAGGCTTACACCACAGCTGTGCACTGCATGCATGTGGAGAAACTATATTAATGAAAGCATTGCTCATGCTCTCAAAAGCAACAGAATTAAAACTTTTCCATAAGGACTTTAACATTTGATCCCAAATCTGATAGACCAGCAGATTGCAGACGTAAACCAAAATGTGTAAATGTTTTCCTTTAAAGTCAAAGTATTTTTAGTTTAGGCTGTTCAGTCCTTATTATTCACTTCTAAAAATTCTCCTTAAACTTTTTCTTTATTTCACTAAGTGCATGAATATTCCTGCTGACTTCATGTCGCAGCTGGGTAGGTCTCCAGTGAATTACATTTAAATGACTTTTAAAATAGTAGGCCTGTAATTTGAAAAACAGAATCCTGTTGAGACATCAACAGTCATATGTCATTATTGGTGTTGTAAGAGATGCAATGTCACTCAGTGAACAAATCTGTTAGAGGGCAGTTTGTGAGATGGCTGTAGAAAATGAAATTGCTGAGATCAGTTGAGGACAAAGACATAAAATTCTTAGTGATGTATGTACTGTTGATACAGACTGCAGGGACTCTCCTGGGCCATTCTAGATATAAAAGTACTATTTAAACATACTGTATGCATTTGTTACTCATTAATAAAATTTTGGCTGGGCTTAACAGAAAGCTTTTCAGTTTATGGGAAAAGAATAAGGTACTATGTAGGACTAGGGCTCTCCCACGTACCAGATGTGAGTTGTATTTATCAGACAAGGCTGCTTGAATGCTACTGTGTCCCAGTAGTTCCTTTGTATTTTGTTTGTTTGTGGGGGGAAAAAAGAAGAAGAAAAGAAATGTAATTTTGAGAAAAACTTGGGGTTTTTATCTGACTTGCGTAATGGCAGATGCATGAGTAGAAGCAGAAATTAACTGATTGTGAATTCTCCAGCAAGAGAGACTCTCAAGAGAGAACAGTACATTCTTCTCACTGGGAAATATTCACTTTTAACCAACAAAATTAACCTTAAAGATGTTGTTTGGTCTCAGACTGACAGAATGGATATTGCAGTGAAGACCCTTGGCCTATGCTTAGCCCTGGGGGAGGAAAGGAATGCTGATGCTAAGTTGGGGACACCAGCATTCTCATGTTTTTGCAGGGCTAAAATTTTGTTTTCAAAACACATTCTTTTTTATTTTCTCCTTTTTCCTGTTTATAAATAAAGCTTACAGCAATTTGCTGTGATTTTATTGTCCGAAATGACACGCTTTCCATTTTGTAAATGATTCCTGTGGCAGTGTGTACTGAGTTTACATGGCAGGGTTCTGGTAGTGGGGAGCTGTAGGGGTATCTTCTGTGAGGAGCTGCTGGAAGCTTCTCCATGCCTGACAGAGTCAATGCCAGGAGGCTCCAGGGCGGTCCCACTGCTGGCCAAGGCTGAGCCCTTCAGGGATGGTAGCAGTGGCTCAAGTGAGTGCACTCATTTCTTCATTGAGAGCACACCCATGATGACTGAGGTGTACTGAAGGTTAATCAGCTGAACGGGTTGGGCGCTCTGTGTAGGACGTGCTTTGGACATCCCCCAATCCAGCTGGGAAGCTTTGACCGTGAGGTCGCTGCTCTAAATGACAGCAGAGGTGATGTGTGCTCTGGCACTGGTATCAGCAACACGGTTTGACAAGGCTGGGAGGTGCTTTTGCTAAGTGGTTCTCGTGGCCGCGTGTGCTGTGGGTGAGGCACCCGCACGGAAGGGCCGTGTTGGTTCCGGCCGCTGGGCCATGGCTGTGGCGCCGCTGCCGTTGCAGGAGGCCGTGCAGGTGCTCATCAAGCACTCGGCCGACGTCAATGCCCGGGACAAGAACTGGCAGACGCCGCTGCACGTGGCGGCCGCCAACAAGGCCGTGAAGTGTGCAGAGATCATCATCCCCCTGCTGAGCAGCGTCAACGTGTCGGACCGCGGCGGGCGCACGGCGCTGCACCACGCCGCCCTCAACGGCCACATCGAGGTGAGCGTGGCAGCCGTGCCGAGGGCTGCACGGTGCTTTGTGTTCCTCTTTCATGCTCTTCACCTGCTGTGGCTGGGTCTAGGCTGAGCCCCTTATCCCTGACCCCGTGGTTCCTGTCCCTGAGCTGCTTTCCAAAGTGTGACGGGTTCCGTACCTGCAGGAACCAGGCAGTGGCTGGAAGGTACCTGCGTAGAGCCTGTGTGCGTGCAGACCTGGAGAGCTGGCTGTGCCACCAGTTCCAGCAGCTCCAGGGTGCCCTTGGCTCTTTTGAGCTGGACTGCCTGTGAAAATAAGCATGGCAGAACACAAAGAAGGGAAAACTGGTGGATTCGTTTCATACTGAAGAAACGTGCAGCTGTGTGAGATCCAGTCACTCTGCTTTTCTGATTGGTCTTCTAGAAAATGTGCTTCTGTTTTTTCCTACAAGCAAACCCTTCTAGTATTATTATTGTTTAAGTATATGAAAAAACTTAGGTAAATAAAGCCCCTAGGTTTTTGCCTCCTAGGTTCTGCTAGAGTCTTTAGATCCAGGTATAAGGATCCTCATTTGCCCATTTCACACCTGAAGCTCTAGATATGGAATATAAACTCTTAGACTGGAACAGGAGGCTTCTGTCAACAAAAATTGCTCAGTTGTACTGTAGTTAAAAGAAGAGAGGATGGTAGTTCCTGTGAAACAGTGATGGTGGTTGGCCTTTAAAATACTCCACTATAGATAAGAGAGAGTAATGCCTGTGTCTGTCATAATCTAAATCTTTTGGATAGAGAATATCAGAAACAAAAATTGCATATATGCTGTTATTTATTAGCTAATCTTTGTGATAAAACAGTGTATAAGAGGAAGACAATTGTCTTGTTTTCGAATTTAGGATTTTAGAATGTTTTGCTGAAAAAGTGGCTGTGATTTCCTGCCCCCCCCTTCCCCTCTGCCCCCCATTTTTCTTGCATTTAATGTTGGATAATTGGCAATGGGGAGAGTAGCTTTTCATCTCTTAGCTGTGCTGTCTGAAAGGCCAGCATTGTACAGGAAGCAGCCTGGTCCTGTCCACACTGCTATGGACACATGGGAACTTAATGAACATCAAGAAATAGACACACTTTGTGGAAAGCTCAAGATGATCTTAGGGTTTGTTGTGATATGGTGTGGAGGAATCTTATCCCAATCAACAAAAAACAGCTTAAATTTGTGTTATCAGTAAAACTAAGAGCAGAGTTTCACTTCCAGCCCTGCTTCTGTTGCAGGTAGTTTGCCAAGTTGAATTAGAAGGACAATCTAATAGCAGTGTCCTGCAGGCTCTCAGCCCTCTCTGTGGACACAGAACTTACCCTGGTTACCTGTGACTGTCACCAGTCCATGTCATTAATGCACAGGGCTTTGAACAGTATTTGTGTCATTCACAGAATTATCATTCAAATGCAGTGTTTTGTGATCCCAGCTTTATTGCTGGATTGATTTGTTATACACCTTTGAGTGTGTGATCTGGAGGATTGGTTTATCTGCTGTTGTTACTTCTAGATGGTGAACTTGCTGTTAGCCAAGGGAGCAAACATCAATGCTTTTGACAAAAAGGACAGAAGAGCTCTTCACTGGGCAGCGTACATGGGTAAGGCTTGGGCTGCTGCTCCTTCTTCTTAATTCCCTATTCACAAATGAACAGCATGTCTTAAAATGGACAAGAACAGACCTGGCCCTGGAAAGTGAGTGTTGTAATTATCCCAAACAGGGAAAGGTTCAGCTGATCTAAATAAACACTGTCCATTTATGGGTTTGCAGCTAGTAAGATCTTGGCTGTGATTCCTTTTTAAGACAGTTAATTGTGAGGGTTTTGTGTTGCTTTTTCATTTTGGTCTTTTTATCCTGACTCTAATTCCAGCCTGAACTGTATTTGTGGTTGAGAAAATACAGGTTATATTTGTTTCAGGTTTGGCTAAAAACTACTTTATATAAAATGCAGGTAATTATGATAATAAATTTTGCTGCTTATCTAAGTTTAGAAGTAGCTAAGTTATGATGTTCTTAGGAAATGCACGATAGGTGCTTTCTTCCTTTTAGGAGCAAATTGTCATCCTTTACTCCAGAGTAGACAAAAGCAACTGAATGTCTGTTCAAAAAATCAGTGCTTAACTAAATCAACTGACCTTATCATTCCTTTCAAGTTAAAGGCAAATTTCTTACAGCGGGGCATTATAATTTAAAAATACAAGATTGCCTGTGATAGTGGTCACACTTGCTCAAGAGCTTTTGTTGGCCAAGCTGTATATTTTAGATTAAAATTATGGGGGACTTGTGTGCCCTCAGCCAGGAACTCTTTCATTTGACCTGTCAGAACTCTTGATTTTAATCGTGGCTCTTTTGGAAGTGAGATAATAGGAGATTTCAAACTGTGAGAAAAGCATATTGTGTGGTTTTTTGATATACACAGACAGATGGAAAAGCTCTTGCCAACAACTGTGATGTGGCTTTTGAGCTAACAAGCTTTGAACTTCGCTCTGTAGATGTGGAAGGCTTGTACATTATGCTGTGCAATTCCACACCTCTTTTGCACTTAAATATTTTCAGAAATTCATGATGTATTTTTAAATTTAGATAATATCTAAGGCCTAAATGAACAATGGAGTCGATAGTGCAGTTTAGACAGAATTCAGATAATGAGACCTGATCATCTTAACCTGTAAACCCTCACATAGTTTCTTGAATGTCTGATTATCTTTGGACTTTATCTATACAGCTTCCTAAGTCCTGCACATGACCAGAGCTGTCTCTGTCATGAAAGTGCTGTACAACTCAGATGGTGCACAACTTTGTATGGTGTTTGGCCTAATAGATGCTTAATTTTAAGATAGTTCTGCTTCAGCATGAAGCAATAAGACTACTCCTCTTCATTTGGTAATTTATTAAGGTTTTTTTTTTTATCACTAACAAAACCCACGAAGTGTTAGCAGTTGTGTTTGCAGATGACATCAGTTGGATGCTGTTTTGGGAGACTTGTATTGCCATTCTCCTGTGCTCACTGTCCCTTCTGTAAGAAGGAGAATAAAGCACAAACTGTTAGCTTTAGAGAAATAAATGGAAAATAAGTGTGGTTTTGTTCTTCTATTGACTGGAAAACCAATTCGTTAAAGAGATACTTGACAAATCTGGGGAAAGTGAATGCATGGATTTCTTGACAAGGCCTCGAGCTAGGATTAGAAACATTTATGAGAAAGCTTTTTTTTCCCTTTTAAAACTGTGGGAGCATTTTGAAACAGCAGTGAAAGGGCAGTGCATTAGTAAGAAAGTAGTAGTTTGGGAGAAGTGATGCTGTAGGATTATATACTCATTGATAACTATCTGTAATCTTTTGAAGGTCACCTGGAAGTTGTTGCCTTACTGATTAATCATGGTGCAGAAGTGACTTGCAAAGACAAGAAGGGTTACACCCCACTTCATGCAGCTGCATCCAATGGGCAGATTAACATTGTAAAACAACTCCTTAACCTGGGGGTAGAGGTATGTGGTAATGTGCACTCTTTTCCTCCCTATTTAGAGATAGTCTTTTCTTCGTTCTTAGTGATGCTGCTAAAGACAGTGGCAGAGCTTCTAAAGAAAAGAGGTCCCATTTTCTGGACCACTTCATGCTTCACGTGGTTATTGGTTCAAGAGACAGGAAATACTCTGTATTAAAAAAAGGCTGATATTGACAGTAAATTCCAGGCCACCTTGCTGAAGAAATCAGGAGATGTTCCTGCAGAAGAAGATGGAGTAATGAAATTTTCCTTAACTCGGCATTTCCTTTGATATGATGAGTGGTTGTTCTCAACCTCAACACACTGCATACTTTACTAAACAGCAGCTCAGGCTGTTTTAGTTTAGAGACCTGTATTTCCTCTGAAACTGATGGATTATTTTCACTCTGGAAAACAAGTTTTTTTCAGTGCACAGACTTCTCTTTATTGTCAACTCCTCAAAGCAATGGTGAGATGACCAGAGGAACCTAATCAGACAATTAATCGGAGATGTCAAAGTTATTGCTTTTACCATTGCATTTTCAGCTGACCTGATCTGCCAAAAAATTGTCAGAAGTTCGTGTTCACAGGCTGTTGGCTGTGAAGTTCAAGGGGAGTTGCTGTTTCCTGTTATTAGCAGTGCCTTGCTAATAACTGCCTTTAACTTCCATGTTCTCCACCACTGGGAATATGATCTTTGAGATGCCTGTGTTTCGTGGAAAGCTGTTCGTGCCATCCCTGAGTCTTTTGTGCAATCTGTCTTGTCCTATTTTACAGAACAGTGGTTGAATACTAAGTTGGTCATCAAGAAGTAACATAATCTTAATTACATCTTTATAATACTGAGCTACTGAAAGTGGTTTCTTACTGAAGTGTAAATGTCTGTGCACTTTCACATTTCCTTCACTCAGTTACCTTTACTTCCTATCCAAAATAAATCTGTGGAAAAAAGCTTTTATACCTGGTTCTGTTCACAAAAACTCAATACTCACTATTGTTAGTTTTTTGAAGATAAAGATTGTGAGCTTTTTATTCATCCTGCTTTTCCAGTTACATTTAAAAGCTTTCCAGCTTGTTAGGACTTTTGTCATCATGACATAGTCCTAATATCAGCTTTAAGCTTCACACTGGCTTTTAGAAATGGTCAGCAGGATAGAAAGTTAATGATAGAAAAGGTAAAGCATTCCAAGTTCAGCTGTCTGGGAGTATAATTTGTTGATGAAACCTACTGGTGAGAACTATGCCCTGTGACAGTTCAGGCCTGCAGCTATTTCCATTTGCAGTGCGTGATGCGTTACGTAAAATGTTAAGCTGATGTCTGTAATTTTGACTATGTCTCCTTGTCTCATTTTAGATTGATGAAATGAACATCTATGGAAATACTGCACTTCACATTGCCTGTTACAATGGTCAGGATTCTGTTGTTAATGAGCTGATTGACTATGGTGCTAATGTAAATCAGCCTAATAATAATGGATTCACTCCCTTGCATTTTGCTGCTGCCTCCACTCACGGAGCACTGTGTCTTGAACTACTAGTGAATAATGGGGCAGATGTTAATATTCAGGTAAAACTTGCATTTCAGCTCTACAGTTTTACTTTATCCTATTTTGAATATCTCAGGAGGAAACTGTAATAACAAGTACAACATGGCTTTAAATCCTTGATGGAATTAGAGTGATGCTGAGAATGTTGATCATTAAACTGTTTGGGTGAGATTACTTCCAAGCAGAGGAGCTCTCAGTGCCTTGGTAAATATAATGACAGCTATAAACTCTAGGCCAGGCACTTTCTTGAAGGCACAAACCAGTATTAAAATATAGTCCCAGGAGCTCTGTCAAAATGTTATCTCAGGGAATGGTGGTAAATCAGGGAACTATTTCTTTCTGGTGTTTTCCTTCCCCCTATAGTATGGATGTAAGTAAATCTGATTCCAAAAAAGTTCCCTTTCAGGGGGATGAGGATTGAGGGTTGCTTGTTACCTACTTTAGAGCCCAAGCTTACAAAATCTGATTCTTCTTAGGATATTTGAATGTTCTTGAGCTAGAACTGATACATTTTAATGAAGCTGAAGGGGGCTTACTGTTATCCACCAGAGGGTACTGGTATAACTACCAGGAGAGTTGAGGTCTTCTGAGTTCATGCAAGATTTTAACTAATTTAGTTTAAACTCTGTGTGTCTGTTTCCTATCTGTGAAACTGGCACTTAACTTCCAGCGTTTAACACCTCTGGCAAGTCCCTTGAGATCAGTGAATAGTCAGTGCACTATTTAAACTCAGAATTATTAAAAAAATCAGAGATTGTGCTTGCCAATGAAGGTGAACCCCCCTGCCAACAAACATGAAGTGATGTGAGTAGTGAGGCTGGTACCACTCCTGTGCTCTTTTCTCACTGCTCAGCTATCTTGCTCTGAGTTTCTTTCTCTAAAACCCAAAACATTGTTCTCTACTGATTGTTCCTTTGCTTCCATAAGCCTTCACATGCTAAACAGATGGTATGTTTCATTTCTGTCAGAGTAAGGATGGGAAGAGCCCACTGCATATGACAGCTGTCCATGGGAGGTTCACGCGGTCGCAGACCCTCATCCAGAACGGTGAGTTTCTGTGCCTCTTTGATGGCTCTCTAAAAGATGTTGCAATTTTCAATTCTTCTGACCCAGAGCACCAGAGGGCTGCTCCATGAACTTCTGGCTTTGAGCTGCACTGACAGCTCTCATTCCATCGGGTCATCACAAGCTGAGATTTTAGTTGTTAACAAAATTCCATAATCTTCCAGCTGACAGAAGTCCAGATGATCTGTTCAGATTCTTAATCTGAAAACAAGGGTTCAGAGGAGTATTTAGGTCTTCTTTCTGCTGAGAAGGATGCACAGTTTTCTTTCTCAAATTATTAAAAAAAAATTAAAAAGAATAGGAAAAAGTTTTAGTTCTCCTCCTTTGGGAGCCCTGGTGTTCTTTGAGCTCAAACTGTTTTTTCTGCTCTGCACTCAGCAGCTGTGCTTTTCTCACCTCCCTTGCTTATCCCTCACCACTGTCTTCACGAAGTGTTGAATAAATACTCGTGAGGGAGGAGCAGCATTACCTTGTTTGTTCTGGCATAGCCAGGATTCCTGATTATCAGTCATTTTTTAGCCATCCTTTTTGTCCAAGATTACTATAGAGTATAATAATTATTGTTGTTGGAGATCTGGCAGGGGTCTGTTTCTGAATGACAGAGGTTGCTATTACTGATTCTTTACTTAAGCTTCCCAGTCTGGGCCACTGCACTGGACAGGATGGTCTGGGGTTTGTTCATTTTCTGAGGTTTTTTTTGTTTTCCAAAATCCCCAACTTGGAACTGAAGTGTGAGATGTTGAAGATGGCTGAACAATTATGCTATAAATGTAATGATACTAATATTTAAACAAGCTTGTACTTTAAAATGGAGGTCTTTAGTATGTCATGCTTCTTTCAGGTCATACAAATTGTCATCCTCTCTCCTGGGGTAAAGAAAATAGTAATAATAAAATGGAGTGGGGGCAAAATGCAAGAAGCTGTGCTTTACTGCAATTTTTAGTTGTTTAGTCTAATATGCTCTCTAACTTGGAGCCATTGTTTGCTCACTGTTGGATTTGTGTGTGAAAGGACTGGCAGTTCTTCATGTGTCCTTCACGCCTCTCTACTCTTCTTCCAGTTACTTGGGTTTCACTTCTTTCTTTCTAAGTTTTCTGCCCCTCTAATTTTAGTATTGGACACAGATCTCATTGCAAGTGACTTTCTGCCTCATTGCCATGGGATATTGTGGAAGAAAGAAATGTCAATGATTTAAAGAAATGGAGTTTCATTCTGCAGTACTTCATGAGTTAGCTAAAGATGTCTCAATTTCTGGTTGCTGTCTCTAGCAACATGTAGAAGAAGAATGGATTACCTTCAAGTTGGAAAACTGCAAATGTGATAGCCTTCTTAAAAATGGAGAAAAAGAGATGCTGGAGAATGTTACATAGGTCAGCCAAAGTGGGCAGTATCTTGCACAGATTTCTCAAGAGCAAAAGAAGCCAAAATACCCCGATTCTTTTTACAGGAGTTTAATAGGCTTTGTGAACACAGCACAGTCCTCTGACTTTTCCATGGGCAGATAATGTCTGTGGAGACCTCCACTGACAGATGCTCTGCCCCAGGGAACCTGTTCAAGCATTTCACTGACCTTTGTTTACTGTTAGAAAGTCATAGAATTGGCCTGGGTTGGAAGGGACCGTAACTATCTAGTTCCAACCCCCCTGCCATGGGCAGGGATGCTTTACACTAGACCAGATTGCTCAAAACCCTGTCCAATCTGGCCTTGAACACTTTCAGACATGGGGTATCCACAGTTCTTCTGGGCATGCTGTATAGTGCTTTATTAGAAGTCTTCTTGTTGCAGTTAAGCCCTGTTATTCCTGTGAATAGTGGACATGCAGTAAATATTACCATATCCTGATGTTAGCAAGGCTTTTTACATGCTTTCATAAAGTAGTCTCACAGCAAACTAGCAGAGTATAAAGATATTACAGCTCTGGTGCATAACTGATTGTAAAACTACACTCAGATATTAGTAATAAATGGATTGTTGTTGAAATGGAAGGTGTAGTGAGGGAGTTTTCAGTTTCCCTTCTGGGTCTGGAACTATCCAGTATTCTCATTAAAAGCTTGGATAGTGGAATAGAAAATGTGCTTTTAACATTTGGAGAAAAAAATGTAGTTGGGAGAGACTGTTAGTTTGGCAGAAGTTGAAGTCAAAATGAAAAATGATCCTGTAAAGCTGGAGACAGAAGTAATAGTGCAAGTGAAGCAAAAGACAGATCACACACAGGGGCAGAAGTATCAGTCGGACAAGGTCAGAATGGCAACTGCCAGGTGGGTGGCAGTTCCTCAGCAAGCGATCTGGGGCTTGTAGAGGATCAGAAGGTTGTTGTCAACAAGTCAACAGTGTCATGGTGCTTAAAGAAGTGGGTCATGCATGTGCATGGTGCTGTGCAGTGTCCAGGAGTGCACAGATAGGAGTGTAGCCAGCAGGCATGAAGTAATGCTGTTTGCTCAGCTCAGCACTGGGAGACATCAGCTGTAGTACTGGTTTTGGCTTTTGACATTTTACTTCCAGAAGAATGTAGGCCAGCTGGAGAAGACTGGGAGAAGGATGAGAATAGTTGGAGTGCAGTAAATCTGACTTGCAAAGAGAGACTAAAAAAGTTACAGTTCTTGGTCTGAACACAAAATAGGGACTTGTTTGTAATCTATCTAAAGAAATAGCCCATTTTTCCTGCTTATGTGACTAAAACACAAGATGCCAGGCTTAAATTGCAAAAGGAAAAATTCTGCTGAAGCCACACATTTGTTTGCAATGTGTGCCCGATGGCCTCCTGCATGAACTCTATCTAACATTGGTGTTGTACAGATAAGGTTGAGTGACAATTCCTTTACAAATGAGGGCATCGTTTCAGCAGTTTATTTTAGTCAAATTTAGGACACCCATTTGCACCTTTAGGCAGCAATTCTGAATCAGGTACTTGACCCTTGTAGGTCATCCTGTTCCCACCTCTGTTCCCCACCACTGCAGGTGGAGAGGGAGGTGAAGATGCTGCTTCCAGACCACGTTCAGTGGCAGTGGCTGACAGCTGTCAGCTTGCTGTGTGCTCGTCCTTGGTCTGGGAAATTCAGTGTCTCTGTGGCTGGACTGCTCATGCTGCATTTGCTAGAGAGAAATAGCACTTGTGGTCAGTGGTTCATGCTGAATTTTTCAGTGTTAAACTGTATGAAAACGTCTTTTGCAGGAGGGGAAATCGACTGTGTCGATAAGGACGGCAACACCCCTCTGCACGTGGCTGCAAGATACGGACACGAGCTTTTGATTAACACCCTCATAACCAGCGGAGCAGACACTGCCAAGTAGGTGCCTGAAGTGGAGCTGTTTCTAAAGATCAAGTGTTATGTCCAATGCCTGGAAACACAGTTGCTCCTCACTGTCTGAAGTGGAAAGGTTCAAATGGATAAGCACAATTATACTGCACTTCAGTGGGTGATGTGGGACTAAAACTTGACTTGGGAAGTGTGGAGGGGAGGCAAGCTCTGCTAAGTTCCTATTGTGCTCTCTTGCACGATTACAAGTAGTACAAGTACTGCTGCTATTTCCTGAAGCATTGCTATGGGACAGTGGTATTAATGTACAGGAAGTGTGTGTGTGTGTGAGTGTGTGTGTGTATATGTATATATATA
Source organism: Climacteris rufus (assembly GCA_013398175.1). Classification (NCBI taxonomy): domain Eukaryota; kingdom Metazoa; phylum Chordata; class Aves; order Passeriformes; family Climacteridae; genus Climacteris; species Climacteris rufus. The sequence continues at coordinate 160,489 of VZRZ01003109.1, forward strand.
TATATATAGAGTTCATCTTGATCACACTTATTCCAGGAAGCCTATAGCAATGAGTTTGTATAGGAAACTTACCTGGAAAAAAAAAATCAGATGTTTTCCAAGGGAAAGCATATTCTTAAGTATCTGAATTAGCCTAAGCTTTCATACACGGTGATTATTCTTTTATCTTCTGTATTTTGGTGTGACATGAGAGAATTAATAGAAATTCAGTATTGCAAATCAGATGTTACTAAGCTTTTCTGATCTCAGTATAACTTGAGCCTGTCTTGGTGTTGCATGTTTCTGATATTCTGGTGGCTGATAATAAGGCTGCTTTTACCTGAATTGTGAATTTGGCAGACTTTTTTGAATAGAAGGACAAGGAGTTGAAATGAGACACTTTTCTAAATGTTGTTAGTGCTTTCTGCTTCCATTTTTTTTTTTAAATCTTGCACAAGTGTCAAGACTGCACCCACAACATAAGAATTGTTAACTCATACATTCACAGGGACTTGGTTTTTAAGAGTATTTGAGTTTTGTTTAGTTATGGTCAGGTTCTTAGGGTCTGTCAAAAGAAAATAGCAAACCTGAACATAAACAGAGGGGTATGAGATCAGGGCAGGGCCGTGCCATGAGGAGTATCTGTACCAGGTGTTTAAGAGCAGCATCTGATTTCTTGAATGTAACATTTTGGTGATTACCTCCACATGTCTCCAAAATATAATTTGTCTCCTACCTAGAACTTGCCATAGAAATCAGTGACTTCTATCAACTTACCTAGTTAGGGAAACCTGCTTTCAAATGCAAATGACTGGTTTTAATTTGGAAGATACTTGCAACTCTCAGTATTTTGTTTGCTCGATGATGTTTAAGCAAGTGATATATTTGCCCATTCTCCTTTGTCAAGTACAACTGTCAGCCTGCAAACTCAGAAGGTGGAACAGATCTTCAAATGGCATGGATAATATAATTCCACAGGCTTCAAATAATATCACTGGATTTTATTAATATAGTCAGCATGAAGATCTTGGTATCTTAATAGAAGTGTATGTTTTTCCTCTCTTTCTCCAGTACAGTCAATCTGTCTGTTATCTTGAGGTTTTCAGGGAAAATGAGATGCAGTGGGATAGCCCACCCTTGGAATCAGGGTTATCCACTTAGAAATTTCTATTTCACAGTTGGGTGACTGGAACATTGATCAAATAAAATACTTTTTCCAGCAGCAGAAATAAGTGAAATAAAAAGCTAGCTCAGAGATACCAGGCAGTTTGAAATGATGCTGCTGCCTGTGCTAAATGTGGTTTCATATATGCTGCACGTAAATAACTCTGGGTGAGCTCCCCAAACAGGTTTAGGAAAGAAAATTCTGCAGCACAGTTTGCAGTAACTGCAGACAGCTCAGCCAGTCTTTGAGGCAACTGCCTTGGAAGGAGGAAGTGTGCAAGTGATGGGAGGAACCTGTGGAAACAGCACTGTAGAAGTGGGACACTGGCTAGCAAATGTGCAGACAGTGGATTTCAGTGGAAACCAGCCAAAACATGTGCTGGGTGGAAATTTTGACCAAAAAGGTGAATTATACTGTGCTAGAGAATGCGATAGAGGAGGAGGTAGAGGGAAATGGGTGTAAGGAGAAGCACAATACAGAATGTCCAAGGTTACCTAAAATAAATGAATCCACAGCTAGAAAATGCAACCTGTTGCTACAGATGCAGCAGCTTGGAGGAGCTTGTTTTCTTCAAAGAACAGGTCATCTTTTAATAGATTTACTCATCATCATCTCTTAATAGATTTACTCTAGGACGCAGAAGTTGGCAATAGTAAAATTAAAATTTGTACAGCAGCACGAGTCACTCTTCAGTGTAATGAAGCAGCAAGGAGGACACATTTAATGTGAAGACAGAGGAAGGATGGGCCTGTGGATTCTGGAAAGAATAAGTTTTTTAAAAACAAACCCAAATTAGTTCAATACATTTCTGTATAACATGTTGGAAAGAGCAAGACATCTTTGTAAACATCCACATTAATTTTTGTCAAAAGCTTTTTAAGTAATTATGATTTATGGTGGGTCTTGCAGAAAGACAAGATCCTTTGTCTTTAGGTCCATATCTGAAATCCTCTTCCATGAACTGATCATACTCTCCCATCCACCAATTGTCTTGAAGAAATGAAGAACTGATATGAATCCATCTGCTATTGTTCCAGAGTTTGTAATTTAAAAAAGATATATCTGCTGGAGCAGGCAGTAGATGATAATCTTGTCGAGCTAGTTGGTTTCAGAGGCTCTGTGCTTATGTGCACTTGGAGAACTGCCAGTAGGATAATACTGCTAGAATAACAAAATGATTTGCACAAAACAATGCCAAATGACAGACACCAAGATGTCCAGACCCAAAAGTATTCTAAGACATGCCTAGCGACTGAACTGGGATGATTTGCTGATATTAATTAAAGTTGCTGAGTGCTCAGCTTGTTTAAAAACTATGTGGTTTCCTGGTACAGATTTAGACTAATGATAGGCTAACTCTCATGTCTACTTTTTTTTTAACCCATGTCTGCTCTGAGAAGTTTACTGTGTAATTGAAAAGAGTGTCATGGGTTAAAGAGAGGAAAAAGTGAAAGGGAGTGCGAGGAGAGTAGCTGGAGCAAATAGGAAAAATAGATCATTAGTTCTTAGGACGTGGAAGAAAACTGTGGCAGCCTAAAGGAAAGTGTGAAGAGCTATCTGCAAAAAAGTGGGTTTGAGAAATGATGGAGAGAAGATTTTGGCATTTATGTTTCCCTCAGAATGGCACTTGCAGTATGTGTAGCTGGTGCAGAAGTTTGTGGCTCACTGGGCAATTGACTCCAAGCAGTATCTGCACTCTCGCTTCCTCCCTTACCTTGGCTTCGCCTTGAATTTTTGGAACCCTTCCTGCCACATTCTGTTCAAAGCATAATGCCAAGATTTTGCTGCATCAGACTATTTTTAACTCTTGAGAAGGCTGTTAAGGAAATACAGATCAAAATAATGGCAGGCACCAAGAAAGAATCTTCCTAGAAAAGGATAAAAAATATGCTGCCTTTCTGGAAAGAACTTTTGCTGTGCTGTGTCTGTACGCAACCTGCATTTTCTCATGAGGCTGTTGTGCCTTTCAGGTGTGGGATCCACAACATGTTCCCTTTACACTTAGCAGCGCTGAATGCTCACTCAGACTGCTGCAGGAAATTGTTGTCATCGGGTAAGTAAATTCCCCAGTGTCCCTGGAACTCGAGTAGTGTGTGTCTCTGCTGCTTGCAGCTCCTTTCTACTCATTGTTGTGAATTATTCAAATTGAAGGATTCCTGTGCTGCTGTGTTGGGCTGTGTGGGACAGAGCACTGGAGTGTGCGAGGCTTTTCCAATGCCATGCTGGTACTTCCTTGCATCCTGTATTGGTCATGCCCAAAGCTCTTTTCTCCTGGCAGGTTCAGAGAGTTTATACTAATTCACCAGGGGGAGGGAGGAAATTCAGGACCCCTTTCCCAACTGTAGGCCTCTGAGATAGTGTTTGCTTTGGGGGTTCCCCCCCCTGCAAAGGAATAATTCAGAAATTGTCTCCTTGGGGTCTGCACCAGCACAGGTATTGACATCTCACTAACACTGATGATGTATTTTAGATACAGCTAAAGTGTGTTTCTCAGTCCATGCAGAGTTAAGGTGTTAGGCTGGCCAAAGCTCTGTAGCCCTGAGAGGGGAAACGTGTGAAAGTGAAGTGTCAAAAGTGTCTTGGAATCCTCAGCAGAGCCCAAAGCAGAAGAAGCTGGAGCTGGCTGATGACCATTTTAAAAGAGGCAGTAGTCAGGGGCCAAATCCCAAATTCTGTTTTTTCCAGGCAAGAGTTCCTATGAGTTAAAAAATCCTGACCCAGGTCATAGGAGTTTTCTAGAAAACTTCTAGTTTTCCAGTCTTCTAGTTTTCTTCATTACTTAACATGTAAAATGTCCTACAACTACTTTGTCCCCTAAACTTGAGTTTATAGGATATAAAAGAAATGTGAAAAATGGTAACTTTATGCCCCATTATATTAAGCCTTGGTGTGCTCTGACCTTGACCATTAGATCAGGAAGGAAGAGAAAATGCTCTGGCTCAGCAGAGTTAGCACTACCAAGCTTCTGTCTTTGGCCCTGTGCATCTTGATGAATATCTCCACATGCTCCTGGAAGCCTCTCCCCAGTCTGAAAACCACACGCAATAAAAACAGCCCAAATTCATGTTTAGGCTGACTCTGTGGTTCTTCCTCATGTTTTCATGTTTTCTGTCTTCCTGTCCTGCTGTCATAGTCCTCTCAATAAGTATCTGCCTTGTAAATGCCTGTCCCGTGGCTGTAAGCAGGGATGTGGAAGAGCTGGATGCAGAAATAGGTGCTCGTCAACTTTGCAGCTCTTTTTATAGAGCTGCCAGAGCGGCGCAGCCCTCGCCGTTCCCGTGACAACCCCTCTCTGACTGTAGCTGCTTGCGTTCTGTTTTTTTCCCAACTAACTGATTTTTCTGTCTCTGCGATGTTTCTTGTGGTTTAACTAGGACAAAAGTATAGCATAGTGTCCTTGTTTAGTAATGAGCACGTGCTGTCTGCAGGCTTTGAAATAGACACCCCCGACAGCTTCGGAAGAACGTGTCTCCACGCGGCCGCTGCCGGAGGGTGAGTACCTGGCACTGGGGCTGCCCCGAGGCATCTCGTGGCTTCCTTGCAGATTTGGTGCCAGCCAGCTTGGCTGTGCCATCCATGGGGAAATTTATTGCTGTGCAAGGGAAGCAAAGCAGTCTGATGTCACATTTGGGCCCCTCGAGGCTGTCTTTTGCCGCTGCCCTCAGGAAGGGTGAGCTGGGTTGTGATTTGAACATGGGTTTCAGGCAGAGGGGAAAACTCTTCATGCCCTGAGAAGACTGTTCCAGCTTTCACTGGGGTACTGCACTCTCAACCAGGCCTGCCTGTGGGCCACAACAGCCACTGAGGGCCAGCAGTCTGCAGGAAAGCATCAGTCCCTAGGGAACAGCAAGTGAGGCATAGGAGCTGTAGCTCCTGGGATGCTGCTGGCAGGCGAGTTACTCCTGGCCTCTGTCTTTGGACTGTCCTTGTCCAAAGATGCAGCTATTAAACAGTGCCCATCAGATTGCAGCCTTGGAGTCCAAACATAGCTCATCTCTCTCTCCCATTTTCAGGTGAAAATTTAAAAGTTTCTAAAAGAAAAACCAACAAACCAAAGCAACAACAACAAAAAAAACCCAACCCAAAACCAGTCTCCAAATCATAAAGTCAGAAGGGTGTCCTTCTCTCAGGATCATGCATTCCTGAAAAGTGCTGGGAGGCTGGAAATGGAAATTGAAGTGAAAATTGAAGTGCGTCAATTTAAGATGTAACTGTAGTATCCAGTTAGTGTCAATATTTCCAAATAATTGTCAGTGAAGTGCTGTGGAGTTAATCTAGCAAAAGGACAAAACATTTGGCAAGCATCGAGTTTTGACTCTTCTATTGAGTACTTTATGGCTCAGAAAACAGCTGAAATGGAGCCTTGGCTGCAGCCCTTGGATTCTCTGTGGTTATAGCAAGCAGAAATGCTCATCCTCAGCAAATACTTGGCAATCATTCTGGAAGTTGCTTTTTCTTCCCAGTGGACCAAAATGTATATCATAAAGTTTTTGCTATTGAAAAAAAGAAAGAAGAAGAAAAAAGCTAGTGAAATTGATCCAAATACTGTTTTTATTATTCTTTTGGTATTACTCTTCTTGATACTTCTCTCACATTAATAGAGGAGGTATGACAGTTGCTTGGATGGAGATTATTATAATATAGTTCAGATGCTATCTCTTTGATAAGGCTGCACCCTAAAAGGATAATTAAAAACATGCTGGAAGTCCTTAAGAGGAGAGGCTTCAATAAGAAGCAAAAGTGGCTCGTGAAAATAAACTATGTTTTCCCAGTGGTTTACTATGATTGTCATCACGAGCAAGTGTTTTTATTTTTAGTGCATTGTGGTGAGTGTTCTGTAGTTATTTTATGCAACAGCAATTTAGAGTTGGGATCAACATACACCAAAATATTGCATTATCGCATCCAGTGCTTTTTTTTTCTCCTGTAGCTGGAGATAAACAAAAGCCATTGGTTTCTTTCCTGACACAGGCCTGTTACTCCCATTACATCAATGGGAGCTGCAGAGGTGCTAGGATAAGGAACATACTTCTGTTCATCTGATCATGAGCACAAGTGATTTATCGCCCCTGTGAATGATAAGGAGTCTTGCAGAGTGCTGCTCTTCATTAGGTCATTTTCTGGCTTGGAGTCATACATTTATTTGCTTGTATTACAAAAGATGTCAGAATTCACCTGGTTTGTTTTCTATTAAAAATTACCGGCTTTAAACAAGATGAAGAAACAGCTATGATGTGGTGATTTCTCCTCCAACTCTAAAAATGCAATGTTGATGTGACAATCACTTTAAATAGTTACACCCTTTATTCAACAAAATTCTTGGAGATGTATTTAAATCTATCAATAGTCAACAAATCATACAAGAATAAACCTAAAAGTGACTCTTGTGATTATATCTCACTATATAAACAGGATTTGAGCAAAGTGCTTACTGTTGAATACTTTGCTGAATGGGGGTGGATTTCGTTAAATGTCACCTCTTCATTATTAGACTGGCATTTTGTAAGCTAGCAACAACTTTCTTCTAAAGTTCTCTTACAAAATACCAGTTCACTATGGGAAGCACTAGAGTTCAGCTGCCATTGGAAATCTTCAAACACACTGGTCACATTTACTGTGCTGCTTTTAATTTGGAAGATTATTTTTTTTTTCTTTTGCAGAAGAGAAGTTTGAGGTTGTCTAGAGGAAAAAAAAAAGGGGCTTTTTTAAGCTTTGTTTGATTGAATTTCACAATGTAGTTGGCTGTACCACGGTTTTGCAAAGAAAATAATGCAAAAATAATTAGAGTAACTTTTTCCTTTGGAGGGACAGGGAGCAATGCAGATGTAAGCTTCTGTTTTGTTCATGTTTTGTTCTCTTTACTTCTCTTTCCAGTAATGTAGAATGTATAAAACTCTTGCAAAGCAGTGGAGCAGATTTTAATAAGAAGGACAAATGTGGAAGGTAGGTAAATTTTGAAGCTTTTTAAAAAAGAAAGAATCTGTCAGGCAAGGAATAAAGGCCCCCTCAATCTGGAAATCATATGTTCTATGAAAAATGGCAGTAAAATAAAGTAGTTTGGCCTTCTCTGCAGAACTCTTGCTGCTGAAATTAGATGCCAGACAGACAGGTGCAGGCTTCATTAAATACATTAAAGCCATCCCACCCTCTTGAGTTTTCTGTTCTAAAAATATCACAGGTTTTCATTTTTTCTTACTGCCTAAATTCTTGTGTTTGTATGCCCAAGACAACACCTGGGTTATGATGGTAGGAGAGCTGTTATTTGATGTGCTTTCCAGAAGATTTTCCCCCCATAGAAAGCGTTGCTATGGGTGTTGCTATGCCAGCTAAACAAGATGCTGCGACGGACACTGTGCTTTGCTCTGCCTCCCAGCTGGAAGAAGTAGCGTGTCTGCAGAGCCACAGCAGAGGCTGTCACTGGGAATGGGCTATTTGCAAGCCACAGGTTGATGATCTGCATCCTATTAGGCTTTGTAGCAGCACCAGAACTTCCTATTAAGGCAATATTTTGTTGAATTTCCATAAATTGACATGCTGATATTGACTGCGGGAAATCTGTCGGAATGCCAGAATTAGGATTTATCTTTATCCTCTGTAGCACATATTGGAGTATGAGATAACAAATTGCCACTTATGTTCCAGGACCCCTCTGCACTATGCAGCTGCAAATTGTCATTTCCACTGTATCGAGACACTGGTGACAACAGGAGCCAATATTAACGAAACGGATGAGTGGGGACGCACCCCTTTGCACTACGCAGCTGCTTCTGACATGGACCGAAAGTAAGAGAGCCTCTGAGTAATGCCTGCTTCAAGTGTTTTGCTAAATCAGTGTCATTTTAGTCTCTTCATGATGCTGTGTTGTTTGAGCCAAGAAAATGATCCCACTAGCACAGGAATTTCCCTCAGATGTATGCATAGCTCCACACTGAGTTGCTCTGTAAGCCAAATCCCCAGATGATGTGGCATTTCAGCACCGTGGTTTACCTCTGGAGGAACACACAGTTTTACAGCCACCCTGTCCTATGGAACTATTTTCACAATGCTATGTCTTCTGTTTTCCTCTGTGTGGTTCCCTCACAAGAGTAAGCTCAGAGAATTTTCTACATTTGCTTTTTGAGTCTATCAGAAGAGATGGAGCAAGAGGCAACAGAGGGAGATTCCGAGATGGGCTACAGTGACAGACAGACATTTGGCCATTCTGACAAATTTTTGGAAAAGATGGGATAGATCTGACCATCAGTCTCACTCCACTGTCAGAGCAGATGAAAATGCTTACCCTGTCCAAACAGGTTGCCTTTTTAGAGAGAGGTCTGAGGAATGTCCTTTGGCTGAATGCAGTGTTGTAGCTGTTAGAAAGGGGGAAAACAACTGAAAAACTTAGAAATGCTGTGGTTAGTGACTGTAATTTTAATTCCCAGATAGTTGCATATTCTGGCAGTCTCGTCTTTATAACATACTGTATAAAACAGATTCAGTTATCCTGTTAATTTTCTCTTAAAATTGTTAGCAACCTGTATTTATTTGAGGTCAACCTATGCTTTGTGTCTCATAGTGTCTCTAGACACTAAGGAACTAGTTTTTGGCTTCTTGTATAGTGAGGTCTGATAAAAGTACCTGCATAATTTCCAGCAGAATTCCACCTCAAAGCCACGTCAGGGAAAGTTTGGTTTGACTTTCTGGTAGAGTGCTGAATGCCCCATCAAAGCCTCGATAGCTTCTTCATAATTTGCTGTGATAATATTGATATAAAAATGTCTGCCCTGTCACCTGCAAATCTGAACAGTGCTGGGAAGGAGGAGGCAGGGTTGTCAGAGGTCTGTGCTTGGCATGAAAATCAGTGTAGGCTTGTAGGAATACTTCCACCACTGGCTGTTTCTAATTCTGTCTTACCAGGGTGAGGTGTTACTTGGGGGTTGAGAATGATGATTCAGCGTGTGTTTTTCAGCTTTTGGTTCTTGGCAGGTGAAGTTCCTGCATTTAAACAAGCTCTTGGTTAACTTCAGGATGTATCTGCTTTTATCCCTCATTTAAAAAAAAAAAAAGCTTACTTTAGTCACATCCTGAACTTTGGCAGAAATATATGGCCTTTATTTGCCCTCACAGTCCAAACCTAAATTGATTCTGATGTGGTGATGCTGTCTTCTCATTAAACAGTATGAGATGTTCTGGAAGAAGCCCTATTACATAGATGAAATGCTATTTGCAATCTGTGATTTCTTAGGTCAGAAATTTTTTTTTTTCTCCCATTGAATGTCAAAACACTCCCAAGGTCAGGCAATCTCATTCCAAAGAATATTCATCATTAACTCTGGATGTGGGTAGTTAATGAGCAGGGAGAAGAACCTGACCAGGAGATCACACAGTGTTGACAAGATGTTTGACAGAAAGTGAGGAGAGTCAGCTACTGCAGACTCAAGAGAGACTGATTTAGTATCAGTGATTACAGTTGCTCTAAATCCTAAATGCTAGAGAAGAACCAGCAGCTTACTGTAGGAGGAAGCAAGGTGTGGTAATCCTGAATTAGTCTCTGGAAAGAAAAAAAGTGCACAACATTGCTGGGGGAGAAACAGAAGGAATCTAGAAAATGATGATCAAGCTGTATCTGATAGAAACAAGAATTTTTTTTGTTTTCTTCTGGCATTGACATGTGGGACAATAAATGTCATCACTGTCTCCATAGTTTCCAAAACTTACTAACTGCAGACCCATGCAGTGCACTTATTTAACTTGTATAATTAATTCTTATTGTTGGCTGGAGGAAGTCAGCTCCTTGAAGAGGAGCTTGGGAATGGGGACTGCATCAAAATCACCAGTATGATATTTTGAAAATAAGTTGTATTTTTCTGTCCTCTGTGCTAAGAAGAAAGAATATTTTAGGTAACTCCCATGAAAATGCTGAAGAACTTGAAAGAACCACTGAGATGAAGGAAAAAGAAGCTGCATTGTAAGTTTGGTGTCCAAAAAGCAGTTAGACTTCATTTCTGGAGAATGCCACAGCTTTGGGTTGCAGTTTTATGCTCTGCTCTTGCTCATTCTTTGCTCTGCTAAACACAATGCTTGGCTTCAATGAGGGCTAAACTTAAGAATAAAACTCCACTCTCTTCTCTGTGCACATATTCCCTAATATTTCTGTTTCTGTGCTTGTTGCTGTTTCTTAATGGAACATGTACAGCTTCAGTATTTTTACAATTCTTTAGTATCATGCACTATCTTTAGTTCATGCACAGCATAGTATGTATGTTGCAGAAAGAAGGAGCCAATGGCTTTCTCAATGCATTCACCTGGATTAACATTTTAATCTATCTGCCTAATAACTTTTTTTCAAAAAAATCCCCTTTTTCATATAATGGCCTTACATTCACTACAGATTACAGGCTATGGAACAAAGTACTAATAACAAAATGATGGTATCTTGGTGGTATAAGAGAAAGTGGCAAGAGCTATAAAGAACAAAAGGGATCTTTTGAAAAACATGATTGAAATAAAAACTAACAAAGAAGAAAATACATTCATGTTAAATGAATGTAATAAGCATACATTCAGTTAAATCTTTGTTCACGTCATGGTACAGAATTGTGTAGTTTCCTTTTAAACTTTGTAATAGAAACTCAATTTTATAATCTAGAGTAGCCACAAGAGTTTAGGTTGAAGATTTTTTTCATGAAGTTTATCGTCAAAGATGAGTGGGGATTTTCTGTTTAAAAACCTGGTGAATGTGAGGAGCTGCTGGTGAAAAGTGATTTGAGGTGCTGCTTGGAATACAGGATTCACTGCCAATTTTCAGTGCCACTCCCAGCTGCAGCAAGGGATGAGTCTGTTCAATATTGTGAGCTCACATTTACACCAGTGAATTGTCCACAGGTGTCTCGAGTTCCTTCTGCAGAATGATGCCAACCCATCCATCCAGGACAAAGAGGGGTACAACACTGTGCACTACGCTGCTGCCTATGGGCACCGGCAGTGTTTGGAACTGGTGAGTGCTGGCTTTTGGAAGCCTCTATCTGCTGATAAAGCATGTGCATGTGCCAGGAGTAGGAACTCCCCTCGTGGTCAGTATTTGAGTTCTTTGGATAATCAGAAATCTGTGAAAACCTGCAATCTGGTGCAATAAACTCAACTATTTGCAACCAGATGTATCTTAAAAACTTGTTCATCTTGATAATCAAGTCCTTATTCAACACCCTGGTGCTTAAATGTTGCCTTCAAGTGGAGTTAATGTAGGCACAAATTAGTTTTAGCTGTGATCAGAATATTCCCAGTGTATGTATATGTGCCAGGAGCAAGGGACAGTCCCCAGTACATGACAGTGAATGTGCTTGATTTACCTGGCACTTTATCTGACTTGCAAATTGAGGGAGTGAATAGCTTTTGCCAACTGCATACCTGCAGTTTCTTTTTAGTCTCTGGTGAAATAAGAGCAACATCAACAAAGTTACCATAATCAAGATTAACCTTCTATGCAGGGTAACTGAGGGTAGTGTTTTGTTTATTTGTTTGTTGGCTTGTTTGTGGAGTTTTTTGCTTGTTGTTTTTTTACTGTTCTGGGTCTGAGTGATTAGAAATTGCATCTTATAAGAAGTAAAAAATTTTTAGGCAAACATTGGATTTGGGACACATATAGAATAGATTTATAAATGTTTGTGACTTGTAAAAGTATCATGAAGATGTGTGTTAACTGCTTGATATACAGGGTGATCAAAAATTATATATATAATATGTATTATATATGCTATATATGTATTATATAGCATATATTAATTATAAATAGGTTTTAATTGCTTAAAAAAACTCTAGTTAGAAAACTGTCTATATTCTTGCTTTCATAAGAACACTGTGTGCTGTTTAGTGTTATATGTTGTTTGGTTCTTTCTTTCTATGTTGAAGAGTCAAGTATTTAATTATTGAGAAGGACCTCTGCTCAGCACATGCTGCTTTTCACACCACATGTGCCACCACAGGCCTGCAGCTTGGAAACCTTAGGCAGTAACTCCACCTGGGCAGGCCTGGGTCAGAATTTCAGGTGGGATGGTAAAGCCTTTCTAGCTCCCACCTGCAAGCATGTATATTTAGGATACTTAAAATACCACTGCTCCTTTGTTGCTTGTGGCAGTGAATTTGGCCTTGCCTTGTTTAGAGCCTTCTCCTAGGACTGATGTCTGGTGTCTCTGCCCCTGGGGCTCTCTGCTAATGTCCATTTGGGACAAAAAGAAATGCTGTTGGTATTTGAAGGTACAGAAAGAAAGAGGAGCCTCCCCTGTGCTGTGCATACACCATGCCTGTATGGCCACAGCAACGTGAATTTCAACCTGACCTGTGTCTTATCACTGGATTCTTGCATGACTTGCACAAGCAGAGATCTCCATAAAAGCATGTTCACTGGGGCATTCTCTTGGAGCCTCCATGTCACAGTCCCTGTGTGCCATGAGGTGTGGATCAGGCATGGAGCAAGGTCTCCTCTCTTTTCTTTTGTTGCTGTGCACATTTTCTGGCAATATATCAGTTGCAGGCAATGACCTGCTATCAAATCCTGGCCTTGCTTAGGCTTGGCAGAAAAAAGGAAGAGCTGGGAGCAGTGCATGTCAGAGGTGCTGGGTTTTCTTTTAATTTTGGAGGGGTGAAATGCAAACTGTGGGCCAGAGACAGCTGTGCAACACGTGTTCTATATTTGGACAGAAAACTTCCATGTTTTTCCATGTCAGTCTTCCTGTATTTGTGACTATAGCTGCAGTATGAAAACCCACGATCAAGCATCATTTACACAGTTAGAGTACACAGCTGTTCTGTGTACAGAAAACTGCCATGAATTTTAGTCTCTTGCATGCACAGGATCACTGTTGTGCACTAAGGGGTCAGCTTGAAAGTTTTGTGAGGAACAGGATTTTGCCATTGGTATTTGGAGGCTGACAGGCATCTCATTTTCTCTCTGGAATACAAAGGGTAAATGTGTCAGAAAGCATTTGTGCTCATCCAACAGTAGGACCAGGACCTGTCATCTTTGCATCCACTGTAAGAAGAAGGCAACTCAGTTTTGTTGTAGTGAGTTACCAAGTCCTGAGTTTAATAACTTTATATTTGATAGCTGTGAGTGTGTATTTGAAAACTTTGATACAGGCACCACCCTTACACTGATGCCTTTGCAATGCTGGAATTCAGGATGGCAAAAGGGCTGAAAGCAGAGTCTTGAGTAGCTGAAAGGTAATTCATGCTGTGGGCATGAAATGTGAAAGAATTCTCATGACTGAGTTTATTCACTTACTCCAATGTGGGACTCCCAGGTGTTAAGCCAATTGATTCCTGTGCTAATTCTGATAAAGCAGTGTCTTGTACAGACACTGCCATCCTGTACCACATCAAATAGGGTGTGGCAGGGTTATGGCTATTCCTGGCTCTTTGAAGGCTGTGTCTAAGTATTCCTCTGGTGCAGATGGAAAGGAGCCTTGCTGTCTTGTGAGGCTTACTGGTGGCTTAATCCCAGTTTGTTTTGCTCTCTGTGGCAGACCTATGACAAGGACTTCATCACGAACCATGACCTTGATTTTTGGTACCTATTAACAGCTGTGCATTGACTGCCCTCCTTACTCATAATTGAAGCATCCAGTAAAGTTGAATTGCTTCTAGGTAAGACCTAGAGCTAGAGGCCCCTTCTCTTCTACATAGCAGAAAGGACTGTTTGTAATGAAATGCCATCTTAGTCTCTAAGCCTTCTGTTTCTCCGTTTTGAAAACGAAACCAACAGAGATGTGCTGTGCCTTGTTTCTCCTGAGCCACACAAGACTCTCCTCACTAATGGTGCAGGCAGCTACCAGTTCCAGGGAACTGCAGGTTGAGATGATGGGCTGGTGTGGAGAGAAGGTGCACAAGGACAGCTGGTCATGTCTCAGGGGTACTTGGCTGGTTTTATTGCTCTAGCTTGGAAATACATGTTGTTTCTTGTTGTTTTTCTTCCGTGCCAATGAAAGGGAAAACTAGAATCACAGTATTTTTAGTTGCTCTTACTCAAGGGACAGTGGGAACCCAGCAGCACTACTTCCAATGTAAATATGTCTGTAGATAGGCAAGGAAATATCTTAATTGGTTTTTGCACATCCAATAACAGAGAAATTGATGTCTTAAAAGCACCAACTTTGAACCACTGATCTTTATCACAGCAACTCTGACATATGGAATACATGGGAAAACATTTCCAATCCTTTCCATCCTGAAGAAAACATTTTCAGACCAGGTTATTGAAATAAATCCATTACTTTTCAGTGCTGTATTAACTTTACTATTTTATCCCCTGGGTAAATATTTTTTGTTTATTGTTGCTAGCTCATAAATGAAGGTATCTAGGAATTATCTTCCCTAGAACAAGACAGGTCTTTATGGGCCTAAAACTTGTTAGAGGAAAGAGTTTATGTGAAATATGGAGCTTTAATTCTGGTCAAAACTGAGCCAGGGTGGGTGCAAAAATAATCTTGTTTTTCTATGAGTAATGATTACTAGATTTCTCTACATGCACAATACCGAGCTTCAGCAAAATGCTGGGGAATTATTTTGGTGTTCCAGAATATGTTAAGTTTATAAAAGACAATGTAAGACTAATTTTTATTTACCCTCTCCCCCTTGTTTTTTGTATCAGGTATCTAAAAGAGCTCATTTCTAAACAAACACTCGCTTAAAAAGTAAGGCCAAAGAAGATCCACAGTATCCAGTGGAATTTCCTTCACTGGGAATTTGATCTGTGCTTTAAGCAGATTCTCAGCATTGTAAAATATTTACATGTTTGAATGCAGTTTAGGAAATGCTGGTTTATCTGTGAAAATGTATTTTCATTTTTTGACTTCTGTGCTTACCATGAGCCCAATACCTTGGCAGGAATTTAGCTACATTTCTTTGTGGGGAGGACAGAGCTATTAGGAGAAATCAGGATTAAGAGTGGAAAGGTCATATCCTTTGACCCAAACAAATAAAATTTGTGTCTGAGCGTTCAATCACAGAGCTCAACAACAGAAGCTTTTTTCCTGGAGGACCTTTGGATTGTCTGGAATATTAGTGGGGTAGTTGCCCTGCAATGAATGATGTAATGTTGCTAAAAAGAACAGAGTGGAAGCAGATCCTTCAGTTCTTTCTCCATCTGTAGGGAGCCATTCCTAAAGGCTGAATGGTGGGCATGTGTGCTTGCAAGCAACTGAAACTCCAATCTGCCTTCCTGCTTCTAAAAATAACCTCAGGTTTGTTTAGGCTGGGGCTGACTTTGGTGTTGGGTAGTCAGTGAGATCGGTCACGACTGCTAGCTGGTGTTTTAGAGCTGATCACATCACCAAACTTCTTTGGAAAAAAAGAACGACCTGTGGGTTTTTTTCACATTGAAATGATCTCTTATCACAAAATCTTTATTGGTGTGAAAAGAGTGGAATTTAAATCGTAATTTCACATTAAAATTCTATCTGGAGAGACAGTCAAGCACTTTGTGCTGAAAAAAATAAGTTTCTGTGCAATGGTAGGGCAAACAGAATTAAATGTCTGTCTCCTGTAGTTAAATCTCTTCTCTGACTGTAAGAATTGATGGAGACTTTTTCTTTTAATCTGCTCTTCTCTTTATCAGCAAATGAAATTCACTCTTTGACTAATAGAAATTGAATCGTCACAGGGGCTAATTCATTTGAGGGTGGCAGGAGAGCATGGTTTAACCAAAACTGTGTCCAAAAGCAAAGGCAAATCCTTTTTTGTGTTTTGGGGAGAAGGGGCAGAGGGAGGTGCCTGGCCAGCAAAAGGCTATTGTGGCTGTGCTGTGAGCAGAGCAGCTGGTCACACCTGTGGTTAGTCCAGCTCTTGCCACTGTAAGATGGTTAAGCCAGGCCTTCAAACACTTGGTTCCTTAACTTGGGGAGAAATTGAAATCCCAGGCTCCTAAATCTGTGGTGTGGCTGCTGCTGGTTATCTTTGTCTCCTGTCAGCAAGAATTTGTTCATTCATCCACCTGAGAGCAGGACACTGGTAACTACTGATGAGTGAATCACAAGGGTGGTTGGGACAGGCGTTAAAAAGCTTTTTGCCACATGGGGATCTGGCTCCAATGCTTGTCCAGTGGTAGCCCCTAGGCCTCCTTCTGACCCAGATCTCTTTATTCAGGGGATCCATTCTGGGTTTTCTCCTTCATAATTGCCTGTCTGGCTCCATGACCAACACCCTCTTTCTTAAAGGGAGCATTTTGTCTGAAAGCCAGGGCAATGGTGTCTTCTGTGGTGAATTATTTTGTAGCTGTGTTTGAGAGCTTTTCCCACATGGAACCTCCTTTGCAGAAGAGAAGCACAGAGTCATTTAAGTGGTTCTAGAAAGGAGAAGAATTTAGGAATTTCATGCTCAAAAATAACTTTATTAAAGCTGATTTGTCTGTCAGTTCTAGAATCCCCCAATTCATGCTAGACTGATTTAATTGCTTAAGTTTTGATGCCAGCATTCATGCAACATGTACCCACTGTTTAAATAATCAGTAGGAGCCCATGCTAGATACACTGATGTATGTTAGCTTATAGCAGTGCAATTTGGCTTCAATTTTATGTTTTGGCATTTAGATAATTTTTATTCTAAAAATGTTTTCTAGAAAGCTAATGCTGCTTAGGAACTCAATGAGTGCAGGAACTTACCTTTTGCCCTGGCACTCTGCTGGCACTTTGTCTTGTAGGATAGAGTATTGCTTAGCATCTCTGAGGTTTATTTTCTGTCTCTCTGACACATCTTGTCTTTTTTTAGTCTTTATTTTTACTTTTCTGGGGTGGAAAAGCAAGACACATCTGCTGTCTTCTAACAGAGAACAACGAGGCCACTGCAGAACTGTAGGAGATATTTTTTCTTCAGTTAGGAAAGAGGTCATGGACTTCTGCTGTTGTCTTAAATACTTGTCTGTGTATCTGTGTGTGTGGTGTTTAAATGTAAATATGTGAAGAAGAATATCTGACTCCCTCAAATCTACTAAATCCAACGAAAATGACATTTGGTCACAGCATGTTTTATTGTATTAGACCATATAGCTCAGAAAGAGCTGTGGTCACTGGGATTTTAGGGCTGTAATCAGGTTTATTTATCCAAGGCAAGATGTTTGCCTGCATGAGCAGACTTTCAAACAGAACCTATGTCTGGTTTACTGGTATTTGTAGGTTTACAAAGCAATCTCTCTTAATTAAGCAAAGCCTCCCACAATGTGTGTGTATTTTGTATCTGTAGATCTGTCAATTGAGGAGACTGATCTTAAACATTCTTATTATTTTCCTCTTTCCCTTCCTGCCTTAGGAAGTAATGTAACTGTGAAGTTACACTGTGAAGTACACTGTGTAGTATCTCCACAGTGGCTGTAGTCTCATTGCTTCAGGAGTATTTCCTCTGGGGGTGGACAGTGCAGGGATGGGGCACACAGGGTCAGCTCTTGGGTTACAGTTCTGTTCATGCACTGCTTGCAATGCAGTTATTGTACAGGAAAAATAAAACAAAAAGCCAAGAAACAAGTTCAGATTGCCATTATACTTGAGTATTTCCATCTTCAATTATTCTAATTCTAATTGACATTTTTAATTAGATTGGAAGCAAAACTCCATTGGATATAGTGAGTAAATGAAAAGTGATTGCATGTTGTGTATTTTTATTTAAACTTCTTAGTATTTTGCAAATCCTTGTATTCACTCTGGTAAAGCCTGAGGAAGAAGAATCACAACTCTTAACCAGCATGCCCTGTACTTCAAGCAATTGCATGTGTGCTTCTTCTGCTTCCGTTGGATTTCCTTCTTCCTGCTGCTTGCAGGCTCCAGCTTTGCTCAAGTCTGTTGCTTCTCCTCAGTCAGCCTTGGGAGCTGTGAGGCCAGTGCACGTAGCTGGCTGGCATGACACTTCACTGGATGTTAAAGTAACTTTGGCAATGAGAAATGGAACCAGCACTTGTCTGTTTTCTGGAAGTTTGTGCCCAATTTTAAAGTGTTTTGGAGAAGAAATGTAAATTACATGGCTTCAAGCAAGCCTGAATTTAAAAAGCACTTGTGTGTATTTCAGGGTAGAGGCTCAAATGAGAGGAGAGTAGCAAAACTAACATTGAAATGCACAATTTAAAAATTGATTGTCACTGTATTTCACCAGTCCTCAAGTTTTCTATCTAAAGGGAAATTTTTTAAAGCTAATAATTTCTCTAAGTATAAGCCTTCCTATATCTTTTGCACAACTGTATGAGATTTGCAAAGTTTCACTGGCTTAGAAGGTCCTTAAAGTAAAGTATGAGGCTTTACAGAACCTCTGAGGTATAACTTCTGGCCAGAAAGAAAGATGATATCTGTGATTTGAGTGTGAAAGTCTCAGGTTCAAATCTCTGCTCTGACTGATACAGGAATTGGACTTCTACATCCCAAAAGTAACCAGTACATTATGTTGGCTGGTACTGGGGGTGATCTCTCACTCTCATTTGGAGCTGTCTGGCATCATATAAATATTCACTGGGTGAGACTCTCCTTTCTCTATGACCCACTGTGTATGGAACTCATATGGCTTAATATGAAACGATTTTGTATGGAGTAGAAGAGCTCCAACAGGAGGTCAGTGCCCCAGGTGAGAACAGCCAGTGGCCTGGAGGTCTGCTTGAGTTTTCAGATTTAGATATGTTTAAAGACTTGAACAATGTTCTCCTACATGCCAGGTAAGTGTCCTGTTTTGCATGGTGGTGACTGTTCTGGTGGGTATTGGATACTTAAACTTTGTACTGGAAAAGTTGCATGGAACTACTAATACATTTCTTCAGGCTCAGTCTGCCTAAGCTCTTGTGAAACTATTTCTTGTTTACATTAAGTTCACCCATAATCTATGCATGTGAGTGAAATTCATGTTAATACTGATTAATCTGATTTTTAAAGCCTGATCTTAGGAAAACATCAGCCACTGGGTTCAGGAGGCATATTGGTTTTAACCTGACCAAATTAAAATAATTTGATCATTTGTATTTATGAATATGGAGAGAGCTTACAGGATTGCCTGTTCCCCGATGTTATGTTTGTACCACTTCACCTTTGAATTATTCAATCAGGAATAATTCTGAGATTTTAAAATGTGCTTCCCTGACATAGAGTGGTACAGAGGTTAATTTTATTGCTCTTTTCTATATCATCAGAAACAACTAATGAGGGTTTTCAATCTTGTGCTGGCTACTTGCTGGAAAAGCCTTTATTTAAAAGAAGCTGCTAGTGGTATGTTTTCACCAAGCAGAGACATTTATCTGTTGCAATTTATCAGGAAAGATGAGATGCAAAGTGACACCCAGCTGATATATTTGTATTCAGTTCTGAAACTGACACTGAAAATCATGACTAATTGCCACTTCTGAATGACCTTGTAAATGATCAGCAGCATCACTACATAATTATTGCAGAAGAGCAGTGTTCAACTGTTTCTTTTGTCTTAATTGCCTGTTGATCATCTCTTCATATGTGTGAACATTTCTGAACAGTTAGATTAATAATCTGTCAGAGTAAAGGTCATTTTTAGAATATACACATTTAATTTAATGTTTTTCCATTTTACAATTAGCAGTACCAACACCAAACTACAGAAGTTCACCAGCTGTACTGGCAGTGTGTGCATTGGAACTAAAATAGTAAAACTCTCAAAGAAAAGTCCCTTTAACTTCAGTGCCAGTTACAGCTCAAAGCTTGGCCATAGCTATCAGGAGTGCACTTAAATGGCTGTGCCTGGAGGTGCCTGTGCAGCAGGGCTTGGACAGGATCACATTCTGTTCTCTTTTAGGCTTTGAGATAGTGCCCATCATTTCAGTGTCTATGGTTTGAAGTTTCTTTTGAATCTTCCTTTTAAAAGTGTAGCTTAAACCTTTTATGCATGATGAAGGTACTATCTTTTTCTGCCTAATGGTAATTCTAAATTACTGACATGCTCCATGAAGTTTGTTTTTTTAAACCAGAGCTGAATTTTAGACTATATTATAGTTTATAAGGACAATCATATGAAGTGTCCTGACTCATTAACTGGCATATCTGAACCCCCCGAAAATGAAGGGGGGGAACCCACACCAAATTGTGCTGTATAGTCATTTATTATCACCACAGAATAAAATCAGGTAGTGAGTCCTCTTATGCCTGTAAATACCCTCATTGCACAAATAAAATGGTGAGAACTGTAGAAGTTATTGATCTTTGTGTTGAACTGGGGAAGAGAAGATAGTTTATAGCAGCAACTTTGTAGTGCTGTTAGTTTCTAAGAATAGAACTGAATAATTGACGTGTTTTATCTTATTTAGTCTGCATCTCCCTCCCTCATTCCTGTTTGAGTCTTTTGTGAAGTCTAAGAAGACTTTACAAAAGAGTTACAGTATTAAATAGTGCTGAAGTGAAGGGTTTGTGCTGGGAATTCCCAAGAGGCAGAAAGAGAGTAAGGGTATCCTTGCCTTCAAAAAGGTTCTAACCTCAGCACAGGACTCATCCATGTCACATGCAGTGTCTTTGCACAGTTTTGACATCTGCCTAAAATCTGCAGCAGTTGATACAGGGAATTGCAATGGGCTACAAGACACAATTTCAAAATCACAAAAAATAAGAAATGCAGTATGCTGGGACATTGTCCAGTCAGCCACCAGTACCCATAAGCTGTAATTTGTGCTCATTTGTTCCTCTTCAGTGAAATGCAGCTTCCCAGGCAGGTATGGATCACAGCACAGCCGACACGCCGGGATTGCTGTGTGAGCTCTGTGGGACTTTAGCTTCTTTGGCTGCCAGGGCAAAGGATTCTGAGTGATAAATCCACCTGTTTTAAAACAGATGCAACTATGGATAGCTTTTTCCAAGTATAATGGAACCCGAGTCCCCCAAGGACACACTGTTTTATGTATTCTTATAACAAGTATATGTAATTTCCTATGAATGCATCCATAGAACCATAGAAACACTGGTGAAACTGGAGAATTTTCTGGTAATTTGGACCTAGTACTTTTTATCTCTTTGTACATGTTTATCCATTAAGTGACTTAATTGTTAGAAAGTGGTGATTGACAAGGAATACCAGTAAAATTATTAGTGCTTTGTCTTTAATCTTCCTCTTCTTGTTCTCCTTTGTAATTTCTCCTCTTGCATGGTATGGCTCTGAGAGCTACCAGGTTTGCCATCAAATTCTTGTTTACACTTGACTTTATGATGGAGACATTCAGCCTTATGACTAATAAACTCATTAAGCCTAGTCTGCACCAGCCTAAGCTGCTTTGACTCTAAGCCATGGAGATGCCTTTTGTGAGGGGCTCTTCAATCCCACAATTTGTGCCTTTAAAGCCTTAATTTTGTCAATTTTCTGTGTGGTTTTTCTCATCTATTCAAAAGGCAATTATCTGCCTTCTTCTGGGAGACTTTTGGAGCCTTCTGACAGGTGAAGGGAAGTATTTTGTTGTTACAATTTTGATCCTGGAATTTCAACAGATGATAATAAATGTAATTAAAAGTGATTAAATTAGTCTGCTGTGCTGGCCCCATGGACACAGAGTAAAGGGCAGTATTAGCTAGGCTGGGGAACAGGCTTAGTGCTTGGGTTTGTTTGGTGGAATTTTTTAGTTTGTTTACTCACTAGAGAAAATCAGATGCATTCATGTGTTCTGAGGTTGCTACTGCTTCATCCTGTTTATAGCTCTCTTATATAAGAGATGAACAGTATTTGAACTGGGGGTGGTTCCACATGGCAACACCAAATGCGTTTCTTAACTCTGCCCCAAACCTACCAAGAAACTGGTGGCAGTCTTGATTTTTTTTTTCCTTCTTCCCCTTAGCTGTAGGGAGATGTTAAAATTTGCATTACCTGTTAATACACACACCCACTTGCTTATGACTGGTATTTTTATCAATGCAGTCTTGACATATTGCTAGGCACAAAATATACAAATATTACTGCTTAATTTTCTAGCTTTTCCATAGGATTCAGGTTACTGTCCTTGTTTAATAAGACATTTGTGACACTTGATTCATTAGTAATGCTAACTTGTATTTCAGTTTCACTTTTGGATAAATTTATCATTGGTACAGGTCTGTTGCAGACTAAGTTGTTGCACCAAAAATTCGGGCCTACATCAGCATGTAGGAATGTGCCATCATCTTGCAAGCCCTTTGTAGGCTTTCATGGTTTCTTTGGAGAATTTTTCATGTTGGTGTAGCCTAGAATTGTCAAGATTGTCACAAAAACTTACTTCCTTTCCTCTTTTTCAGTCTTTTCATTAATTTTTTACTCTGTAATAAAAAAAAAACAAAACCCAAACCGACCAACCAAACGGAAAACCTCAAAAAAGACCTAAAAATTGACTTGCAGCCTTAGAAATGTTACAAGTCAGTTGCCTGTCATGCTTTTCTTTCTTTCATAAAGTCTCCCATTGCTGATTTTCTGTAAAATGCTACTTTCCAGTCCCAAAGGCTTTTGGAGACTAACTCTTGAGTAATTATTAAGCAAAAGGCCGTGCACATGGGCAATGCTACTCAACAAATGTTGAATTGCCAGTAGTGTTGTTGACACTGTGTACTATTTTCTTTGCAGCCTCAGCTGGATAAGTTGTCAGGGTTCATGTGCTATTGTGGAGTGGTGCTAGTCCATAGCTCCTCCTTTTAGATGGATGAGAATGCCCTTGGTTTTAAGACTTGGAATGCTTTAGGATCCCTTGAAATTAAGAGGATCACACAAAATTGTGATGCATGTCACTAGATGTTTGCAAGAGTTCAGGGAGGTGTTGTGTTTTGGAAGACAGACATTATAGGAGCAGATTGTTCTTTGATAAATTATAAAATTCACTGAATGATTCACAGCTCAGTTATAATTATTCCCAGTGCTAATTATATGTCAGAATTCTCCAAAACACTGTATCAGACATGGCTTGCATACGCTGTGTAATCACAAAACTGAGCTTTCTCCAGTGTAAATTTACCAAGGGCTCTATTCCACAAATCCAGTCTTTTGAGAGCTCCTTTTTCACCCAAGCAGGCCCTAGGATTTCCTGGAGATTAATTAATCAGGGTGAGGATGTTAATGACAAGTTTTTAAACTAGTTTTATAGCTTTACCCTGTGCAGAAAAGCTTGACAATACTTTGCAATCCTTCAATACACACTGTGGCCAAAATATATCTTTGCTGATTTATAGATTTATAGTCCATGAGAATTTATGCTGTCTCATGTAAAAATGTTTTTTTTTTTTCCTCCTTCCCAGCTTCTGGAAAAAACGAACAATATGTTTGAGGAATCTGATTCTGCAGCTACAAAAAGTCCTTTGCATTTAGCTGTAAGTATGAGACATGTAAAGCGTTTGATCAGTATCTCATAGACTAATTCCTTAATCTGTGTCTTTGAAGGAAATTTAACCATAGGCTTGTTTTGAAAAAGGTGGGAAGGGATGTAGGCTTAGATGTAACAAAGCCAGGTTCTGGGCTGAAATTGTTAATTAAGTTTTGGCAGTTGAAGCTCTTGGTTCTTACTGACTCTAAAACTTGAGTAAGAAGATGACAGAGACACTGAAGTGAAATTAAATGGAAATTCACACTTTTATTTAGAACTTGTTTATAAATATGGGGCTAGAGTTTGAGCCTATAGCTTTGATCATGGAATGGGACACTCTGATGTTCTCGTGGAGATGTGCAGTGGTATACTGATGTGTCTGGTACACAGCAGGGCCTGGGAAAGCTGTTTTTAAACCCCAGCAGTGCCTTGTGTGAATGCTATGGAAACTGTGATATCACAGTGGGATCCAGTACGTGTGGCTTCAGAGATAACAACAGCTCCCCTGCCCAAAGAGTTCAAGATTCATGACCTCTCTTCCCAGTTTTCTTGAGCAGAATCACAGAATAGTTGAGGTTGACATTGACCTCTGGAGATCAAGTCCCACCTCTGTGGTAAAAGCAGAATCAACTAGAGCAGATTTTCTCAGGGCTGTGACCCATCACATTTTGAATATCTCCAGGCATAGAGAGTTCACAGCTTCAACTCTGATAATACTGGTTGTACATTCCTGTATAAACAAAAAGGATGCTCTCTGTGAGTCTGACAGTAAAGAGAGGAGGGCAGTCCCTAAAAAGCTGAACAAAATGTTTCCAGGTTCTCAGGCTGTCCACTGGGTTTTTGCAGTGCCACCAGCATGTGTGCTGTTGGCCCCAGTGTGGTTGTACGTCTGGAAGTGCATCTACTTGTCCACTGTAGTTGTTCTACCAAATGATCCTGCTGGCAGGAAATTCTCCATGAAGCATCAGTTATAAACAGCAGGTCAAGTCTGTGTTTGTATTTGCACAAAAATCTGGTATAAGAATTGCTTTTCTTTAGCTGGAAACCAGCACGTGTTGAATTTAGCACCAGTTAGGTGACAATCTATGCAACCTCTGACCAGTATCTCTCTAGTGAATCTAGTTTTTAAAGCAAATGTTTCCCTGCCAGATACTGTAGCATGTCAAAAATGAATTGTTGATTGACCTGTGCTGACCTGGCAAATTATTGCCTGAAATTTCCTCCTTTTGGGTTGTATTAGAAAGTTAGAGCAAATCAAGAATCGTAATTTCGTTTCCTAAACACTAGGAATTTTTAAATTTCTTGGCTACAGTGTAATTTGGCAAAATTCTTTTGAGTTGAAGAGAGAGTCATAAGGAATCAAGAAAACTGATTTGTGTTGTGTTTAGGTCCAGGGATGGATTTTGTTCACAACTGATGTGAAAGGTCTTTGAATGACAGGAGTTGTGTTCTTTACATGCCACATTTAATACTTCTAGGCCTATAATGGTCATCATCAAGCCTTGGAGGTACTTCTCCAGTCTCTGGTAGATCTGGATATTAAGGATGAGAAGGGACGCACTGCTCTGGACTTGGCTGCGTTTAAAGGACACGCAGAGTGTGTGGAAGCTCTCATCAGCCAGGGTGCTTCTGTCGCTGTAAAGGACAATGTCACCAAAAGGACCCCCCTGCATGCCTCAGGTGAGTGTGATCTTATGTGCACTTGTGGTCTACATCCCACCACACAGAAGCAGTTGCCTTTACCTACCCACTGTTGCTATGCACATTTCTTCTAACAGGAAGAACATTCTCACATGTACTGAGGAGTGATACTTGTTTGCTGAGGTCCTACGTTTAAACCCTTTATCTTCCATTTCAATCATCTTTTTTTATCTGTCCCTGTGGTTCAGTCCTCCCTCACAGGGAATCCTGTCTTTTTCCACACCACTACCACTCTCCCTTTACCTGCTTATCTCTACCTTACCCCTCTGTTACTGCCTGTTCTTTAGGAGGTGCAATGTTTCCCTCATGGCACCTTCTCTTACTGGTTCCTCAGCTGAAGAATCAGAGGAAGAGGGAACACTTGCCTCATCACTTCTCCTTTGAAAGAAAGGTTGAAAAATACATGTAGGCTCTGATTGGTGATGAAATTATGCTGGTGTTCAAAACTTATAAGCATTTGCAGTGGCAGCACTACAGAAATTCACCCCCACCCCACCCTTCTGAACTCCTCCTGAGCCAGCCTGTGAACTTGCACTTGCTGGGAGCCTGCTCCATTCCTCATGTGTGGGGTGTTAATTATGTAACATGCATAATTAGCTGGGAAATGTAGACTTTGCCATTAATTTGAAGGTTATTTTTGATATGTACCTGGCAGGTAAATATGCAGAGGTGCCAAAGGGAACGTGTCTCCTCTGCTGTTCAAGCAGGGACTCTCTACAGGATAGCAGTGGCCTCTAGTGGAAGAAAAATTAATACCACATGGATAATTAATTCAGGACTAAACTTAATTCTCTTTCTGTTTTTCTTTTCGTCTTGCCTAGATTAAAATGCATATATATTCTCTAGTATCAGTTTATTCACTGTGTGTGATCATCTAAGTGCAACTTAGAAACATGAAGTCAAATAGACTGTTACCAATTTTGTCTGCAATTCTGAAGGAAAAGCTTGTCATAGATCCCAACTGCATACCAAAAATGCTTCCTGTCCTCTTAAATTTTGCATCAGAACCAAGCGCATTTCTCCCCATGATAAATACTGATGGTTTAATTAATGGTAATAAATATTAGTGCTGCCACAAAACTGAGCTGTGTCGGTCAAGAGCTTTCTTGTAGTTAATGCAAACATCTTGGGATCTGATGTGAATAAGGTGTGACTTTGGTATGTCATCTCTAGAGCAATGATTTGCATTTATTTTAAAATGTGGTTATAGTGACATAAGTTTCTAGTTGTCACAACTGAACTGTAAACGTTCTTCAGTACTGAGAGAAGTAAATGGTAACAAAGCCATACTTTTGTCAGCAGCTTTGGCTTAAAATATGGATCTGTTGAGTAGAATTGTGTAAGTTTGTTGAATAGAAGGTGTTATTTTAATACACACCTTCATATAAATTCAGATTGTGGTTCCCCCCATTTTAATTTCTTCTTTAAATCACCTCCATCACTGTAGTATTGAGTGCCTTCCATGTAAAACCAGTAGGAAGATTCACTGTAGATTTTTCTAGTCTGTCGTGCTTTTTGCTTCTCAGAGTAAAAAACATTTCCAGGCATACGAGTAAATTGTTCTTTACATATGCATTGAAGCAAAGTAAAGTCAGATGTGTATTAAAAACCAACCAAACACAACACACACACACACAAAACTCAACCAAGAAAAAAGGCAAAAATATCCTACACCCAGAAATGAGGCACAGAAGAGAACATGTACCTTAAGCAGAAGGGAAAATACTGCACAGAGAGGTTGAATATTTGAACTCTTAGTAAAGGAAATTCGTCCCTGTCACGGATTTGAAGACTTTCAAATATGAGTTAAGTGCAGTTTGGGTAAATATCCATTAAGACAACATTTAGAATCTTCCACTCAAGAGCTATGAGGAGTTCTGTGGAAATTAGCTCTGGAGTAAAGCTTGTGCCACCACCTGCTCTGGAAAGGGCCTTGCCCATGCCGATTTCCATGATGCCGTTCCCTGAGGAAGCGCTGCGGTGAGGAGTTTCCTACGGCTGCTGCCGCCTGCTGGGAGCTCTGCCCGGAGCTCTGCACGTTCAGTGTGGGCACTGCGAGGGTAGGAGGCCAAGTGCAGTATCTTGAGAAAGCAAACAGTTCTTGCTGAATTAGTCCCTTGGGTGACAGGGTGTATTTGCACACACAAAAGTGAATACTTGCACATGCAATACTGTGTCCTGGGAAGGAACAAGAAGGCGTTTGTGCCCATCCCCATTTGTTTGCCCTCATTCCTTCTAATTACACCAGCACAGCTGCTGAACACAGAGCTGAGGAGGCCTGAGGTGGTGGATTCGTTGACAGGATTCTGCAGATTTGTGTCAGTAAAGGGATTTGTGACTTCAGCAGAGAACTCACCTAATGAAGTGTTTCTTTTTTCTGTCTGTCCCTATGGGGGAATAGACTTTCTCTGACCTCATAACATGGAGAATTTCCTTCACCTAAATTATATGTTCCCTGTATAATTTTATTACCACCAGCCTCTCCTCTGGCTGGCCTGGGGAATCCATTGCAAATGTTCCCCGAGTGTTCATGTTGTAGCTCTCTTGGCAAAACTGCCATTCCCTGCAGGGTCTGTAACGCTTAGCAATCACTGGATCAGCTCCTAGGAGTTTCTGGGAGTATCTGTTCTAAAACTCATTTACCAAAATCGTTTTCACACGTCTTTGTGAACAAGTTATGATTTCTTTTCCTCCTGCTGGGAGAAAGAACAGATCTTTTCTTCCCCCCGCCCCCCACCAAGCCAGTGACTCATCAGCCCTGCAGAACTGTTTACATGTTATGTATATGTCATTACTTAGTGGTAAATAACTAAAAGTGCCTTTTATTTTTCTGGGTAGAGCAACTAAGATTATTTTGGGATGGGAAATTTAAATGTGATGATGTGCACCCGTTTCTCTGCCAGCATGATGTGACATAGGTGGTGTCCAAAGGTTTTGCCTCAGCCCACAGGGTGTAGGCAGTGTGAATGCATGACTTGCTGTAATAAGAACACAACGTGTATCAACTGAGCACAGGAATTGTTTTTCACAGAAGAAAATATTTGTCTCTTCATCCCATGAAAGGCTGAAGCCTTTAAGCCAGCCGACATACAGACAGGGTTCAGTGTCAGGCCCTGCAGATGGTAGTAACTCCAAGCTGTTTTCTAGCAGCATTTGAGTTATGTAAAAAAACACCCAACAAAACTAAAAGAAAAAACCAAAGTACTGCCCCCACCCAGCAAAAACCAAACCACAAACAAAACCCCAAGCACCACCAAACCCAAATGTTTTTCGTAAGTATTATTTTTTATAAAATGGATAAACTCAAAGGACATTATAGTCTCTGGTGTTATGTGCTTTTATGAATATGACATTTGTATTATTGGTCATTCTTTGCAGATATTTACTTTTTTCTTAGCAGCACTGAAGTACTTACTTGTACAGTACACATAAGATTAAGGAGCCTTGACAATGTACTTCCAACAGTGTTCCAAACCTGATCACAGAAAGTCTTGTCTGCCTGCTCAGTCTGGGGGATTTTTAATACTGTCTGGTTTAGCAGACATCTTCAGTAGTGGAAAAATCACAATTTCTGTTTTACTCATCTGGGATTTTTGTATCTAAGAGAAATAATCCTCATTTTACTGAGGTCAGGGAAAAAAACAGCTCACCATTTCACTGGCACTAGTTAAATGACAATTGGGGGCATATTGATCTCTTATACTGTGGAGTATTTTCCTTGTTTATAAGGCAATTTCTTATCCATAACATTGCAGTGGAAAAGTATCTGAAATTAAACATACTTTAATTAAACATGCTTTTTTCTTTATAGTCATTAATGGCCACACACCTTGTTTACGGTTGTTGCTGGAAGTTGCAGACAACCCTGATGTGACAGACGCCAAAGGACAGTAAGTTTTCTTTGTGTTTTTTTTTTTCAGCTCTCTAATTCAAACAGCATCTCATATTTCTCACCAAAAAAAGTACTTATTTGAAATACTGTGTTTCCCCCACTTCTCCTCATAGAATTTGGCAGAAATTACAAAGTACACATTCAGTTGATGTAACCATGTGGAAAGGACTAATCATTAATCTTAGCCTCTGCTTCATACTTTAAACAACCTTTTATAGATGTTGAGGGCCAGATTCAATAAAAACTAACAAGGTCCTGAGATGTTTCTATAGAGTCTTTTCCTTTCTAAAACACTGCTATTTCAGGGTTTGCTTGGAATATTAGACTGATGCAGTAGGACACAGTGTTTATTTGATGTGACACATGCATCTGAGATGTTCCTACAAAAACTTTACTGCTTGTTAAATGATAGTTATAGAGGAATAATAAAGTATTTTTTTAAAGTGAAAATGTGAATGGTTTAACAAACTCATTTGGGTTGTCTGGAACATATAATGTAGCATATAAATGTCTGTATGTATAATTTTAAATGGTATTAATCTTGCCTAAAAATAGATGGAGAATAGATCTCTTTCAGAAAAAAATGGAAGCTATGTTAGTCCAAATTTTGGCTTGAATATTTTCCTCATGTCCCTTCATCCCTTAAGTAATTGTGTAGCACTTGCAAAAGAAATGTTTTGGGTCATTGTCATCTTGGTAACTAGCAGGGACATTCATTCACAGGACTTGATATTGTGTGTCACCAGAGCAACAACAATTGTAGGTTATTAAGAGAACAGATTGTCTTGAATGATGCTGCTCTGTAAACTGCTTACAAATGGGTTTGTTTCTATTTCAGTCATGGCAGTTGGTTGTTCGACATCTTAATAATTTCATAGAAAAGGTCTTCATTTGGGTGTCATATAGATGAGTATGGTTAAAAAAACCCCAGGTTTATGGGTAGGAGTAGCAAGAAATGCTGTTTTGTCTGTATGTATAAGTTAGTAGGGACAAGTAGGATGTCATTTTATAGCTATGACTGGTTTGGTTTTGTATTTTTTTTCCTAGAACTCCACTAATGCTTGCAGTGGCATATGGGCACATTGATGCTGTTTCTTTATTACTTGAAAAGGAAGCATCTGTGGATGCAGTTGATCTTCTGGGATGCACAGCTTTACATCGAGGGGTGACTTAATTTTTATAATTCTAAATCCCTTGTTTTACTGTGACTACAACTCACTCATAAATATAGGGAGATTTAAGTCTAGAGGACACTGTAAATGACTGGAAACATGACCAAGCATAGTCAGTGAGGTAAAAAGGAAGACAGATCTGCTCTCAGTCATACTCTGCTTTTGACTTGGTTTCATATTTGCTTTAATTAATTATCCAAAATAGTGATTAGCCAAATCATATTTGCTTTAATTAATTAGTAAAAATAGTGACTTTTTCTTGCCTCTAAACACTTTAGCAATCATTATTCTTATAACTGAGCACCTTAAGAATTCTGAAAATAATTTCGCTAAAAGAACTGGCCAGCAGTGGTTTTAATTTTTCTTAAAATGGTCTAAGTAAGCCTTTGTTTTTTTTCTATAGAGGTGAAGCCTGAAACAGATCTAATATTTTCTAGTCCAGCTAGACTTTCCTAGCTAAGTCTAGCTTCTTACCCAATGTGCAGCTGATGCAAGAGATGGTATTTATACAGAACTTTATAATAACTGCAGTGAGCAGTTCAGCAAGTGAGCAGAGGAGCTTGCATCTGCCTGCTGAATCCCATCCAGACCATTTCATGCTCACAGGCATCAATCATATTGCATATTTCCTGGGCAAGGATCTGTGTTATGTCAACCTCTTTACTCATTTCTTTGTTACCAGATCATGACTGGGCATGAAGAATGCGTTCAGATGCTGTTGGAGAAAGAAGTCTCTATCTTGTGTAAAGATGCCAGAGGCAGGACCCCTCTGCACTTCGCAGCCGCTCGGGGCCACGCCACGTGGCTGAGCGAGTTACTGCAGGTGGCACTGGCCGAGGAGGACTGCAGCCTCAAGGACAACCAGGGCTACACCCCCCTGCACTGGGCTTCTTACAACGGTGAGCCTCTCCCGGGACTGCTGCCCAGCTTTAGGGAGCCGTGGTAACCGAGCAGCAGGACACTGAGGAGCTCGCAGTGAAGAGGGAAACGATCTCCCAGAGCTCCGCTTGCTGCCTGTAGTTAGCATTTGCTCTGTGCACCCCTCAGTTCAGAAGCCAGGGAAATTCCAGCCATACCTCCCAGTGACTTTGCAGCTCCTTTGCTGCAAGTCACAGAAAGCCAGGATGAAATTCTGGTTTTATTCATGAATCAAATTGATTTCTGTGCAACCAGCAATGGTCCTTTGAGGTGTCACCTTACTTACTGATGCAAAAGGCCATGCAAATAGATGGATATTCTGAACTGACTATTCTAAATCGGATCATCTGAACTTGCTGCTTAATATAAGAATAAAGCTTCTCAGTATTGTCATTTAAGATCATCTTTGGAGATGTCTAAGGCAACATACATGACATCACATTAAAAAGAGACTTTTTTTCTCTCCTTTTTTTTTCCCAATAAATTAGCTAATACTAGCCTGGATTATTTTGCTGCTGCCATAAAATAAAAAAAAAATCCTCTGGTTTATCACATAAGATCTTACATACACATTATGTTCAACTTTGAACTTAAAAGTGTTAAATTCTAACTTGTATAAGCATAGTATGAATTAAGTGAATTACCTGCTTTGTGCAACACTGAAATATTTGATCTCTCGTAGGTCATGAAAACTGCATAGAGGTACTATTGGAACAAAAACTTTTCCACAAGTTCTATGGTAATACCTTCTCTCCATTGCACTGTGCTGTGTAAGTAGAAATCTCCAGTAACAAATGCATGTTGCTTTAGGATATGTCTGCAAAATGCAGCAGTATGAGAAGAAAGTGAGCTTTTTTTGAGATTATTTGCATGAGCAAATAATTTTAAAGCTGATCACTTAAAATTCTTTGTGGCTGAAACATAGTATTTTAATTCAGAATTTCTACTGATGGCTTTGAAAAAAAAATCAGTGTTTATATTATTTTAAATGAGTATGCAATTCCCAAGCCTATTAAAATGTGTGCAACTTAAACATGTATGCAAATTTGAAATGAAAACAGCTGCCAATCCAGTGTAGAAGTGTGTTAGCTATACTGTGTGTCCAATACTGTTAATAAATACTGTTCATTTTCATAATGAAATGGACAAATTAGCAAAATGGACAAATTAGCAAAATGGACAAATTGGCAAATGGACAAATTAGCAAAAACCAGAAGAAGTATTAATTGAATACATCCATCAAATCAAATGTGTGAGTTGGAAGAGAAGAGGGCTTCAGTACCTTAAGCATTTGAGTAAATCTCTCTACATGTAAGTATCTGTGACTGAGTGCTTTCCAAGTCCAGGTGTATTTGACATACAGACTAAGGATTTTAAGATATTAAGGTTTTAAACCTAGGTTTGGGCTGGACTTTTGAGACCACCTTCGTGCACAGTCAATTAAGGATCAGCTTTGCATTAGAGACTGAAATCCATAGTAGCAGATGCAGTTTGGTTAAATGATGAGATGATGAATATGCAGAAATGTGATTGAAAGCATTAAGACAAAGGCATGTTAGGGTAACTTAGAAAAAACTGGTGAGAAATATTAATGAGAAGTGAAGTAAACTAGTATTGGAAAGTGGAAAAATATGCAGACATGACCTTTATGAAAGTGTTTTCTTTGGCAGAATCAATGATCATGAAAACTGTGCATCACTACTCATCGGAGCCATCGACGCCAGCATTGTCAATTGTGAAGATGACAAAGGAAGGTAATATTTTCTGGAGCAAATTGCATTTCATGACTCCATTTAGTATTTTTCATAGTTCCTTCTGAACCTCTGGAACTAATCCTGATCTGTTATGGTTGAGCTAAGACTTGTCATGCTGACTCTTTCAGACAGCAGTTTACATTGCAGCACGGTTAAATGGTGGCTCACTTGAAGCAAGAATATTACGAAATATTCAATGTCAGAGTACATATAAAAAGAAATATGAAAGAAATAGTATTTTGTTTGCTTAGAACAGCTATGGCTATAGGCTGTTTCCCTTAACCTGTTTTCTCTGTTAAATGTTTAAACATACTCATCTTTGCTAAATGGAGTGATACTATGTACATATAGAAAAGTATTTCATTAATAGTTTTCATGTTAGCATCTTCAGGGCACACAACTGAAAATATCTGTACAGCAAAATAATACTGATACAGCAAGAGAGAGGCATTCAGCCAAATCCTTAATTGGTCACATTGATAATCTCCTCATCCATATTTATACATTCAATTAAAATTGCTGAAATTCTAAAAACTGAATTCTCTTTTCTGTTGATTAAAGGAAATTTAACACCCTCGGTAACAGTGGTTATGTAATCCTGTAGGAGTAAGACCACCTCACCTTTGCTGATAAGCAAAACTGAAGTAACGCTGAGCTGGGCTGTGTACCAACTACCTTTCACCTCCAGTAGTCACGCTTCAGACCCAAAATGCCACAGAGCCACAGTGAACGAATTCCAGTGTCTCAGTCTTGTAGAAACTGATAACCTGCAAAGTGGATTGAATTCCTTCTGCCTTACATAGTACTGCTGTTACTGTGGCTTGTTGCTGTGGCTTGTACCTTTGACTATAACTTAAAATATTTTAGTTTTTTAAAATAATGGATCTGCTCTTTTCTGATAGTTCTTCCCAGAAGCTTGCTAAAAAAACCAAAAATATCAGATTAATAAGAATAAGGGATTGTACTGCCCTTCACGTTACACAATATGCTCTGTTAAAATAAATACGCTTCTAAGATGAAGTTCTTCACAGTATCACATCTCCATGGCACCATATCCACCTTCCTGCTTCCCGGGACAGGGACTGTAAATATCGTTTAACTGCAGATGCTGCTGCTACAGCCTTCTTGTGGTGAGAACTTGAAGTTTCATAGGAAAACAACAAAAAAATCTCTCGCGCTGTGCGTTTTTTGGGAAGGTAGGCACGTTGGCCTTCTTTAGCAAAAGCCATGTGGGTGTTGTTCCCCCCAGAACGCCCCTGCACGCCGCGGCCTTCGGCGACCACGTGGAGTGCCTGCAGCTGCTGCTGAGCCACAGCGCGCAGGTGAACGCGGCCGACGGCGCGGGCCGGACGCCGCTCATGGTGGCCGCGCACAACGGGCACGTGGGCGCTGTGGGTGAGTGCGGCCCCGCTGCGACCTCGCGGGACACTGCTGCCCCAAGGGGTAGTCGCCTTCAGCCCCGGAAAACTAAGGAAGGAAAATAAATTATGGGCATAACCTGCTTCTGTAAGAAGCTACCTTTGCAGCTGTAAAAAATACCCCTTTTCTTCTCAGCAGTCTTGGTGAACAGTTGCAATACCAAATCTGAGTCTTATTTCCTCCTAAGAGCGCACTGATGATGGGAGTAGCAATTCTGTTCTCCTGTTTACTTCCTTGATTTTATGGAGCAGTGAAGCTGCGTGTGTGAAAAAGATGGTGTAACCTTTTTCTGTCCTCTATTATAGGAATTCCTATTCTTGAAATGGCAGCAGCTGCTTTTTCTGGGCTAGACTATATGCTACTGGCATACAGATTGGGGACCTGTGGGCTTTGCAGAATTCCCTCTTGTCTAGCTTCAACAGCACAGGCTGCACCCTAAGTTCCTTATATCCACTTAATCCTCTCAAAGCAGCATTCACAGTTGTTCTCAGGAGATAGTGATTCAGGCAAAACTTGCTGGTCTGCAAACAGCAAAGTTTATAAATAAATAAAGATCAATATATGTTTGACAGTGTGGGGCACAATGCATGAGCTGTCAGCTCTGCATTTGCTTGCTGATTAACTGCATAAAATTAGCCTGTTCTTCACTAATTTCACCTCATGGTTATAAAGCATGCGGCATAAAAAGACTGAATTGATAACCATGTATGCACACGTATTGAAATAGTAATTTTTTTCTTCTGTTTTGACATGTTCCTCTGTCTGTTGGGTTTGTTTGTTGATTTCTACTCTACACCTCAGACTTCTTGGTGAACATTGCCAAGGCTGACCTGACATTAAAAGATAAGGAGTTGAATACATCTTTGCACTTGGCTAGCAGTAAAGTAAGTTGAAGACCTTTCTATGCTTTTATTGTCACACAGAGTGCATGTGTCTGTTTGTGGTCCCAATTTTTTTTCTGCAAGGGAAATGTGGTCAGAGTTCTGGTGAGGAAGGGAAAGTCGCTTCAAGCTTTTTCTCAAGTCTCTTTTAAAGTTTTGTAACTGAGAAATGTACACTCTTATGACAGCTGAAGAGACACTAAGAGTGTGACACTAAGAGAAGTAAAGAAAACCCTTTAGGATTTTACCAGATAATCTCACTGTAAAATAGTTTAACAGGTTCAGTAACAAAGAAAAATAAAAGTATTTTTTATTATTCTCCAAATTCTATGGAAGGAGGTCAAAATTTTCCCTTAACATAGCAGCAGTAAAACCAGGGGCATTGATTAGATGAGTGATGGTGTCTCTTCCTACCCTTTCTTCCTCTTAGTTCCAATTTCTGCTGCTATTTCTGCAAGAAAAAATGCCCACAGGATTCCCTCTCCTGGGCCTCTTCTTTTGCTCCTATCCACAGCTTGGATTCCAGTGTGATCATGTTACTCCAGTTTCTGCAGACACATGAGCCTTGCTGAATTCTCAAGGTCCTTCAGGCAGCCGTTCACCTGCCAGGACTGTAGGCTCAGCATCTGTGACTTGCTGTGCTCAAACAGGATCAGAAATAAGGCCTGGTTCTGTATTATTCCCAAAGTTCCATTGTTAGAGCTCTCTCACACTGCAGGGGTTTTGTTGTAGCTTATTAATAATACAGACAGGCATTTAAAGACCCAGAAAGTATAGTATTCCTTTCTGAGGTGGAACCATTCTCTGTTACTCTGTAGTTCTGATAAATCATCCACTGAACGTTGTCTCAAGAGAAAACACAGCATTCTCTGAAAGCTGAAGGAATGAATTCATATTTAATGAATGGAGGGTTGAAAGACAGGTGAATGTCTAAATTTCTAAATGGGCTAAAACATCCTAGCAGTGGCGACTCAAAAATGGTATTTTAAGGCTCCCATAGTTCACCTTCTACACAATCTTACTGAGCAGCAAGTTTTGTATTTCAAGTTACTACATTTCACTTTTGTTATGTAACATTTCTTTTGCCTCAATTTCAAACTCCTCAGCAAATTAACACTATTGGGTTTTTTCCCTGACTACAGGGTCATGAAAAATGTGCCTTGTTAATACTTGACAAGATACAAGAACAGAGCCTTATTAATGCAAAAAATAATGCATTGCAGACGTAAGTATAGCCTGATCCTCTCAAATTCAGTTGATTTACCAGAAGATTCCAGTTTAGCATTTCAAATATATGTCTTGGATTTTTTCATAGAAGAGTCAAGTTAATTTCTGAGGTTTTTTAATGCTTTCCTTTGAAAAAGACCCAAATTGTATTGCATTCTCTTTTGATTCCACTGATGCCAATTCTATACATGATCTGGTGGAAAAATAATATGAGGTCGTTTATTTGAAGGCTATATCAAAATATCTATTAATCATGTGAATGTCTTCAGTTTTAGATTCATTTTCCTTTTAAATATCAATTGTGTGCTGCAAACAATGCAAAAAAGAGAACTTTTTAAAGAAAGTCTCTAGGCTTGAGTATTAGGCAATCTTTGTGTGCTTGCACATATGTTTTATAGATGTGGAACATGACAATTATTTCAAAGGCTGCAATAAAATTTAGCATCTAGAATATAATTCTAATGATCCAAGGAAGGAAAACATTCTCTCTAATGTTGGGTATGTTTTAAGCATTGCCTAACTTTTTTTAGAAAATCTGTTTTAAACTGAACTTGAATTTAGTTGTTATGTTTTTGTAGACCTCTTCACATTGCTGCACGAAACGGCCTAAAGATGGTGGTTGAAGAGTTGCTGGCCAAAGGGGCCTGTGTCCTGGCAGTAGATGAAAATGGTAAGTAAATAATACACTTTGACAGCCTTCAGTAGGACCCAACAGGTAATTTTACAACAGACCGAAGCAATAGACTTAAAAGCTGATGATAGACTTCATTGATGCTTTTATCCTTCCAAGAACAGACAATAGCTGTGTGAGTACCTATTTAAAAAAATTAAAAAGACACTATTTTATTTTCTTTAGTATAAAAATCTACTCTAAACATCACAGCGGTCCCTTTTACTGTTCATTTTGCATGTACTGTCAACAGCTAGTCTTTTTTAATGCTTGAGTGCAGTGGTAACTTGAATTTCCTAAACATGCAAGTGGCACCGGATAATTCTGACGCCTTGCAGAAGAATTAAGGATTTTGCATTCAATCAGCGCATGTTTTAATGGGTAGGAAGAAAACCATCAACATATGTTTGATTGTGTCCCAGCTCATTCTGAGATCAAACCTTGTGCTTGCCAATTACCTGACCTAATCCAAGATGCAATTAAACTGCTGGTTCCTCACAAAATACTTGATTAGTCAATAAATTTAATAATTTTGTTTCAGACTTCAATTAAATCCTTCCCTAAAAATTATAAAGCCTGTAGAGGGATGTGATTCTACATCATGGTTTTAAAAAATATCTTCCTGAAATGAGTTGGTCTTTCTAACAAAACTAACTTCACGGCATTAATACAACAATTTGGTACCTCCATCTTTCCATATCTGTAAAGTAATAATAATAATACTTACCCATCATTGGGAGACATTTGAGATCTATGGATGAAAACAACTGAGTGGTGATTATTCACTATAAACCAAATGCTACCTAGCTCTTCTTGCATGAATGAGTTCCACGGAAGTCATCCGACCCTAACCTCATTTCAGAGATAGTGGACAGAAAAATGAACCAGACTAGCTACAAACCACAGTTTTTATCCTTAAAATAGTACATGCAGATCCAGCTAGTTTGTATGCATGTAAGAAATGAAAATTAAGTTTGAATTTTATACACATTTATTTAGTTTTTTCTAAGAACAACTGCATGCACAGTTTAAAAGAGAGATACTTAAGTACAATCTTAATGTAAGTACAGCTCTGAAGAACATGAACACTTGGAACTCAGTGGAAGAGGAAATGCATTAACTGCAGCCAGTGCTCAAATATGGGTAGTTTGCAACAAAACTGTGCTCACATTTACCCACCAAATTCATCTCTGCTGCAGATCTTGGCTTACTCGAGGCAGTAGGTACCAGTAGCGGTCACTGCCTCACGTTACTATTGCTGCAGCACTTGAAAGTTAACCATCTGCAAAAGAGTTTGTCAGCTCTTAGCATAAGGGATTCATTGGAAAGTGTTAGAGCACTGCACAGCAGCCTGTAAGATGTACAGACAGCAAGTGTAATGAGCACTCTGGCTTCCAAGGTTTTCTGTACATGAAGAGCTGCTTTAGGGGCAGTGCTTGGACAGGAGCCAAGTCGAACTGCAGTGAAGACAAGCTTCTAATAGTTCCCTGGTCCTTCTTTTACTGACATTGGAATAATATTAGCTCTGTATTTAAAGTGCTTGCTGAATACAGCCATTATTCTTCTAACACAATGTAAATTTTGGTAACTAAACATCCATGTAGTCATACCTGCTATACATGTACCCTGTGCACCGGTCTAATTATTTTATAATTTAATTCCTAATTAAACTGCTTACCAAGTTGAATAGATACTCAGCTGATCAATCCTTAAAATTGTTTGCTTATTAAATCAAGAATTTTTAAACTAATATATTCTATGTTCTAATGAAAGTCATTGTTCTCAGAATGAGACTTGTTCATATGCACAGAAACCGATGCCGGTTTCTGTCCCTGTTGCTGTTGTCCCCTGTTGTGTATGCACCATTCCGTCCGTGCTGTAGAACTGTGTTTAGCCAGTGCTTTTACCCAACCCGTGACATCTGTTTGCTGGTTTCAAACAAACCGTGCTTGTCGTGGTCACGGTGGTTTCAGTGGCCCAGAGTGTATTGCCCCAGCATGGCCCATGTGAGTGAGTAACACGCCCCTGCCTGGCATGCCCCTAACGCCCCCCACATGCCCCGGTGTCCCTAGAGATGGAGCTGAGGAATGCTGGTGCCGCTCGGTGCCCTCAGTACTAACCTTTGCCTTGTCTGCCCTTGTTTGTGCCCAGGTCATACGCCAGCCCTGGCTTGTGCTCCTAACAAAGACGTGGCTGACTGCCTGGCACTCATTTTGGCTACCATGATGCCTTTTTCTCCCTCCAGTTCAGTGACGGCTTTCAACTTCGCTTGTTTTAAAAAAGACAATTTGGGCAGGACGCACCTCTGCGATGGCTCCGCTATGGGTAGCATTAACTCGTACAATAAGCCCTTGAGTAATAACATAGGAACAGAGGATGGGTACAATGAAAATGATTCGGATTCTGAAACATTTTGACTCATTGGTATTCAAAAAACTTTTTCATTATTATTTCATTTCAGCTTTAATTTTTGTCTTTTTAAAAAGCTTAAATCCCACAGCTATATTCTTAAATATTGTTCTTGAAAAGTAGGTATTGAAAGATTTGTAGTGTTGATGAGAATCAAGCCTTTAAATAACAAAAATAGAGGGATTTACTGGAACATATTCCCATTGGAGTTCTGCAGCTTTTCAGTTTCCTGATGTTTTCTTTAGGCCCAAAGTGCCCCTGTGGAAAGTCTCTACCTCTTATTTTAAGTAGAAAAAGAGAAAATGCCTTTTTTCTTTTTGACAGCACAAATAAACAGGGAACTGTTTGTGAAGAGTTCTTTCATGTTTTAGCTGTACCTTTAGTACACCAACCTATTTCCAGCATAGTCTCCACAGATTTGACCATCACCCCTTTCCTATGTTTGTCTGTTTCCTGCTTCCAGGGGCTCTGTTAATTAGATATTTTTTTTACACAAACCAAAGGTAAAGTTGTAAACTTAAAACTGCCTGTATTACCTTTCTGCAGGAAATTAAACCTTTTACATTCTGCCTGCATTAAGCACTTAAACATACAGAAGGCACTTTTTACAGTTCTTAGTTGCAGCACACAATTAGAAAAATGTAGTTGTTAACTCTTAAGGCCAAATTCTGCTCGTCTCACCATATTTTCCCATGGACACCACTTGTGTAAAATGAAAATCACTTGGCCCTTATTTTTTTTCAATTCAGCACAAACGTGTATGGTTTATTTGCACTACTGAATTAGGGTCATTAGAGGTTTCTGTCACCTGAGCCATTAATCATGAATCCAGTACCAGAAAAAGAAAAGGGGAGAGAGGGAGAAATCAGGTGTAGACAAAGGTATATGTTAAAGTTTATAATGACTTGCCAACCTAGATGGCGCTTTTTTCCTGTTCTATGGTGAAATAACTTATTTTTACTGTAAACAGTATTGAATTTTAACATACTTTTGCCAGTGTTTGGATTAACAGAGCAAAGGTAAAGCAATGAAAGCGTAACGCCAAAAGTTGGAATACCAAACACCAGAAAACATAGCAGTGTACCATGCAGGGCACTGGAGATAGATGCTAAAAAGCCTATTGTCACCAGCTTTTAAAGCAGTGTCAACTTTGTGAATATGTTTACTCCTTCTGCCAAAGTTTCTAGGTCAAATGGACCACGACCCTCCTCTGCAACAGATGTACAAAAGGAAGAATGAGACTTTCTAAACAAAAACAAAAAACCCAAACAAAAAGCTGTCATGAACTTACCAGCTGTACCAAGAGGACCAAAATGCTTCAGTAATTAAATTGAAGACTTTGCTACTTTTATTTTTTCTTCAAATGTGAGTGACATAATGAAGTAGTTTTTTCTAAAACATAAAAATATAAACTTTTGAGGTAATGAGTAGTCTTGAGTGAATTTTACATTTTATGACACAGGTTTCAACTTGACATTTTTAACTGATAATGTGTTGACCACAGGTGGGTTTTTTTTGCAGACTAAAGAATATGTTCATATACTTTTAATGTAAATGTGTTTCTATTTATTTGAAATGAAACAAATACCCAGGAAAATAACTGTGGCTTGTTCTCCTAGTTAGCATTCATGCATACTGCTTGGCATGGCATGAAGTGAAATGTGAATCTAGGCCCGAGTAGCAAAAGGAAGGGCAGATGCACTCGGGGAGCGTGCCCATCTCCTATGGAATGCAAAGCTTAGGTCCACAGGCTATGCTGGTTTAAAGGCAGAGAGCAAAACACCTTCCTTTGTTGAAGAGCATAAGAAGGGGATCGAGCTCCTTGCCAGTCAGGTGAGAAAACCCCATGCAGCTGCAGTGGAGAGGGCAGGAAAGGCAGCAGAGCATGGATCACACGTTCCTGTGATTCACACTCAGGTTGTCTCAGGCCTGTGTCTGTGCTGGGAAGGTGAGAGGAGCTTCCTCAGTGCTCGCTTCTGGCAGGGTAAATGAAAAGTAAGGGTTTGTATTTGAGTTGCAGATTTTAGCCATGTTCCGCTGAATTGTTAAAAATCTACTGGCAGGTTTCAGTTCGTTAATTAGGAAAAATTATTTATATATTGAGTTTATTTTGCCCTACTAAAATGAAATATTTTTTCCTTCAGCGTTAACAGTTTTCCAAAGTTGGCAACAAAAAAAAAATCACAAGGGATAGTGTCTCTCTCCTCTCAGCTCTGTAGTTTCTACAGTAGAATGCCAGAGCACCTGAAACTTGGTTTTCTCCTCAGAAATACCACAAAATAGCATTTTAATTGATTTTTCTCAACATTTTTGCTTTCAAAAGTTGCAGAATAGCAATACCCCCCTTACTTAAAGCACTGAAAATAACAGGAGAGATCAATTGCTAAAATTTTCAGCAGTGCCTGTTCCAAAATTAACAGTAATCTCAAATTTTGTTGGTTTTTTTTTTTTTCATGTGGAATGATGGCATTGAAAGCAAACAAATGGGAAACAGCTGCCACCTGTCTAACAGCAGAATCAGCATTTTAATCTTATTTTAAGCAGAAATGTAGGCAGGCTCCTTGGCAGGATTAGTTCTAAGTCTCACCTTGAAACACAGACAGTTACGCTATCCTACATGAAATTGCTTCATTAAGAGAAAATCAGCCCTCTTTATAAAAAGTTGTTATTTTAAGCAGCCATTTAAAAAGTTTCAGGATTCTTACTTGCTACCATACAGTTACCAAAATTTTTCTATTTGCAATACCTCATAACAGTGGTAATTGTGTAGCGCAACAGCTGCTGCCTCTTAGTGCTGGACGTAGCATCCCAGAAGCAGAGGTGATTCCTGAGTCACACCAATCCTTCTAGGAACCAAACCTAAACTTTACTCATGAAACCTTTCTATAAACCAACAGTGCTGTGAGGATGCAATATTCCAGAAAGCATAGGAACATGTGCTGTGTTCCCACCCCAAGGGCATTGCACAAGTCGTGTTTTGAGTGTGCTGTGTTTAGTAGGAAAACTGCCATGAGCGAGACACTTGGAAGTGCTCAGTGTTGGCCTGTCCCACATCTCACGTGAGTTACCAGAATCCCTTTTTTTGTATGCTAGTACATTAATCTGTAATTTATCACATGTAGAAATAAATGTGTAATTTAGGGCAGGTATTTAAGCATGGGAGTAATTTTACTCTTGTAAATAATCTCCTTGCCTTTCTTTGGACTTTTTACAAGAGTAATCATACATAATTGTTGCACTTAACCCTGGATCCTGCAACTGAGAGTACATGGACAACTTCTGTGTCTGCACCAGGCAGAGGGTATTTGGGGAGGGGCAGCTCCCTGCCCAGGTGCATTGGCAGGATCATTTCATCCTGTATTTTAACCACAGCTGCAGGTGGCATCCAGAGCAGGATGGGGTCCCAAGTCTCTCTCATAAATACTGAGTTACAACCTCCGGACTGCCTGAAATTGCTGTGAAATAGCTCAGGGGATTTCTGTTCATCGCTACTAAAAGGGCACCATAATGTGTTTGGTACTTTTATGCAGTAAACAACTGCCAGGTTATTGAATTAGAACAAACACATGAAATGAATTGTTTGTCCATTGTACTGTTGAGAAACTTGGCTATGTATTTGAGGATGATTTAAAAAAAATTTGTGATTTTTATTCATAGTCATGTAAGAAATATTAGAGTGCCTTTTTATATTTGTGTATAATGGAAATGTTTTGTGAAACTTGTCTTTTTTTATTTTTATTTGAGTGTTATAAAAGCAATATATTACCAGTAAATTTTCATTTCAGACCTTCTTTGAATGTATAAAGTGTTTCTTCTTTTCATATGTTCTACCTGCATTGAAATGAAAATTAATATGCTAAATTTCTATAGGAATAATGTATAATTTTTGCAGTGCTGAAAATGCTTTCTTATTACACAAAAGGTAAACCTTAGGTCAGTGTTATAGGAAAGGGCGTTTTAAACTAGTGACAATCTTGAGTGTGTGTATAAAATGTAATTTTATGCATTTCTTATGCAGTGATCTACATATTAAAGCCAATATCTTATGTTTTGTAGGTTTTGTCTTATATTTTACGCTTTAGCATGTGCAATATATCTTTACAAACCATGGTGATACGCATCTGGTGCCAGTGTTATATTTTGCATAACATTTGTAATAAACGATATAAAATATTGTTGGATGGTTTCGGTGGGGTTTTGTCGGTATTGTTTGCTTTTGTAAATTGAAGTTTAAGGACTTGGGTAAATGTCACATATGAAATGAGGAAAAAAACTTAATTCAGTGAACGACTTGGAATTCAACCTGAATCTTCTCAAGCACAGTTTAGTAACTTTTTCAACTACTGAATGCTGTATTAATGTAATAAAGAACCCTAACTGTAAACTACTATTGCAATGCATTCAGATGGTTATTTTTACAAATAAAAATGGTACAGATACTGTCGGAAAACCGAGTAAATTTTGTTTCCTTTGGGGGAGCCAGCGAGGCTTAAGTATTTCGCAGTGAAGATGAAAATGCCAACTGCATGTATAGGTATTTCTTACTTCCCTCATATGTAATTACCCCTTGCCTTAGTAAGCTGATTTTTGTATTGCTTTCTCTGTAGATTAGGGGAACAAAGAAAAAAGGCCCCAATAACTTTTTTTTTGGTCAGTTATTAAGTATTTCACTGTATTCCTTAGTGAGCAACACCAGCAGTGTCGGCTGCGCCCTGCAGCGCGCTGGGGCAGCAGTCCCTCAGGGACTAAAATGCAGCGGCGTGCCTAAAGAGCTAGTAAAAGAGAGATCCTAAGGTGTTAAAAGTACCTGAATTAAAGCAAACAAACAAAACCACAAAAAGAAAAAAAAATCCCCCCCAGCGTTTTTTAGGTGGTGAGTCCCTGCAGCTTTATAGACGTTTCTCTGCACTGCTCCCACCGGGGCAGGCTCAGCGGTTTGTGCGGGTTTACTTTCGGCAAGGTGAGCCGGCCCCGCGGTGCGCCCCGGCCGGCTGCCGGCGGGAGTAAACCTGCGCCCCCGGGCCCTCTGGAGCGCTGGAGGGGCCGAGCGGCCGCGCTCCCCTCACAGCCCCGGCGCGCCGCAGCGCCCTCCCCATCATGGCGGACACGCCTCC
>VZRZ01003109.1:205571-290721 GCA_013398175.1 Climacteris rufus
TCGGGGACAGAGCGGCGCCCACCTGTAACCCGGCGGGGCGTTCCGGGCCGCCACCGGTGCCAAACCGGCCCCAAACCGGCCCGCCTTCTAACCCGCGAATGCCCGCGGTTACCTGTAGCTCCCGTAACACCCCGAGGCTCGCCCAGGCGATGGCAAAGGAAGAGGCTGGGCCGGCTCCTCTGACAGCACTCACAGCACTGCCAGTGCCCAGGAGGCCGAGCCTTGCGCTTCACGGCCCTTTTCGTGACTTGGTAGCGTGAAGCAATTGATGTGTTAAAAAAGCGCGGAGCTGAGCTTTGACTGTTAAGGTGTTTCTCAAGGTGGTGAACTGTAGTGCAAAGTCCTCACAGTGAGCACTTTGGAGGCACCAT
The DNA here is from genome assembly GCA_013398175.1 of Climacteris rufus. Taxonomy (NCBI): domain Eukaryota; kingdom Metazoa; phylum Chordata; class Aves; order Passeriformes; family Climacteridae; genus Climacteris; species Climacteris rufus. Next base: position 205,943 of record VZRZ01003109.1, read on the forward strand.
GTCCCACAGTTTATATGGGAGAGCTTGTAAATCTGTCCGAGGACGCTCTTGTTTTGCTAACGGAGCCTTGTAGAAGTCTGTTTGAAAACCTGGGCTCAGTTTGACACCGGGAACTGCTGCTGGAACTGTTGTTTTCCAGACACTGTATTCTGGCTTAATACGGGAGGATGTAAACACGTATTTGTACGTTGCTGCTAACCCTGCACCGTGCAATTGTTAGAAAGCACTTTCTCTTTTTAATAGTAGTTCTTACTACTGCATTTTCTCTCTTATTAAAAGCAGAGTATGTTGACGTCTGAACATGCATTTAACATTATCTAAGATCTAATCTATGCTGGAAAAAATATGAAGTATTCTAAATAGTACTCTGTTTTGAAGCGGATTGCAAGCTGGCTTGTATAGTAAAGAAGGTCTAAAAGCAAAACTTTAGTGTCTAAATTGGTAATGAAGCAGAAAGCTCATTTTTGGATCTACTAGCATTCCTTTGCTAACCTTGATATAGTTGTCTTAGCCTACAAAAGAGAAAGTTGGTGTAGCTGCAAGGATTGTTTTGTCAGTGCTGTAGGACAAATTTGTTTAAGCAGTTATAAATACTTAAATACTACGCGACAAATTTTCAGATCTCCTGGCAGGCAAAACCTACTTCAGCTTCAATCTGACGCCAGCCAACAGCAAGTTACTGGCAAAATCTGTGTGATGTTATTGGCGCTCGCCTGAAATTCTTGTCTGCCACCACATCTTTTGTATTTCCTTATTATGTCAGGGCTTAAACTCCAAGCAGCTTTGGGCAGGTGTTTGCTGGTAAGGGATGCAAGGCTTCAAGGTAAGCAGTAGTTGCATGCAGGAGATGCAGCTGGCTGTATTGCCTCCTGGAATTTCTGTTTCCTGAGTAATCACATTTACTGTGTAGAAAAGAGCAGTTGGGGCTGTGGGGGAATTGTGAATTGATTTGGATTTGCTAGGGCATTATACTTTTCGAGTACCTCTTTATTGTTGGCGGTGTCTTTGTTGTATGGGTAGGAAATCCCAGGGCAGGAGTTTGAGGTGGGAGGTACCTGTCCTTGCTTCCATACTGGCATCATGTTACAAAACAAATTGCTGCTTGAGCAATTAAACAAGAAGTTCAGTTTCTTTTGTTTCTATCAGTGTGCATTAGCTCACAGTCAGGCTGAGTATTGGAATTGGTTTGGATTTTTCTTCTGGTTTTTTTTGTACTTGAATGTAGTTTTTTGTATGAGTTTTAAAATTGCAGTGTTTGGATTTGACCTGGCCTTGTCTGTTCAGCTGTACTTGCAAGAGATTCAGAAGTTAGTAATGAGGACTTTTTCACATAAACCTAATTTCTTTGGCAACTAGGGTGAAAAATGAAGCCTACATTGACACTGTAAAAAGTTACTGTAGCTTGCTACAACTGGTTACATAAGCAAAGTCTTGGGAATTCAGAATTTAAACCTACTGTCATGGAACATGAATGTCTCTTTCCATCAGAGCTAGGCCATTTTGTTATAATATTTGAACACTGTGATTTACAAAAAAAACAAAAAAAAAATCCCAGACCCACAGTATTTTGATAGTACAATTCTTGTGGGTTGTGTGGGGTTTTGTGTTTGACATTGACCCAAAGAAGAACAGCTTGTTAATTTTATGTTCTGTAAAAGTTTTTGAAAAGACAATGAACCAGGAAGTCACTGTGGAGGAACAGTTGATTTGATCTGTCAGGAAGTCATATAAGCACATCTTGATGGCACTCTTAGTTTAGTAATGGGAACTGATGAAGTTTTTTTCACATAATTTTGGAAGCCTTTGCAAAAGGAGCAGCAGAAAGGAATGGGAATTGGACAGTGATGCCAGGGAAGTTGGAAAGGCAAGATGATGGGGAAAGGGAAGAAACCACTGGAGGGATGATGTGAAGATGTAAGCTCTGAATGACATTTAAATTTATTTGTTCCCAGTGCAAGAATGTAGCTCACAATCTCTATTTCACTAATGAATGAAGATAATTACAATAATATAAACAATACAGAAATATATATATCATAGGTTAGAAATTTTATATATAAATATATCTCTATGTGTATGTATGTATTAACCATCATAAGAAAAGTTTGCAAATAACCAATATGCTAAACAACTTGAAGGCTAAGGGAGAAAGAAAATAGTTATTAGCTGAGGAGAGCTAGAGAAGAACAGGGGAAGGGAGGGAGTGTGTGAGCAGTGAATTAAGGCTAAATCACCTTTATGGTAGATACAGCTGAGAAAAACAATGAAATATTTGAAACAGGGATGCTTCTGTTTCAAGAAAGCAATTAAGAGAGACTTTGCAGATTTCATATGGAAAATTGAGTTTAGTTTTGACCTTATTCTGTAAAAGTGTTTCCTTGAATTATAAATGACACCTTAATACCTTTATTTTTTCATTATCTTGTTTGTCTCTCAATTGCAGTAATAGAATCAAACATCGGAATGAGTGTATTTGCGCTCATCACAATTTTTTTAAAAATTATCTTAGAAACTCAGATTTGCAACCAACCAACCTCCACGCAGGAGTTAATTGTGTTCTTGTTTACTACTTATTTGGTTTAAAACAGTGTCCTGTGACTCAAGGAGATTGACTTACTGGTCTAAGATTAATCCTCACCTAGCCCTAGGTTCAAAGAGACCTTCTTATTTCTTTGGGAATCGTAATCGGTTGTGGTTACGTTGTGATAACTGTGAATCAGTTGTGTGATAGGTTTGGGGGCTTACTTGTTTTCTTCTTTGTTTTAAGACAAGAAGCATGGCCTTTGTTAGGGTGACAACTGACACATACATTGGGCTGTGAGTCATTACAAAACCAGGTGGTTTGTCAGACCGCAAAACCAGCTCTGAAAATGAAACAGAAAAAGGCCCAAAGGACCATGGGTTTGTTTTTTCTGATAAGCCCCATTGGGGTGATTACTGCTATTGTTTAGGCTCCCATTGCAGGTGATATCTCTGCAAAGTCACCTAAGAGAATTCCCGGAGCATCTGGAATTTACCCTGGTGGAACAGGTGGCATCTGGCATCACCTCCCTCCCCCTGCTCTCGAGGTTTGGCTTCCGCATCCCGCGCAGGAGCTCGTCCTCGTCTCACATACGTGGGGTTGGAAGGGATTCCGGAACCGCTCCGGTGGATCAGGAATAATTAGGATCACTCACATGCCCCAGTTTCTGGTCTCACATTCTCCTGGGAGAAGTGGCTGGGTGTTGATATATCTTTTTTTGTCTTTTTCCCCCTGTATTGTAAGGCTGGATTTACTTTATGAATGTGCAACTTGGACAGATACATAATTGCTTTCATTTGCAGTTTGTTTTTAAACTCGTTAAAGTTAATCACTGTTTAGAGTGAGTAACTGCAGCCACTCATTATCCATAGCAATACCTACTTAAACAATATGTTTGATACTTTATTTTTAATTGTTTTTTTTAAAGCTACTTTTTCATTCTGTGTTCTTCAGACTGTAATTTCAACCCATACCTAAGCCAGATCATTTAAATGGCTGGATAGCTGCTGTATTTTCCTGTTTGTAACACTATAAACAAGGTGTTTTCTTTTTAACTTTGCAATAGAAAATAAAATTACCCAAGAAAACAGCCAGACGATACCCAGCATATGAGCTCTATCTCTATGGGGAAGGAAACTATGCTGAAGAAAACAAAAATCTCCTATTGACAGGAATTCCAGTTCTCTTTCTTCCTGGGAATGCTGGCAGTTACAAACAAGGTAAGTGTTTAGTGAAGTTGTAGGTGTCTTACAAAAAAGCTCAGATTTATGCATTAATTAGTTTTCTGCTTGAAATAATATCAGCCAGGGTAATAATGGTTGATCGTACTAGTTTACGTTTAATTTCAAACAGTCAAAATACATTATTTTTGTATGAAATCAGTTGAATGGTTAAGCTGTAGTATTTCTCTGGAGCAAGACTTTAACTTTGGAAAGCCAGAAACAGCACAGTTTATGCTGCACTATGGCAGCACTGCACCCTTGCTGTACTTTTGATTGCAAACATCTAGTTGGTTTTGATTTGAACAACGTTTAGTGCAGTTAATGCCAAAAAAAACAAGACCTGAATTTGATTAGAAGAAACTGAACCATCTGTCATCTGTGGTGTGAAGGAATTATGTGCTATAGAAATAAGCAGCACCTTGTGTCTTGCCCTGTAGCTTCATTATTCCCTACATCTTTATGTAGTGGTGTTTTTTTCTTAACATTGTCTTCCCACTTTATACCTAGGCTGCTTTTGTTTTCCACGTTATTCCCTCCTACGTTTCTAGGCTCCAAATGAAAAGAAGTAATAGTTTTAAAGCATTTTTATTTTTCATTCTGAATACCAAAGCTAATGGTTTGATGAACATGAAGCTTTGTGTTTCAGTGTTTACTCTGGTATCTGCTGTTCCTTCCAGTCTGGGTTTGTCAGACTGTTATTTTTGTTTTCTGAAATGTGCTTTGAAACAGAAAATAACACTTTCATGATGTTAGAAAATGGATGTGTGTGTGTGTGGGGAAACCATCACAGTCTGAACCTTGCTGTCTTACTGTGTAATTTTTCCTTATATTAGCACTAAACTTGATGATTCAATTATCTGATTTCAGAGAACCCTTGTGGAATTATTTTTTTTTTGAGAACGTACTTGCTTAGCTTATAACAATGTAAAATATTTTCCCAGCTACTTGTAGAAAACCCATACAGACTTCCAGGCACAATAGCATCCAAAGAAGATCACAAACATAATGATTATGAGAGGTGCCATATGGCCTTTCGTAATCGTGCATCAGATATTGCAAATCTGTGAATTAATGCTGTCTCTAAAAACATGGCAGTACATCACTATGCAGGAAATAGAATGGTATTTTCAGGGCATTTTAGGATCTAAAAGGAAGTATCTGAAGAACAAAAAGTAGGTGAGTAAAAGTACTACATGCTGTGGATATAATGTGCTGCTTAGGATCAGTAAATATTTAAATATATGTTCTTTGAGAAGCAGATTTAGGGAGACTGGCAATAAGTCATATGTGCATTTTGCAAAACCTTTGTTAAAATTGATTCATATTAATTAATATTTTGTTCAGAATTTATTGTGAGATAACACAGTTTTATTCTGATACCTAGATGAGCAGAGAAGGTGTTGCTATTAAAATTTTCATTGTTGTTTAAAATATATTCCTATTTGCTGAGCAACGAAGACAAGTGCTGCTGCTGCCTTTGCTGGCCTTGTTATTTTCACAGAATCATTTAGGTTGGGAAGGACCTTTAACATTATGGAATGCAGCCATTAACCCAGTACTGCCAAGCCCACCACTAAGCCATGACCCCAAGTGTCACGTCTGCACAGCTTTTAACACAGCTTTTAAATTCCTCCAGGAATGGTGACTCCACCACTGCCTTGGGCAGCCTGTTCCAATGTCTGACTACCCTTCTGGGGGAGAAACTTTTCCTGAGATCCAATATAAATCTCCCCCAGTGCAACTTGAGGCCATTTCCTCTTGTCCTTTCACTTGAAAGAAGAGGCTGACCCCACTTTACTGCAACCTTCTTTCAGGATGTTTTAATGTGTTATAGACACTTATGAAATGTTAATTCATCATCTTTCATGGGCACTGAAATGAATTTTGTACATGTACAAAATTCAGACTCAGAGTAAAAGGTGATCTGGTTTAGTTGTTGGACGTGAATCTGAGGTTGGGATCCTGAGTTCTCTTTAGAAATCTGTCATGCTTGCCTTGGGAGTCTCTGTGTGGTATTCTTGTTCCTTTTACCCTGACCTCCAAGGTATAAAGTTATTATAAGATACTTGACCTTTTAAATACTTTTGGGTTATTTTCAAACCATTTTGAAGGTGGTCTTTTTGCTTATTAGATAAAGGTAGAATGGTGAAATGATTGACTGTAAATCAGATTTATAATTCTCATCATGCTGATAATATCTTTTTGGGTGTTTTACCATATAAAGTACTTCTTAAATAATATTGTCCTATTTCAGGAGCTTCTCTGAAATTTTATACTTTAATTTCTATAGCAAACTTTTCTGAGAAGGAGGGTTCTGCAGTTCCCTCACCCTGTTGTACTCTAGGAGAATCTTGCTGCTGTGTGCTGGATTGGGGCAGACCTTTCTGGCAATCATTACCTAGTTTACATACTCGCTTTTGGGACTTTCTCTTTTATTTTTTTCTTCTGCTACCATGCCTTTTTATTTGCAGCTGTTATTGTTCCCATCCTGCACTGTCTCCATGGAAACTTGGGGGACAATTCTGCACTCAAAAGGCTCTATTAAATAGTAGCCAGGGCTAGCCAGGGAAGACAGGTCAGAAACAAGACCTTATAAACTGAACATTTTCTCATTCAAGGTTTTATATGGACAACTGTCCTTTAGGGTTTGGGTTTGCAATCCCCCATACAATATTGTGCTGGTATTTGGGAATATTGTCTTAGAGGTGATGGTTTTAGGAGAGCCTGGCAGTAGGAATGCCTCTACAGTTGAAATCAAAAAGGCCTTCTTGTCTTGATGGCAATAAGAAGGTGCAAATGAGACGAGGAAAGCAGCCCTACAGTGGAAGAACATAATCCTTGATCCTTGAGTAAATTTGGTTTTGACATAAAGTATCTCTGTAGTCAGCAGTAAGCTGAAAAGGATTGTTTGGTTTTGAATGTCTTTTCTAAATGGCTTGAGATGAACAATGGATGTAATATAATATTTGTTTCTTAATCAGTTATGTATTTATGTGTTTGTCTATTAAAGATGGTGCTAAGCAGTGAGTATTAGACTGTTCTAATTGATGTGGTTTCTTTTTCTAGTACGTTCTCTTGGTTCCATTGCACTTAGAAAAGCAGAAGATGTTGACTTCAAGTATCATTTTAATTTCTTCAGTGTCAACTTTAATGAGGAGTTGGTTGCATTGTATGGTGGCAGTCTGCAACGACAGACCAAGTTTGTGCATGAATGCATAAAAGTAATTCTTAAGTTGTATGGGGTAAGTAGTGACCTATGCTGAGTAATGTACTTCCATCTGGGAATGGAATTCTGGGCTGCCTTTTCTGCTGGAAAGCTGAAGAGTGATGAGTAAGGGAGGGAGACTTTATAATGTGTGTAGATATTTGAAGGTGATAGTGATCCAGCAGAGAATTCCTTCTCTTTGGCTAGATTTTTAGTGCTTGTGACAATCGCAGAGCTTTGGTTCAGTTCTGTGTTGTGTTTCTGAATAAATACTTCCATGCACAATGGTTGCCTTTTTCTAGTAGAGACATAAACTTTCTCAAGCTTACTAAATTATTAATATAGCATTGCCTTACATTCAGTTTTGTGTGGGAAAGTTCTTTGATATCCTCTGTTCCTAAAAGTCTCAGAAATTAAAATAAGCTTAAGTTTATTAAGCTTACACAGTATACAGTATTTCCTTTTGGGCTGGAAACTTCGTATTAAGCACATTTTTTGAGATAGCAACTAAATTTATATTCAGTTTGTAAACTTGTCAAGTTGATGCTAGTTAATGTTATCCTTGAAAGGCCATAAGTTAATTTTGAGGGGGAAAAAATCTACAACTGACAACCAGAGTTCAATGCCAGATCTGTTTCTGATGTGTCTAATTGCTCTTTGCTTCAGGACCAAGAATTTGCACCGAGCAGTGTGGCAATAGTTGGTCATTCCATGGGTGGTCTTGTTGCAAGAGCATTGCTCACTCTGAAGAATTTTAAGCCTGAACTTATAACCCTCCTCATTACACAAGCCACACCTCATGTTGCACCTGTAATGCCTTTAGACAAATATCTTACTGGTGAGTATTGCAAGTTGTCTAACTACATCGTATTTCTTTATTGATCCTCTCAAGCTTTAGTAGGTGAGGTTCTTGCAAATGAACAGCCAAATATGCTGCTTTGTTTGCTGTAATGAATCTGTTCCTCTGTTGCTCAGGTAGCTGTTTGTGAGTGCCAGGATGCTCAGAGAAAGTCAAGTGTCACATAAAATGGATTATGTGGACTTGAGTTTCTGTGCAAGGCCTGGAGCTCTCAATAGCTTGTAATTTTAATAAGTTTCAGGGCATGTTACTAAATTTGTAAGCTTTCCAGTGAATGACATATTTTCTTTCTTCTTTTTTTTCCTCCTCCTTTAAAACTTGACCTCTGTAATGGCTTTTATCTTTATCAAATGAAATAGCATTAGTTCTGTAGAAGGTGCTAAATTTAATGTTTTTCATACCCAAAGGTTGTAGGTGTGAGAATATTAAATATAGATGTAATTACATATTTTATATTTACAAAAAAGATCACATTTTCTCCTCACCTACGTAAAAATAAAGCATAATTGTGCATGTACTATACACTTCTTGGAAAGCTAGATTTGATTAAACTGTACTGATTAAATATGTGTTTAGTGATAATTGTGTTGCTGCACATAGATACTGAGGGAACTGGTGAAGGAAAGGGAACAGACATTAATTTTCATTATTCTCTGTGACACCCAAGAGGAATGGATTATCTTTAGCTGCTGGATTTGATTTATTGTGCTTGTATTAATTCTCCATCCTACAACTGATTTCTGTGCAATGCTGCTTCCTTACTGACTGCTTCTGTCCTTCAAAAAAATCTGTAGTTTGCTACTCTAACAGTGTATGTGCTCAGCTGATGTAGAAAGTTTATCTGTCTTTCCTAACTGCTACCTCCTCGGGGTTAAAACAATCATTTTCCTCTCTTACATGAATCAAAAGTGATAAGCAGAGCTCTCATGTCTCTAGGGGGGCTGACAGAAACTTTTAGTTAATGTTTATATAGCTTCTTTTGTATATCAAATAGCCTTATGGGAAAATTGTGATTGATTTTAATGTATTTTATAGATTTTTATACAGCTGTAAACAATCATTGGATTCTAAAGGCCCAGGATTTAAGAAATTTAACTACCCTTTCTGTGGCGGGAGGATTCAGAGATTACCAAGTTCGTTCAGGACTGGCTTTTCTACCAAGATTGAGTCAACATGACAGTGCCTTATCTGTTGTGGTAAAAAAGCAAACTGTTTTTTTTGGTTTTGCATGCAACTGTTAGATAGTCATTTATGTAATGCATGTATTGGTATCTAATTACAGTCTATATGTGCAGCATAGTGTAAATAATATGAAAATACTACATGTGAAAACCCTAAGTAGACAGTGAATGGTTATAGAATCATAAATAGTTGATGTAGTATAAGTGAGTGTCCACTGGAGGAGTATGTGTGGCACTGGTTGGAATAATCTACCACTTAGTACTGCTTTTTTTTTTGCTTGCACTTTTTCAGTTCCAGAACTCAGGTTTTATTTCCCTGCTTTTGCAAGAGATGTCTATATGGAGAATGGCAGGTGTGCAGTACAGAAGTAGAGTGTTTGTTTGATTATAAAAGAGAGTTCTGGCTTGGAGCCCTCTTTTTGTATCTGTTGTTTTTCAAGGAATTTAGGAATAGAAAGGATGTAGAGGATCATCAAGTCCAGTTTTCTGCTTTTGCATGCATCTATCCTTTCAAAATTAATCAAGAGCCATCAGAAAGTATTTAGGTTTGTCATTCCATCCCCTCTCCATCATCCTGTTCCCTACATAGATAAGCTGGAAAATATTCACGAGGAGGGGGAATTTTCTAATTTCCAATTTCCATTTGGTGCCCAAGCCAGTTTTTTAATGCCTTTGTTCTGACATCTGCTTGAAATGTTATATGAAATAGCTGTCATTCCCTTGGTGTTTACCTCCCTGTCTTTTGTACAGAAAGCTGTCTATAAATAGTCTTAGCTCAGATCCTGCTAGCCTAAGAGGATTAACTCTGCATTCCCTTTGTCCTAGTAACCTTTCTCTGCATCTGCTCTTCTTTCATTTCTCTTGAGTGTTGGTGACCAGAATTTTGCATGAGATTTCATGAGCAGTGGTACCAGTTCTTTCTGGTATTTGTTTCATTTTGGAGGTTGTGTTGTGGTTGTTATTGTTCAGTTTGGTTTTTTTCTTCCCAAATGTAAAGCATTAGTAGTTCACAGTTTGATTCGTGTTGTGCAATAGGTTGGTGAGCTCCATTTATGGGAGGTATTTTTGATATTGTTAGTCCCTAAAAGGCAATGCATGCAATGCATGTAAAGAAATGGACAACTTCACACTGTCCCGTTCTTTCTTCGTGGTGTTCTGATGCTTCCTTCTGTTGAGGATGCCCTTGATTTCTCAACAACAGCTTTCATTGGCAAGCTGCTGTTCTCGTGTGCCAGGATCACTTATTAAAATAGTAAGATTAGTCATAGCAGCAGTCTTTGAAGAAATGTTTGGTAAGTTTCCTCCATGCCATTATCTGCCTGTTCACCATTAGTCTCTGCAATCTAACATAGATAATTGGTTATTCTGTTTTATAATTTCCATTTTGCAAGTGCTTCAGTGCTTGTAAGATTTTTGACTGATTCTACTGTACCCTGGGCCCTGAGACACTAAAGATGAAGGCTATTCCTCTGAATAATTGTGCCAATATGTTTAATGAGGAGGGTAAAGGTTTCCTTATAATTTTAGAATGTTGAGTAGTAACAAAAGCTTAACCTTTTTCTTCACCCAAACAGAGCTCAGCTGTGCCTAGAGCTTGGGCCTCAACTGACCATCTCTCCATAGTGTGGTAAGATAATGGAACAAAGGTTAATTGACTGACTGTGCATAGCTCTGTTCTCTACTGTTATCACTTTATACCATAATTTAACTTCAACATAATATTATGGTGGAGTCTCTTCTGACCACTTTTATTGCCCTGGATATTCCCTTTCTAGATATAATTTTACTTATTTTGTCTTCTAGGTGCAAAGAACTGATCCTGGCTACCATTAGAGCTTTTTTTGATCTCATAGATGAAAATACAAGGCAGGTCTGTATATGTGATCTGCTGTATATTTACCTATCACACTTCCTTCTTCCATCCCAGAATGCTTAATCAGGAGAAATATCTCCCTATTATACAGAAAACTCCTTTTTGATTATTCTAAGTCATGCTAAGAAAATTATTTCGATTTTGTACCTGTCACTGAAAAATCCCATGGCTTTGTGTTATTTGAGCAAAGTGTCAGAAATAACAAGGTGTAGCTCAGTTTTCACTATTGACTGCTTGATGCTTTGTAGCTGGGCTGGATGCTGAACATTTCAGTTGACTTTGCACTAGGATAAACAAATTTTGTTAGCTCTGTACCTCGGAATGTGACTTCTCAATGTGTTCATAAGAGCAGAGCCTCAGACATAGAAGAGGAAGGATTCCAGGTGTTCTTTCTGAGGCTGTTTGGGGCAGACTTCTCTAGTTTTTCATGTGTGATTTAGAGAGATAAAAAAGGGGATACAGTTGTTCTGCACTTTACTGACTATGCTGGAGGGTAAAAGTTTTCAGAAATCAGTTGTAATGGCCACGGTTTTGGAAAGTTGAATAGACAAAAATTAGTCCTGGAAAGTTTATTTAGAAAAAATGAAACCAAGCCAATCAAACAAACAAAAAATAACAACACCAAACAAAAGTGAATCCCAGTGTAGCTATACAGCTATTTGGATTGTTGAATTAGTCAGAGATATAGAAAGTTGTATTTGTGAACTCGGATTAGTAAGCCTGAAAAAGTTTTTCCTCAGCTCTGGCCTAAGTGTTATTTCTGGAAGTGTGCATTTGTGTCTACAAAGAAAGTTTAATAGAGTGGTTTCCTTGTGCTAAGAGTAGGTGAGGATGTAAAACTCCTGAAAGCTTTGGCTATGCTTTATAACATGTGTAGACTTTCTGTATTTCAGATTGACTATTGGTGGCATTTTATCTGTTCAGATTATTGAATTGAGAATAGAAAGGGCACTATATCTTCTAACAGTCTCTCCTGCCTTTCATCCAGCTGTGATCATGTGATGATCTTAAATCACATGTATTGGTAAAAATTTGATAATGTGCTCTTGTTTTAGATAACTGAGGATCCAAAGAAGAGAATGTCTGTACTGAATCATCACTTTGTGAGACACCCTGCAAAGATGTTTGAGGAAAATCCTGAAGCTTTTACAGAACTCACAGGTGTGCAGCAGTTTTCTTTTGAATAGGATTCAGTGATACTCCTTTGTAAGTAGTTACTCTTCTCACTAGCAAATTTTTTAGCACTTTTTCTCCTTCAGACAAACGAAACCAATGTACAGGTTATAGACCTAAACAATAACTTTGGTTTCGGTATTAAAGAAGTGAAGAGGGATAGGTGCAAAATCTGTCACTTTTATGTAACTTGGATTCTGAGGAGATGTATTGACACCAGGTTGTCCAGCAGAAAAATCTCAGAAGCTGGGAAGTGCTGGATGTCAGAAGTGCAGTCTAATCTTCTCCTACATCCCATGCTTCCAAGAGGAACAGGATGGGTGTTGCAGAGCCACTGTGTTAGTTCTGTGCTGCTCGTGGAAGTCCTGAATATTCAGAAAGGCTTCATCAATCACTTCCTTTTTCCAATGCCAGGGCAGGGTAAAATGAACTGCTCACCAGGGGTTTCCTTGTGAAGTTCCTTCCTAGGAATGCAGGGTTAAAACTGAGAGATTTTGATGGCATGGAGTCTTGGGAACTAAACACAGCTTTTGTAGGGCACAGCTTTATTCCTAGTTTTGCTGAAGTGGGCTGAACCATTTTATGAAAACCATTTTATTTCAGGAATATTCTCAATGTAAGACATTACAGAAGTACCAAGGTAACTTGTACTTTGGTGTCCTGTTTTGGCCACCCTCTTACAAGAAGGCATTTATGCCTTGGCATATCCTGAAGTGAGCATGGAGCAGAAGACCACCAAAATGGTCAGTTCCTGGGGCATAAGAAATGGGGGAAAGAGGCTGAGTGAACTGAGGATTTTCATCCTAAAGAGAATGCTGAGGGGCATCATGTTCCTGCCTTCAACTACATAATGAAGGGTTGGAGACAATATGAAGTTAGATTTTTTCTCAGAGGTTCACAGTCATAGTAGTAGAATCCTGTTGAAACAAAAGATATTCCAGTTAGATATTAGGAAAAAGTATTTCACCAGGAAGGTGGTCAAACACTGGAACAGTGTGCCCAGAGAGGTTGTGAAACTGATTTGTTTGTGGGGGGTTGCCTTTTTTTTGAGTCAGTTTTTAGCAATCAGGAAGAATAGGTTTAAACTGGATTTCATGTTTGTGTCTTATTTGTGGTGATCTCTTGACACTTTTCTGTGATGAACTTGTTACTCTAGTTGAATGGAAGAAAGAGACAACCTTTTTGCATGACAATTGACATTGTTTATATTCTGATCTCCTCCTTATTGCCTTACTCTTTTGCCCCAGCCATATCTTTAAACTGCTCCTTTCTTGTACCAGTTAGTCACTTTGCTGACTTGCACAAGTTTCTGTATCAGTTTTCTGAAAAGGCTAAGAGGAACAAAGATTGGGACTGTTTCTAATGTTGCCTCAGCACCAATCAGCCACCCTGTAATTTCATTAGTATAATTTCATTTACTTGTTTGGTTGCCTTTAGATTTTTGTTTCAAGATACATAGGGTTTTTATTTTGCCATTTGTATTTAGCAACAGTACCCTAGGGTTTTACTGTTTCCTGTGTAACTGGAAATAACTGTTGCATGTTATTCCAAGCAGTAGCAATCCTCAGTGCTGACTAAAGCACATAAAGTTTACATCCATTTGCAGATAAGATAGAAGATTTGGTGTTAAGTAAAATATAAGATTTTGGATATAAGGATAATAGTTCCTGCAGTGCTGCATGTAAAAACATTTATTTTTAGGAGCTTTCACGTGGATTACAGTCAAAGCCTCAAAATGGACTTACTCAGTTTACAATGTAAGTAATTTTTTTCCCCATTGTATTTTTATTTTTGTTTGGATTGTTTTGTTGGTTTGTTGGTATTTTTTTTTCACTAATGAGCTTTTTTTTATTTTAAGGATTCTGATGGAAAATATTTCACATTTCCTCTTGCAAGCCACAGGAAATCATACAGTCATGTTTACTGTGAAAATAGTATGTTGGTGAGAAAATGCTTCTTTAATGTCTGGAGTTTGTTTATAAAATTGTGGTTTTTAAATTTACATTTGCTGCAGTTTTAAGGCAGGTAATGAACAGTTGTTGAAATTGCTGACATCGATTTACAGTCACAGCCTAATGCATGTAAGCTGTACTGCCTGTTTTAGCATGTCACACTGAGTGTCCAAGATCTGAAACCTTCAATATCACCTGAATCTCATATGTTTTATTTTTAACTCTTATGGTTAGCTCTACATTACTTTGTCCTTTAATTTAGTGAAGCTTTGTATTGATTCTTTTGAATGAAGAAGTTGTTTTTAGTGCTGCTATGTTTTTGCCATACTTCTAATTTGGGAAAGCTGTTTATAGGTTTCCTTTCCCATAATAAAACTTAAGTGAGCCTGGAAGACTACAGAGATCTTTGACTAAGCAGTGAAAGTGAATGGAAGACAGATGAGAAAACACTACCAATCTCAGTTGTCTCCTATGAGAGGAGACACCATAATGTGCATTTCTTCTAATTTTAGCTCAGGACACATACATTGAGCCAAAAGTTTTTTCAGTTTTTTATGCAGGAATGAATTTAATCTCTTGGCAAACTGAAAATGGATAAATATGCTTTTCAGAATCATACATTTTAGATTAGTGGCAAGAAAATGGAGATGCTTTCCTGTTCCATCCTGCCTGTCCCTGTTGCCACTCCTCTCCTTGCCAAAGATGACATTCATACCACCATTGTGAAAAACAATTGTCTATTCTTTGTGCTTTTCTAATTGTCCTTCTCAGTGGCACCTTCAGTGTTTTTCATATGTTATGATCTTAGCTGTGCTTTGATAGGATAACCTTTGCCTTTGTTATAATGTCTGAAAGACAGGACCAGTACAGCTTGAGAGGAGGAGGGAAGTACAAAATAATGACTGAGATGTTTGCATCATTCTGTTATTGCTTCAGAACACTTAAATTCTGAAGGGAGGGAGCAGTAGAGCATTAAATATCTGAAGTATTCCTCTTAAAAGAGTACCTTGAGATGTTTTGTTTAGTTAGAAGCGATTAAACGTGATATGTAAATGGATATTTTTTAAAGAGAAATTATGAAAGCTTGTCTGCTTAACCTTGTATTTATTCATAATGGAAAGGGTGGCAAATTGAAGTTATTTAAAATGGTTCCTAGAAACCCCCACCATTCACACTAATGCTTCACCTTTCCATCCTTGAAATTGTAATTGCAAGGTTATGATACCAGTCTTTTAATTATCATCAGTTTTAACTCCTGCATTGTTTGGAGTAAAGAATTGGTATTTTTAATATATTTATAAATGCAGTCACATATAGGTCATGCTCTGTTTTATGGTATTGACTTTACAGGACACAAGTAGCTGGATTTATGGCTGCATGAACACTAATTCATCGATGTGGTGAGTATAAACAGTTCCTGTTCTTTATTCAAATGGATTTTGGGAGATTGTGTCTAAATTTAAAGCATATCAGTTATCCTCTGTAGGAAAGAAGAGACTGAGAAGTGAAATTGTTATTGTAAATAATTAATGCATTCTGTATCACCAGGAAAACAGGAAAGAATAGCTTTTCTCAAAATAGGTGATTTTTTTCTTCATTAAGCTGTATTTTTGACCTTCATAGCAGCAAGTTGTTTCTGTTGCTCACTTGTGGACACTATGTGCTGGATTCCTAAATTGGGTGGTTTGCAACATCTGGATGGCACTGGTGGCTGGTTGGATGGTCACACCCACAGAGCTGGGATCAACAGCTCCGTGTCCCAGTGGAGTTCTGTGATGAGTGCCATGCCTACAAAAGAGCTGGAAAGGGACTTTTCACAAGGGCATGTGGTGATAAGACAAGGGGAAGTGGCTTTAAACTGACAGGGCAGGTTTAGATTGGATATTAGGAAGAAATTGTTTACTCTGAGGGTGGTGAGGCCCTGGAACAGGTCGCCCAGGGAGGTTGTGGATGTCTGTCCCTGGAGGTGTTCAAGGCCAGGTTGGATGGGGCTCTGAGTAACCTGGTCTAGTAGAGGGTGTCCCTGCCCATAGCAGAGGTGTTGGAACTAGATGGTTTTTGATGTCCCTTTCAACCCAAACCATTCTATGATTCTGTTTCTGTAGAATCCTATGACAGAAGACATCAAATGTCACTCAGAGCCTTCAAAAGAGTAGATTAAAGCATTTCTTTTATTTTGCTTATTTCAAAATTGCTAGTGTCATATGAAAAATATTTAGAAATGTGGGTGGTTTAGTGATGATTTGTTATGACAATCATTACAAAATGGATTTAAAACACTGTCTTAGCTTACATTTGTAAAGTAAACTCAAAGTAAATTGAATCTACCCTTCAGATTAGGGGAAGCTTCCAGGCAAAATTGAACTAGCATAGTATTTATCTGTTCTGGGATCATTGAGGTGTATAGCCACAGAGTCTTACCTCCAGCAGATAGCCAGATGTCATAATTACTTTTTCCTGATCCAAGAAGTTGGCTGTTACTCCTTTGTGTAACCTTTGGTCAGCATCAAGTGCAGGTTAGCCTAGATCAGGACTGTTACTTAAACCTCATCTTGTAATAGTGGCTTTGCTGTGAACTGTGTCCTGAGGTCATGAACACTATTTAGAGAAACAGAAGTATTCTGGTAGTCAAAAAATCAAAACTTGAAGTGACTGAATGAATGTGTTGCAGGTCAGTGTGTGAACTCAGTATACGCACACATCATTTTAGAACTGCTGCAACCTCTTTAACAGCTAACAAAATTTTTTATTTGTATGGTATATTTTAGATATTTCCATAGAAAAAATTGTAATTTTATGTTTCAAAGATGCTAATAAAACCTCATGTTAATTCAATGCTAGTGCCGTTTTAGCTCATACAGAGTTTTCATTTTGTGACTGGAGTTGCCTGGCTAATAACTCCTACATATTTTGTGTATGGCAAAGTTGGAGCTTTGTTTAACTTGGTTTTGCACAAACAAGATTTGCAGTATCTGAAATTATTATAGTTTGATGAATTACTATGGTAGCAATAAACCCAAACTACTTCTCAATTTAAAATGTGATTCCAGAGAGAAACAGAGAAAAGCTGGTGTGTTAATGCACTGCCATAATGCTGACCCTGCATAATGAATGTGCTCATCCTTTAATGTACACGAATTTTTACAGCCTGGAAGCCACTGATTTATCCTGGAGAGCTGAGTTACTTCCAGCCACCAAGGTAAGCATGTACATAACCTGTAGGAGGGAGAGGTGCTTTGGGGGGTAGTTGCAAGTCTGAGGGGAAGGAGCTGTTCTGCTTTCAGCATTGGAACATGCAGTTGTATTCCAGAGGAAGAGGTACAAGAGATATACACCTGGGAACTGGCAAGGGGATAGCTAAGGAGTATGTTCAATAATGGCTTTTCTGTTTCTTTTTCCCTTTAATTCTTAAGGTTGTAATGCTGAAACTTCAGGACTATCCTTCTTTGTCCCACATTGTCATTCAGGTACCACCTGCAGTTGGCAATAAGGTAAAAAAATATGACATGCAGAAATTGCTTGCTTAGTGTAGTCATAACTGTCAGGTGCTATGATAGAAAGAAAAGGAAGTATATTAAATAGGTGCCAAGTTACTTTGAGAAACCATTGACCTGCACTCTAGTGTGGTTTGAAGGTAGCTTTTGTTATCTTCTGTATGGACTTTGATAAAATACCAAACACAAGGCATGAATAGCACTTGAAACATGTACAAATCAACAGTTCTTGGAGTTCTTGCTGGAGACTGTAATGGTAATCTTCCTTATTTTTCTTAATATTCTGATTGCATTCCTGAATGTTTATATCTTTGAACAGTCATTCCTCTTACCCAGGTTAGCAAAGAATATAGATAATTGAAGACACCACATCTGGATTCTGGGGAGCATAGGTCAGGTACCTCTGCAAGCTCTTAGACCACAAATGATGTAGTAGACTGAGTTGTGCAGAGTTTGATAGTTCTGAATCTCACAGTTGGGTATCTTTGCATCAAGGGCTCTCAGGATCCCAGTAAGAGGAACATTTGCAGACTAAGTATATTACCCAGCTGGGTCTGGCAGGCTTTTCCAGTTAGTCCTGAAAATGGCACAATACTGAACTTGAATTTTAGTCTAATCAGAGCTGACATACCTTTCTGTGATACAAATGCAGTCTCTGAGTATAATACTCCATGATCCCAGAAATTATTCACAGAAGTGAATATAATGTTCATGTAGAAGTGTATCTTCAGATAGTTATGACAGAGACATCCTGCAGTTAAATTAGTAATGCACAACATTCAGAGTAAGCAAAGATAGAAGAGAGATCGCTTGGGAAATGTAATTTGGCAAGTACAAAGGCTTTCTAGTCTTGTGCTCAGCTTAGATCTGTTTTTAATATCCTGAATTGCAGTATACTTTGGGCTGTGAATTCTTCAAAGAGGATTCCAGAACAGTACAGCTCCCTGTAACACATCTTTTTTCATTGGGTAAGTATAGCATATTGCCTTTGGAAAAAATGAAACACTAATATAACTAACCTTTGGATAATAAATTTGCCTAGAAATTTAAGGTCAGGAGGTTTTTGGGGGTTTGTTTTTCACTGAAGTTAATATTGCTTTTGTTAGTAACAGACAAATAAGAAATGTTTAAAAGACAAATAAGACAAATGTTTATAAGACAAATAAGGAGGTTTAGACTAACAGATATGAAAGCATGTAAGTTTGCTAAAAAAAAAAAAATCTGAAAATGTAGTGAGTTCTCAGTTAATTTGATTTAATAAGTGAAAATAATGCATCCTTTACAGGGCTTTCTTCGAGCAAAATTCTGTTAAATTCATCTGGATTGCTTTACAATGTACAACTCCAGCACTTCAACCAAGTAAGAGTGCTGCTTAATTTTTTAAGCTAATGTAAACACTTTGGAGAAATGTGAGTGACTTCTATTTTTTGTGTTGTAGATATATCAAGCTTTCAAAATCTATATAGAGAGCCACTGCTACTCACTCAAAGGTAAATATTAAGTCTTCTAAAGTATAAATTTATAAAACAAGTTCTTGACAATTTTCAAGACTGAAGCTGGTAGAAACAAAAGTCCTCTCATGCAATGGGGTTTAGGCAATACTGTCATAATGTGTTAAAATGTGTCTGCTAGTATCTCTCACTTCCCGTTTAGTTAAGAAGGATAGCTCAAATAAAATAAGGAATTAGTCCTCTAGTGTTTGTATTTCTTACTTCCCAGCAAAGGGGAGTTGAACTTCCAGCAGGATTCTGCCTTATGTTGAAAGTGTTTCTCAAGAAAAACACATTTGGCTAGGATTTTTATTTTTTGATAATGGGATTCAGATTTGAGTGTTGAGCTACATAAGCTTAAACAAGATGGGTTGCTAAAAGACTCTATTTCAAAAAAAGAAAGTGATGGATTTTATTAGATTAAGGTTTCAGTTTCATATTAAAAGGCAGAACTTTTCTCATAACTGTTCTTCCTTTAAACTGTGATCTCTCACTGTCTTGTCCTGTAATAGCATGAGTTAAAAAAATGTCATTTTTGTTTACTGCTAACTGCACTGATCTGCATTGCAAAGTCCATTGCAATGTAACTGCAAGCCCAGTGATTCTGTGTAGTGATCTGTGTGCCACCTTTGTTTTACTGGCACTGTAGTTTTTAGAGACAGTTGGCACATCTTGTTCTTAATTGATTTTATATTTTTTAATGTTGTTCCATTTCAGAAAGAAAACCTAGTGTTTACAGACTTCATATCCCCTGGTCACATGAAGACTCAGTAATTGTAGCGAAGTAAGGACTTTAAAAATTGTAACTTCCTGATATGTCTTTTTAAAGAATATTTGCATCCTGTTGTGGTAATATTTCTGATATGAGACAGCTTCTCCAGTCTTAAGTGTTTGGTTTCTGCATCTTTTCCTCATTTACCTTTCTGCCTTTGTTGACAAAGTTGTTTTGATTTTTCCTCAAATAAGAATACTTAGTGATTGTTTGCTTAATGGTTCTCACTAATTTTCTCAAAAAAGAAGTCAGGTTTGCTGGTCTGAAATTCTCAGGGTAATCATTGATTCCCTTGTGAGTGAAGAGCAGCAGCTGCTCTGGATACTGACTTCTTCCTGTAAGCCAGGGTTGGGATCACACAGCAGCCCTGTGTTCACTTCAGAAGCACAGTCCTGGCAAATTCAAATTATACAGCTTGAAATACACGTCACCCTTGAATTGAACAATCCAACTGTATTTTAGATGGCTGTAAAACTGTCTTCCCAGTTTATTTTAGAAGTCTTAAGGATAGCTCATGCTTTCCAACCCCCTGTGTTTTCTAATAACATAATACTTGCAGGAAACTGAGATGTATTCTTGAGAACCTGTCCTTCCCATTCCTGTCACTCAGCATATTTGCATGTTCTGTGAGGCAGTGTGTTCACTGAACTTGTCTTCTTTCATTAGTGCCATGTTCCTTGATAGTTCAGAGAGGGAACTGAGAATGTTATGCAGTTCTTTGTGATAGGATGACCAAGTTCCTGACACCATTTTGCTCACAGCTGATGACACTTGCTGTACTAGATCTGCTTTGCATGCACTTGTTGAAGACTAAAGCATGTTTGGCTTTTCCTTTTGGTTATAAGGACAGCAGTAACCGTGTAAGTTGCTGTTTCAGGGTTCCTTCTTTTACTGAGATTTCTGCCAAACTGCATATTGCTCAGCCTCAAAATGACAGCACCCTTCCAGAGTTAAATATCTACTCTTCCCCAGACTGTCAGTATGAGGTGAGTAATACAATTTTATTTTATTAGCTAGATTGCATTGTTGGATAATTTTTGCATATTTCACTCTTTTGAAACATATAGCTAATTAATCTAAATAAATACTAAGCAAATCTAAAGGTGGGCTGTTTGGGCTTTTTGAAATGTGGTGAGTGTTACAAGTATTTTGCAATATCTGGATTAATACTGAAAGTTGGACTCTAAGCAAAACTTTAAAGCGTTTGTTTCTAAAAAGTCAGTAGCAAGGTGTTGTACATTTTAGTTGTGGGACTGCTGTATTCTAATACTTAAGTTTGCTTCTTAAAAATTAAAGTATTTTGTACTTACGCTTACCATTGTGTAAAACAATGTATTTTTTTTTTCAAGGTTATTCTGAAGACATCACTTCTACAGGTTCTTGGGCAAGTAAGAAAACCTAATACTAAATATTTTTTTTTATGTCAGTAACATCTGTAGAAATCTTTACTTCCTCCCTTCCCTACTGTGGCACTTCAGATTCCTTCTTGAGGCCAAGAGGAACACTATTCGATGATCATTTTGCAACTTTGTCCCTTGGCAAGGCATCCCACCTGGATAAATGTCAGGCCTTGGTTCTTAGAGGAGTAGAAGAGCACTCAGGCTCTAAAGAGCTGCTGAAAACGTGGAGCAGTTGGCATTGTGGTTAGCTCAATAATCTCTAAAGGGAGCACACTGTAGGTCACTTTAACTTTCTTGCCTGATGAGTCAGTAGTGTTAAAACTTCAAAATACATTTGGCATCAATTAAGTTGGGGAAAAAATCTAAGTAGATCCATATGCTCCTTTTCAACAAATCTGCTTTGGTTATCAATGAAGAATACATTTCCACATGGGTTTCAGTAAAAATAGACTGGCCATCTGCAGTTTTCAGGATCTAAAAAGTAATTAATTTGCAAGCACCTAAGTGTGGTGCTGGAATATTACTGGCAAGGTTCTCTACTTGAATTTATGTGTTTATAGCAAAGATTTTTCTTTTTGTTGTTATTTTACTAGAATTTATAGGCTGTTTGTATATTAATCATGACTTGGGAGAGTGGAAGCCAATTAATACACACATGTAATTGCTTCCAAAAATTCTTTGCCTAAAACCATATATAACTATATGCAGATTTTGCTTCGAAAGTGGCCTTTAAATTGTTTTAAACTTATTTTACTGAAATGTGATACTTTATTTTTTTAATACTTGTCTTGACTGGAAAAAAAACCCCATTTGTTTCTAATTTGGTCATTTATCCAAACATGTTTCATTAGGTGTTTATGAGAGATTCTAGTATTTTCCATATATAACATTAATTGCTAATGGAGGTTATCAAATACTTATGCATCAAAATGAGAAACTGTTTGAATCTTTTACAAAAGATTTTCTAATCATCATTCTGGCTTCACAATATTTGTGTGTGTATTTTTAAAACATTTTTTAGATAGAAATTAAGTTACCCCTGTATCATTGTCTTTCAGATAATAAGGTTCCATGCTGGTGCTTTTCCTGTCTATATTGTTTCTAATATTCTTCTTACTTATGGAGGACAATTGAGCACATTGAGATCAACAGGTACCTTTTTAGAAATATTTTTTCTTCTGTCACAAGTGTTTTTAGAGAAATTAATTATCCAATTTACTGAAGAAAGACTATCTAGTTGGAATTTTTAAAGTGAAGTATCATTCAACTCATGGAAATATTTGGATATGTGCTCTTCAATTTTAGTGTTTCTTTACAGGTAGTTCTTCAAGGTTGTGTTGTAGTGGAATATTTCTTTACTATTTTATTTTGCAGTCCCTTCTTTGTGAAATGTTGGTGTTGCACAGTAGTTCAGAATTAACAGAAGTCTATGTAAATTACATATAAATGTTTAAAATACATTGTTAATAAAGTAGAAAGCACTAATTTCTTGCACAAAGATGAGATTTGCATAATAGCTTTGAGCCATGTCTTCAGACAAAATGCACTTTTATTAAAATTCGGGCAGTGTTTGTAACAACTCCACGATGTCTCTAGAAGCTCTTGTGACATTACCTAATGTGAATGATCCAGTGAATAGGGGCCTTGATGATGGTGAAGCCTTGCAGTACTGTTAGAAGACATGGTTATCTTGTTTTCAAGTAAATTTACTGTTGTCTGAGCTTAATTTTGTTGTGGATGATCTTTCTTAAAGTTCATGACATAATAGTAACTATAGATACTCTCTCTTCTTGATTCTAGGCCAGTGTTCAGATTTTTCCCTTGAACTGGTTAGAACAGCTAAGCCCTACAAAGTAGAACCTCTTATAAGCATTGTTGTGTTTCTGCAGGGGTGAGTTTGCATTATTTATTTATTTATTTATTTAAAGCAGTTTCCAAAACAGAAGTTTCAGTAAAACTGTTCCTGGGGAGGAATATTATTTTATCTGTAGTCACTGTGAACACCTGACTGTTATTTTGTTTGAAAGACTGTAACAGGAGGAATAGTTGATAGACACCTGACTGTGACACCAATTGGATGTGATAAATAATACTGCTTTCATGTTTTTGGCAGGTTTAACTGGTTTAGAGAGATATGGGAATCACTGTCACTACCAGAGGTGGATGCTGCTGTACTGACTAGTCAGGATGCATGGTTCCCCCTTGTGTCCCTGATTCTATTTCTTTTTGGGACAGGCATTGCCTACTGGAGTGGAGTATTTTTCTCTACGTCTCTGAGACTCTTCTCTTCATTATGGTTAACTCTGATTAGGTAAAACAATGTGATGCTATATAATTATGCTCTTCTAGATGACTTTGCCAATTTTTTCTGTTTGCTTCTGTGTGATTGCTTGGGCAGAATTAATTCTGGGCAGATTGAATTTATACATGATTTTAGACATCTGGGTTTGAAAGCAAGCAGAAACTGATGTCTGGAAAGAAGTATAACAGGAATTTTGTTTCTTTTTTTTTCTTTTTTTTTTAGACCTACTGTACTTCAAAAAGATAAATTGATTACACCCAGAAGACTCTGTGGAGTGTTATCTCTTGTTTTGGTTAGCTGGACCACTTGTGGTGCATTTGCTATACTCATTATTTATCTTCAATACTTGTTTAAGGTACTGAAAGGCTAAACATCTAAACATTTCATATTTGTAACAGAATTTAAAAATTTTGGTGCTTTGAATTAACTCCAGGTTAAAAGCAAAAATCCAAATTACTGTTTTTCATACATAGAAGAAATGGTACTATTCTCATACTTGAAATAGGTATTAATTTTTAGAATTTTTCTTCTTGTTTTGTTAATGTTTCTTCCAAAGAAATGTATGGTCCCATATGACCACCACAACAATGCATATGATTGCAATTTTTAACTTACAGGCAATGTTATAAGAACAAAGACTGATAACTCCCTTGAAGAGAAACTTTAGCAAAGAGAGGGCTTCACATTTTCTGTAGAATGCTTTCTGTCTTTAAAGACTTTTCACAATTCTTTATAGATTAAGAGGAAGGAGAATGGATATATTGAATAATTGGGGTGGTTTTCTCATCTATCCAATCTGATTCCTTGGGTAGTGCCACAAAGGTTTGTGTTTAGTCCCTGCCATTCATGGCCTTCCTTACATCAGTGTCTCAGTCCTCTGATTCACCCCGTGGTTATGGCTGTTAAATCAGCTCCTGTACTTGGCTCCTTGGGGAGCAGGGAGCACGTGTGTGGGAGTGGGGGCACAAAGCAGAGCAGCCTGGGTGCTCTGGAGGAGGTGGGCAGCAGCTGAGAGCCCAGCCTGAGGAGCAGCCCTCACTCAGGTTGAACTCCCAGGGACATAAGATCGCCCTGCAAAGGATGCTGACTTTACTCCCCCTTCTGCAGTACAGCTCTGGCATGGAACTTCTCCTGTTTGGCCTGTTTATAGATTTCTGCAGAAAGTGAATTAGAACTAAATTAGCAGAAGAAGGTGAGGAATATGTAGATTTCCCACTTGAGCACAGTAGAATGGGAGAGGGCAGAGCAGCATAAAAGTTTTCTCTGTATACTTGGAAATCCTTCCTTATTAGAGCACTTTGAATGCTGCTGATAAAGGCAGAGGGAAATTGCAGTTGTATTGGGGCCCTAGAATCATCTAGCTATAAAAAAGAAATAAAGAGTCTTCAATTTATTTTTTTTATACTACAGCTTTTGTGCAAAGAAACATTATTAAAAAAGCAACTGTTTGTCTTACAGGTTATAAAACTGCATGTGGCTGTAAGAGCAGAGCAAAAGATGCTCAACAGGGTAAGTCTGTTTCCTGCTTCTCTT
Organism: Climacteris rufus; assembly: GCA_013398175.1. NCBI lineage: Eukaryota > Metazoa > Chordata > Aves > Passeriformes > Climacteridae > Climacteris > Climacteris rufus. Next base: position 230,921 of record VZRZ01003109.1, read on the forward strand.
CCAAACTGTGACCAAAAATTGTTTGTCAGACTTATGCCTTGGTAGCATTAGGTTGTGCTGCAGGGATGGGGTAGCTGTAGTTCACCTGCTGTGTGTGTGATGTGAAGGAGCAGCCTGATCTATCCCACACCACCGCTGCATTCGCTGTTCGAAGTCACTGCAATGTGAACCTGCTGTTTAAGAGGAAAACTCAGTCTCTGAATACACACAGAATAACAAGGTTTTGTCTGAGTTTTGGTATTTGATTATGCATGGCTTATCTAAGAAAAAAATAATTTCTAGGTAATAATCTATACCACAGGTAAATGTGTTTTCCCAGAGAGGCAGTGTGTGGAGTTTAAGGGTTTTTTAATCCAGAGATGACAAGTAGGATGTATTAGATGGATGTGAGGCTGCAGTAAATAGGGAGTTGTTTAAAACAGTGAAGAAATACTGGGTTTATGCAGTGTGAACTTTCTTTTCTGAGTTAAAGTATAGGATCAAAGATGTTAGCAGGTGTGGATAACAGCATATGATAACTACATGTTCTGTTTTGCAAATGTAGAACAAAATAGTCTGACAGGAAAAGTTGTGGAAAGTTTTCTTTGGATTTCTATGAGTGGATTTTCTTGTGTTTAGTATTAAATCCTCCTTTCTTCTCCATATAATTTTTTGTTTCATTTGTGGTTTTTTTCTGTCATTGGAAGTTAGTATCTGCCAACTCATAGCTTATCTTTGCTCTTTATTCCTGCAGCTAATACTTTACTCCCAGTTGCATTACCTCCTGTATCTTTTCCCTGAATGACCATCTGTGATTTTTCCCCTGCATGCTTTATTACTCCTTTTATTTTGTTCTTCCCCCTTCCAGGAACTCCATTTCTTTTCATGTCATTGATGTCAGGGCATCTACACTCTCCATTCTTTTATTCCATAGACATATAAACTATTAGTGTATGAGAAATTTCTGGTTAAATTTAGGTGCTTTAAAATTGAACAATTAAACTTCACTTTGGGTGGCTTTTTGAAGCACAAATTACAAATTTTCTTCCTAAATCACAGCTGGTGTGATCCTGTTAGGATATTATTTCTCTCCTCTTTCCCCAGCATGGGTTCTTACAAACTTGTGCATGGTTTTGTGACTTCTGTCTTTCATTTTCAGGATTCAGACCACTCAAAAGAAACCTCACAGAACTCCAGTATACACACAGTCAAACCCCAGAGTTCAAAGGACAGTGTTCCAGAAGCAACACAGTCTCTTTCCAACAGTACAACAATTGCAGAAGCTGTTAATAGTCTTAAGATGCACATTACAATCCTCAATTTATTCTCATGGATTGTGCTGCTCAACTTGCCGTCTTTAATTTATTGGTTAAAAAATCTCAGGTAAATTCTTAAATTGCCACTAAAGTGGAAGAAAGTTATAGGAACCTTTGAAGATAATAAAAATTGTAAATGTTTGACTCTTTATTAGCTACATTACAGTTTTTAAGACTTCTGTTAATTATTATTGTTTTCTGTATGCAGTCTGATTTGTATTATGGTGTAAGTGGTAGGTGTTAAGTGAATCAGTGATATGTTGAAGAAAGGAATGTTTCAGAAAGATTGAAAGTCAGGCTGTGATGCCATATAGATTTCATGTATATTTGTTGTCATCAGCACATGGGTATTATTTGGTACCCTGGTTTAGAAGTGATGTGCTTTTTAAACCATTTCTTTGCAGGTACAATGTTAGACTTGATCCTGATCCATGTAGATCCACAGCTATTATCATCATATGCATTTTGGAAATTCTAATGAATTCAAGCACTTCTGAAATGAAATCAAGGTACTGTAGCCTAATCTCTAGTTTTGTTTTCCTGCTTCTTTGTTACTTACATTTGTGTGGTAAAACTTAATTTATGCTGTACAGATCTGTAATTGTTCAGCCTGTGTAGAGATTCATGAACTCATATGGTTCAGTCTAAAAAACTGGTAAAATGGGTGCAAATTACCTCTAGTTCAGCTAAGTGGAGAAAATGCCCTGTATTTGCCACATGGAAATAAATGAAGCAGGTGCTATCTCAGCAACTGATTGTGTAACGACTTCTTTAACTGTGACTTTTTAATTCACAGTTCATTGAATCCTTTCAAATGTCACAGAATCCCAATACATGTAGCAATTATTGTCAGAAAGTTACAAGGAAAAATGAATTCTAAACCATTATAGTTACGTTCTTGTAACTCCCCTTATGGAAGTGGAAAGATAATGTGTTCTCTACAGGATTAAGAAGTTCTGAGCACTTGGTTTTGCTGACAGATTCTTTCTTGTTCTGATGTGAAATTAGTCAATGCCTTATGAATGACAATGAATAGTATTTAATATCATTTATCCTCTTGACCAGTACCTGTTATCTCAAGTGATCTAAACCATTAAATCTTCCTTTGTTACAGAGAAAAATGTTCTAAATTAATATAAGAATATTTTAATGACATTTTATTACCCTTTTTGAATAATTTGTCTTGCTTATGCATCAATTGCTATAGCCCATTAGACCTAGTTGTTCAGTTTTAAAAATTAACAAAGCCTTAAAATATAAACTATTTTGCAAAAGAAAGTGAAATATGGTATTTGCATACCTTCTGCATCTGTGGCTGCAAAATGGTAATTCTTTTCTTTGTATTCTTACAGTAAACTCTTGAAGATTGCAGCCAAAGCTCCACTCCCTTTGTCTGTTGCAATGCTGGCCTTTGGACCAATGCATTTATACAGAGTCCCACACTTTGTAACCTTTTCTCTTCTCCTCCATGTTCTGTGCTGTTTTGTGTGATGTTCATTCTACATAGCAAGGACAGTGCACCCTAGAAACTTAACACTGGAGATGGGAAAAATTGCAACACAGAAATGCCTAAACTAATATGATCAGTAGTTTACATTATACAGGAAAGAGGACAGAACTGTGAATACTTTGTGAAAAGTTCATGGGTTTATTCATGTTGCTTGGAAGACTTTTCATGGTGTTTATTTCCTGACTCTGAAAATCAAGTGATTTAATTGTGTGTAAGCACATAAATCATATCAGTGCAGCATCTCAATATTCTGCCTTGTAGACACTGGTATTACACTACACTGCTTTGTTAAAACAGACTTTTTTTACTCACTGTGCCATACAGTGTGTGTGTTCTGAACTTGCACCTCTTGCAGGTCTAAAGTATGCTGGTTAAAATTCAATACATTTCAAGCACACTGTGACTATCACAAAAACTACACAGCCAAGTATACTTCTGATTATTTTGTTACATTCAAAAGCTGCCACATTTGTGTCTAGACAAACTAGAATGTACTGCTTCTATAGAACTGTTATTTCTATCAAATCATTTGTTCAATCAGTGTGAGTTGAACATTTGTGAGATTATTGCAAGTCTTAAACATTTTACTTTTTGTGAGAGTGAGAAAACAACAGTATTCTATGTAGCTTTCTATTCAGGAAGGATACCAGCAGATTCATAAACAATTTGCTGTAATGTTGTTTTAAAACATTGTCAGTTTTCTCTGGAATTTTGAAATTAATCCTTGGACTTTGTCCATATGTAGAAGCTAGCAAATGTTGAGGTATGCTGTGAGTTAACTGTGCAGTTGCTGTATTGCCCTGTTTCTAAGTAGACAAGGCAGGCTTTTTTCCTATTATAAACAGAGAAGCAACCATCTCCTAATAAATGCCAATACATAAAATGAATATGGAATAGCTACAGCATTGTAATCTCCTGTCTTGCCATACAGTGCTAATTTCTGCATGTGGACAAACTCTTGGTAATAGTGGGGAATACTGACCATAATGATTAGCTCTGTATAAGCTGTTATCTTAGTGCCTAGATGCTACAGTGACTGCCATTTATAGTAAAGCCTAAAATAGCTCTGTGTAAGGAATTCTGTCCCCTGGGCATGTGTTTTGCCAACAGAAGAAAGCTCAGTAGCCCTTAGGTTTAAATGATGTATTGACTCTGTGTAGGGATGAGTCTACTACATGCTTCTGTGTTAGCTGTCTCTGCTGTGTCTGAGATACCTGTTACCTTCATATGGAAATACTAGACCAGCTCAGTCATCCTATAGGAATACCAAGATGAAATCAGCTGCTCACAGTTAATCATGTATGTTCTTGATACAGTAGTACAGCCAGCCTGACCCATTAATTTCATTGTATCTTATTAATCTTGCCTAAAGTGCCTCAGTTAGTTCCAACGTGTTGTTAGGGTCAATTCCTTTGAGCTGGCTGGAAAGACTCAATTCACACAGTGACTTTCCAAAATGAAGGACAAATGTGAAGAAAGCACCTGTGTTATTAGTAAGTCATTTAAACTGCTGTAACTGAGTAAGGGTATTGTAGTTACCCAAGCCACTGTCACTGTTATCAGTAATGTATGTGCTGGTATTCTAGTCTTAAGCTTTAGAAAAAAAAAAAAAGGTTAGATTATACATAGTGTTTGTAAATCAGAAAAGTTATTTGAATAGATTATATCTTGATATTTTCTACTCAAATATATGCTACAGTATATGTATATAAGATTATTTGTGTGACTGAATATACTTGTAGCTAAATCCACAGTTGGTTTAACTAAAAATGGCTGTTCAGACATAGGAGAATAGAGTAATTTTTCTGCTTGCAAATGGCTGTGAATGAAAGATGGTGGCAGAACTGCATGAAGACTGGTAAAGGGCTGTGAAATGTGCAGAATCTGATTTCTGTGGAAGATAATTTTCCTTTACCTTCATAGTCCTTTTGGCTTACTACTCTATTTTACTTCTGATTTTGTTTTGCCATTTTAAGGGGCTCTTTATGCATGAATCCATTTGTTGGAACTGTTGGTGAAAAATAATAAGCAGAATAAGGAAAGAAAACAAGCTCTCTATGTAGTAGCTTTGTTAGCTTCCAAAATATGCCACAGCGTGAAACCTACTGAATTACAGCAGCATAGAATAACATGATTTGGTTTTTTATTGAATTTTTTTTAAAAGCTGGAATTTTATTGATAGTTGTTAGCACTCTTCATAAAATGGGTTCCAGAATCTTGTATATATTCATTCCTGCCTGATTTTCAAGCTGGAGGTAGGAATAGATATAATCCTGAGCCTGAGATTCCAGATGGCAAGTGTTTATCACATCTCCCTCAACGCTCCCTTTTCTCAGAGATGGTTGACCTTTAGTGGGGACAGGAGGGGAAGTCTCACTCCTACCTTGAATTTCTATGTGTTGTGTGCCCTTTGATAGACTAAAACTATAGTCAGGGATGTGCATCTGGATTTTGCAGTGATTGTGGCCTGGGCAACTTCAGCTGTTTGGCAGATTAGCAGTCTAATCCCAATTAGATTTGCCATAGAATCAATGGATGGTAATAGGATTAGAAGAAGTCTTAGAATTCATCCCATTTTGAGAGAAGATGAATTATCCCACTTGCCATTCTGAAAAGGACTAGATCTTATAAGTCTGAAATTGGTTTTCAGGTAAAATACAGTGATTGTTTGTTGCTACTTTTGGACAAGAAGCTTCTGTTAAGTAAATCTGTAGTTCTGCCACTGTTCACAATTATCATTTCAAGAGAAACATAGGATAACCCAATATAAATACTTCTAATTGCATATGTAAGGAGATGTAAATATTACTGACATACCCTTTAGTATAAGTGGTCTGCGTTTGTGAAGCAGTTTTCGGCAAATGCATTAAAATCTCTCTTATTACCTTTAACTAAATTAAATTCCAGTTTATTCTTCAAATTTTAGATTATCTAGACTTTGTGGGAGGAGATCAAGGCACAGATTAACTTGTAAAGGTTTAGACCTCAGGATGCATTCAAAATGAGAACTATTTATGTGGATCTAATGTAATAGTTTTTATAAGCTATCAGAAACAGAATGAAAAAACAGGGTAAGAACTTAAAATACCAAATGTCACTAACTTTTAGTACAACAGGATCTTTCTTTGTCAGGGAGAGATTTAATGAGAAGCTTTTAGTGATACCTTCATATCCTGAAATTACTGTTGAAGTCTATAATTCTTCTGGTTGATGTCATCAGACATGTGGTCCTCATAGTCTGATCATGCTGCAATCATAGTGTACCTACCTACACTTGTAGCTCACAGTTCCTAAGAAGTCTCTATGTGTCTGATAGGCAAAAACTCACCTCTTAACTGGAATTACCAAATGTACCTTGAAACTGAGTGAATTAATGTTGTCTAAAGGTGATATTTTTAGTTTTGATTTAAAAGTTGTTTGCAGTATATCGCATTTCAGCAACTTGTTAAAAGATTGGCTTTATGGGGTTTTGGTGTGTGGTTTTCTTTGTATGTTTTAGTTCCAGAAAACTTGCAGTAACTGGAATTTAAGTTAATATTTCTAATATTTTGAGTTCTGCCCTGATTTTGGTTTTGAGTGAGCTAATTCGTGTAGCAATTCATTCCTTAATATTAATTTGCTACAGTTTAAAACAGATGAATAACAACAAAACCCTGAACAGTGCAGCAGTAGTATGTTGTAGAAGGCATAGAGACTGCTATGTCTAAGTGAATTTTCATCTCTAACCTAATTGGACTAACTTCAAAGTCAGTGATTAATAAAATAAAACTTATTGACACTTAACCTCAAAAGCATTGCCTGTGTCAGTGTTTGATACATCTCATTTTCCGTGTGTTTGCCAGTAACTTTTTTCTGAAATCTGCTACATCTGCTTCTAAGCTTTGACAAGACAGAAGGAAGTCCATTATGTGCCAGTGAATAAATGTAAATGTTTGAGAAGCTTTCATTTGAATTAAGTTTCTTTCAGTACAGAGCTGAGTGTGTTTAGACTTCTGTTGTATTTATACTGAGATAAAACCAGCCATTTACTGACCTTTAATACTCTGAGTTATGAAAATGTTTTTGGAAGTGGTTGTAGAGTCTGTACAGAATTGTGCTGCTATTCTAAGTCTCTAAGCTACTACAAAGTTGTTAGTTGTAAACCAGACAAATTCTTAATGCTTATTCTCCATTTAATGATGAATGTTTCTAGCTTAATTTGCAGCTTTGACTTTTTGTATCTATTTTTTTCCTGGGAGATTATCAATCCAGCTTTTCTAAGCATTTAGCACTGTACTGTAAAATATAAAATTTTCATCACCGTTCCTTTAAGGGACACATACTTTTGTCACCAAAGCTACATGCTGCTGTTGTATAGCCTCTAGGAAATGTGTGCCAATTAAGGACAATTCAAAACGAATTGATTTTTTTATTTTAAAGTAAAATTTCTACCTTTTTTTTAGAGGCAGAACTTTAAGCTAAAATATTAGAACCCATAGTCTTGAAAAATTTAAATACCTTTTGCAAAGATTATACTTTCTAGTGTATATTCTTATTTATGGAAAAACATGTTAAAAGCTTTTAATCAGCTCGTCTATCATCAAACAAATAAAAACTATATGCTTTGTCTTACTAATATACATTACTGCTTCTAAAAATGAAATTTAAGCATTTAAGGAGAAAATTCCATAGCTCTTACTTAAGCAAATCTGCCCAGCACTCGATTTTGCAAATGTCTAAGCATGTAGCTTTCTCAAATATGTGCTTATTGCCTTGTAGGATGAAAACCTGAGCTGTGATATTTTGACTTTAATTTTGCTTAAGATTTCAGGTTTCATTCTGCTTTCTTAAACATAGATTTTGCTGGTCTTGCTGTCATAAACAAGCCTGGTAAGCATGGTCTCTACAGTTACTGGCAGGCTGTGGTCTGGATTCTGTAGGAATCTGTGCAGTATCAGAGCTGAGTTTGTGTCTGTGAAAACCAGGAGTTGTTAACATCATAACATCTCATTTGTTACTTGTGGCACATCATTCCAGTTCCTCCTTCCCTGTGCAGTTATCTTTGGTTTGCAGTGTCCTTCCCCTGTAGTGCAAACCAGAATGTTCTCAGAACAGTGGGCACCATGACTGACCTAGTGAAGAAACGCAGCAGCTGCCCTGTACACTTGTTCTATGGCAGTTTTGCCTGTTGGTTGAACTGCCAGCCAAGACTATTTTCTCACTCCAGCTTAAATAATTTCAGGGTATATCTTAAGTATCAAATGTGCAAGTGTGTTGATGTTTAGTTTTACAAAAGGCTAAGTGCACTATTTTGGGATCAATTCAGGCTTCAGTATTTTCCACCTACTTCCCTCTGAGTTTGAAAACAGGATTTGAGACTGCAGCGCCTGCCAACTGAAGTATTTTACAAAGTCTACAGGTAGTAGACAGGACACATATAATTAGAGTGCCAGACCAAAACTGAAATGTGAAATTCCTCACTGTGACTTTAAACTTGTAGCTTTCTAGAGAGAAAAAATAAAATACTGTGCCTTAAACCAGTAAATGAATACACTCTAACTGTAGCCTGTGGACTTCCATAGCCTTATATTTGATGTTTGAAGTTGACCAAAAATATTTGTGTGGATCATACTGAAACTTGATTTGGGGAAAATGCTTTAAAAAATTATTTTGACCCCATTTTACACTTAGAGAAATGGAAATTTATGACAAGTATGCTGTATTTTTTTGTTGAGGATCACACTAACCAAGTCAGAAAGCTTTAGGTGACCTGAATTTTTCAAGTCTTTCTGTTGCGACCAAAAGAAAAATAAGGAAGGAAAACTAGTCTCAGATATCTGTCTCAACTTTGAAGTCTGTGTGTCAAATTATTTTTAAACGTCTAGACCTTTAGTTTCTCCAAAATAAAAAAATCCTCTTAATTGTAGTTTAAGCAAAATGCTGTATTTAAGCCATTGAACAGCAAAATCTATGCGTGTGAGAAGAAAACTAGCTGGGGGTGAGGATTGGTTATGTTAAGGCTCCAGAAATTCTGAATACTAAATTTCACTTTTTAGGAAAAATATTCATATGTAAATCCCTGAAAATTCACAAGTAAATTCCCTTTTTTTTGGGGAAAAAATATTTATACGTTGTTCTTCCTAATTCATTAAAGAAAACTAGAAATATGTAAGATCTTAAAATCTTGTTTTCATGTAGTAAAAGGATTTCTTATGTGTATTTTTTAATACAAAAGCTCAGGAAAAATCACTGCTGGCTTTCCTTATTTGTCTCTCGAGGATTCTTTGTATGTTTTGAACAAAACCCCACAAATTGTAACTTCCCCACCCTCCCATATTAATACCACGTAGCACTGAATCTTGAGAAGTGATGCCATCTCAAAGCTTACTGTTGTATTGTGTGTGTTTAGATGTGCACACAAAAGGACTGCATGTCAGCTGTTCACAGTACCTGTTTGAAGCAATACAGAGCAGAGTTATTAACTTCCTCTTAGTGAGAGCTAACTTGAGTCTGAGTGCCACAATGCTGCTGATGCTGTGGCACAACAGGTAACATGCAATTTTTGTCTTCCCTGATGCTTCCTTCAAGTGTGTTAGTTTAGGACTTCTGAAACTCATTTCAGTCACTTAAGTTTTTATGTTGTGATGATGTGTCAGTAATCCTAACCACTGGTGATTTTCTAGCCACAGGAATATTCTAGTGTTGAAATGACTGAGAAGGTAGAACCACCCTTAACACCTTTATGTATGGTGATAACAGAAAAACTGTAACTTGATTCCCTGCTTACCTTCTAATTATTTTTCCAAGCACAGAGACAGAGTAATGTTGGTCAAAATACCTGTTTTGGGTAATTAGAGGGGAGGGAAGGATTTGTTGGTTGGTTGGTTGTAAGAGGACTTCAAACTTTGAGGAACACATACATAACTTTTGGAAAAAACTATCGGCTTTTCAAGCAACCTGTCTTACATGTGTTTAACTCTTCCTCTGTTTTCAATTCTTACATAACTACCATAAATCTGATGTACATGGAACTAACTTTTAACAGTTACAGGTTTGTGGAGATTTTGACAGGGTCTTATCTATAAATGTTTGAATAATGTTATAGCAAATCATTGTGCTTATGAAAATGTTTATAACTAAGTTCTTACAGATCATGCCATGTATCACATGCTTTGGCAAAATCCTTGTCTTGTGAGATGCTGAGAAAACCTTGGAGGAGAGGTATTTTCAGCTGATGTTGAAATTGCTGAAAGATGAAATCTCATAGTCTTTTTAAACTGTGCTTTTAGATATTGGTACTTTTTCGTTGTAGCTGAAGGCAACTTGATTGGGAGCTGCTGTGGGATGTTCATATTTTGTTTGGTTGTTTTTCTGTCTCCAGTGTGCACTTCAAATTTTTTTGTCTTTTTTTTTTTTACCTAAGTGTGCATGACTTAGAGTACATTGTATAGCATAACCCCTGCTAAATAAACACTTCTGTATATTTTTGTATGGTATTCTATTGTGGTTGCATTGGTTCAAATGGTTGTAATTCACAAAAAGTGCCACTTTGCAGTCATACTCCGTGGAGTGTTGTGTTACCTGTCCTGCTGTTGTACAAACATGCTAATGAGTGTTGTGATGAACGTTTGCCTTTAGTCTTGGCTCAGGTACTCATGGAGCAGTTTGGGGCTTTTCCTTCAAACTTGTCATACTTGGGAAAATAAAAACAGTAAACAAAAGCCTTGTGGTTGGAGCAGTACTTTAACAGATGCTTTTTTCACATCTCTAGTAGAATACAATAAAGATCATACTGGATGAAGCTTGACTCCTTAGGCTTCATGAATGGGAAATGCAATAAATTTCAAAATGTTTGGTGAATAATGCAATTGATACAGAGCCACATATGTATAAAATTTGTTCTTAGCTAAACAAATATATTTTAAATTTTTACCTTTTAGAGGTGAATTGCATGGAACCAAGCAAGCTATGCTATGAGGATTTTCATCTTCAGGGCAATTTAATTCAAACATACCTAAACATTACTTACTGTGCCATAAGGGTTATGTAATTAGTATAGGCACTTCGGAAAGAGTTGATTTACTGAAGATCTTCATCAAGAAAATCTGATGCTTAAATTTGGGTGAATTAAAAAGTCAGCACACTGACATCTGGCTCTGAAAGCATTTCTTAAACTTAGCTACTGTTCTCAAAGGAGGATGCAATTTTATTCAATCAGTGTAAGTATACTAATAGTATTTTAATATTAGTGGACTCTGCTTATATTTGGTTTTCTCTGAAGGAAAGAACTGAAATTATTTTTAAAAACCCAAACAATCCACACATGGAAGTGAGTACTAAGTCCAAACAGACTTTTAGCTCCAACAGTTCCTCAAACCTTTTAGCTCAGGAAGCAACAAGTGTGTAAGGAATTTTTTTTAGACGGCTCACAGCAAAGATATGCTATTTGAATCTCTTGCGTATCTGCATACTTCATCAGTTACCCAAAATGCCTGAATTCCTTCAGTAATAAAGCTTTTTTCATATTTACAGATGACTTTGGCATGTTTTACTAGCTGAATATACTGCATATCCCCCAGTTCGTTCTTTATAAAGAAATCAAAGGACTACATTTTTTGGGGGGGTGGGGGTGGGAAGAAGAGGTGAAAGAAAACTACCTGCTCTTCTGGCTTTTCTTTCTTTTTCTCTCCTCTCCCAAAGCTAAATAAGAAACTAAAATCTGATCCCAAACTGTAAATTATGCCTTTTCCCCTTCCTGTCATTTTCTCCACAGGAGCATATTTCTACTTGTAGCTGAAATAAGTATGTACCCAGAAGATCAGCAAGGACGGTTCCCTTACATTGGGGCCTGCCTTTTTACAAGTTCTTTTGTTGCTACTGCTCTGTTCTTGTTGAGTCCACTACCTGGAAGTTGGCTGTTATGAAACATAATTGATTGGGTTTGATGGATTTTCTTTTTTGTGTGTATGAATTTTTTTTTTAATCCAAATCTGCAGAATAATACACAAGCTGGATAAATTATCTTGAACTTTTATATGTTACTACAGTCACAAAAATAGCACTGCTAGGATTTTGTTTACTGTGTTGCTAATGATGTTTGGATGTCCAAAACTTTACTTTCCTGAAAGGGCGGTGGTAGGGTTTTATTTTGCTTTCAAAATTTAAACCAAAGAAAGATGCAAAGCTTCCAGTCAGAAATAAACACCCATAATCTGGAGTAAGATAGTGGCCAAAAATCTTTCATTTTAACACGTCTATTTAGGAATATATTTTATGGGCTACTAAATCACGAATCATCTGTATAATGAAGAGTGTAGTGAAATTATAAATGAAAAATATGAGTGGCTTTGATATGAAGAATGCTATGCACTAAGGCCAAGGTAAATTAGCATAGTTCTCCTTGCAGTCTTTGTCTTAGTTTCTAGTATGACAGGAGGATATTAACTATTGATAAAATCAGGGTAGGAAAGAAATGCTTCCATTAAAATGTTATGATTTTGGATATTGAAACAGACTTACTTTTCTCTCTTTTTCCAGCATCAAGAAAATTATCTATATCTCATTTGCTTGAAAACCATGAGTCACCATTCTAGAGATATGGCTAATTACTTTTAATTAAAAATAATATTTTGATACAGTTGTGCTATTTCTGCTGAGAATTGTTTTAAACTTATTATATGCTCACCACCAATTTTCTGCAATACAGTTGAGGAGGAATTTGTACTGCACTGTTCGATAGCAACAGGTCTTAAGAGTATCAGGGATGAAATTCTCAAGGGTCTTTATGTCATGGATGGAAATGGAATCATTACTGTATTTTTGAACTCCTGCTAACGTCATTGACACCCACCTACAGTCTACTAGAAATATAAGTGCAGAGATCAGTTTGTTCACAGATTACGAGGAGACCAACCCAGAAGGGGCAAGCCAAAGCCAAATTCACTGGTAAGCTCTATTTTAAAGAATGTGAAAGGGAGAATTTTCTTTTTCTCCCTTGAGTCAAGTTGAAATGGGTCTCTAGTATATTATACCATGTTGTATTAAATACCATTGCACTTACTATTCTATGTAGTAAAATTTCATTTAATGCAATTTTTAAATGGTGCTGTCTGGATCTCGAGCCATATTTTTGCATTCTCCTTGGAGCACACAGAGTTCTGATGCTGTAGCTAATAAGCCATTGAAAACAGCTGTATGTAATAAATGTAAATTTACAAATGTAATACTGTGTTTAGTGTTCTCCTATTCCCTCAAGAGAATCCAGTGTCTAGAAATAGCCTTGGTATGGGAAGCACTTGTTTAGAGTAATTTGTTCTTCCAAGTACCTTAGTACTAGAAAACCAAAAACAGAGTTGATAGCACACGGATATAATCTGCAGTAGACAAATTTTCCTTGGATTGACATGATTGCTTTATGTGTTCCCAGTGACAGCTCTGTAGGACTTAGGGAGTATGGTTGTTTGTCTTTCTTAGAGACAGTCTGTTCATCTTCAACATGTGGAAAGTGGTGCTCCTGGGTCTATGTATGGTATTGGCTGGGAGAGGATTGGCAAAGGGTGCTGCTTTCCAGCCAGAAGAAAAATGGAAACCTCTAGATAACCCCAGAAATAGAGACCTGGTAAGGAAATGTTTCAAGAAAGAGAGCTGAAGTTCTATGTGTTTTTTTGTTTTCTGTCAAGAGACTTTCTATCTTCTCAATTTAAAGGTAAGAGGGGCCCATTAGATGTAACGTCAGCAACTGTGTACTTTTTATAGTCGTAATAACCATTTCTCAGTCAAGATGTACCCCTTAACTGAGTAGACATTCTCAGCATGCAGCAGTGCATAAAACCTCCTTATATCTCCATCCAGCAGCTTTTGTTTTTAAAAATGTATTTTGATTGTACAGCTACTTGTTTTATGAAATGGAAGATAAATGATTACTATGTTTCTTTCAAATGTGCACTCTGATTGCATGTTGTTTCTTCTTATGGAAGTACAAATAAGTTTGCATCTGACATATCATGAATAGTGGCTAAAGATCTGAAAGTGAATTACAGTTAGGAAAATATAATTTAGAGAACATTTGCATAATCTTAAAAAGAATTTGTGAAGGAAAAAAATCGGTTTCCCGTAATTTCTCATCACTGTTTTAAGAAGCTTTAGTTTCTACTTCTACGTGATTGTAAGGGGACAGGGCACATCAATTTCCCCCTGTTGCTGACTCTTGGAGAAATGTTTAACAGACTGTCCTGTTTGCTTTCAGCAAGGGTTTGGCTGTGCCTGTTGTTTTGTAAGGGATACAGTTATATCACATGCCCCGGGGTGATTCAGTGGGGAGCATAAATGAGCAGTAAAGAGTTGGTGGTCTTTCTGCTTCACATGAGATGTACAAGCCATGGATGGAGTGGACACATCTGAATTATGTTGCCTGTACTGTATCAGTTTATGGTCAAAATAGAGGATTTCACCCCACAAAGGAAAAAATACTGCATCTAATTTGTGTCAGTAGAAATAATTAATGTCCATTGGTCATGCTCTACTTATTTTGACATACACAATATGTTCAGTTTTTCAGAACACTCCAGGCTTATTTTTCGGGCAGGGGTCTTGATCTCCGAAAGTTCCCAGCTACTTTCACTATGAACAACGAAGGACCAAGGCCCGTCATGTTCTACTCAGATCCTATTGCTTCTGCATTTGCAGATTATGAAGAAAGGAAAAAATCTTTTCTGAATAATTTCAAAGGCTGAAAGATTCTGCTGACCAAGGTAAATGAAGATGCTTTGTCCTCTAATGTTGTTACATGTAACCAAGAGAAAAATTTGGATTCAAATCATTATGGCTTCTGACTGAAGTGTAATAGCAACTTCTGTTTCAGAAGGAATTGAAAATGTAGTACCTTAACCCTTGCCTGAAGTGGGTTTTAAAATTCTTGAGATAGAGATTTCAGAGGTATTTACTACTTAGATAAAATAACACATGCTGCTTGTGCAAACCTATATAGACCATGTTTTTAATATTCTCTTTTATTCTCCCCACCTTCGTATGGAGAAGAATTCTGGAAATATATGGATAACTGGAGGTGCAGGGTTTATTTGAGTAATTGAAAGTTGTAACATTATAAATTGAGACTAATGGTATCTTGTGATATGTGTATATTAAGAAAATTAATTTAGACACAAGTTATTGCCCTAACAAAGCATACATTCTCTTTTACATCTTTGTCCATTCATGCTGCTTTCTTTATTTCTACCATTAAAATTGAAGGTTGATAGAAGGCTTGCAACTTATCCACATAGCTCCTTAAATATGAAATACAATTGAAGTGGGTGAAGTTTGCATTGTTAATAAACCCAGCCTCACTTTATAGCAGGGAATTCCCATCTATTTTATGTATGAACAACCAATTATAACAAATAAATCCCTTTTTATATTGGATTTTGAAAGTGGGTATTGGCAATTCTGAGGAAAGGTAAATATTGTTTTCTTCTGGTTTACAAATAGTTGAGGGTTTCAGTAAGATTTAAATCTAAGCATTTGGATGATTTACTCAGTATCTAAAAGTGCTTAATTTGTAAGCAATATTGAGTTTATTTCCAGCTCTGTCCCGTTCTCAGCCTGTATAACCCCTTCTCTCTATAATCCAAAGCAAAGCTCCCTTATTTGTATTGTCATGAACCATAACAAAGACTGCACTCAAATTTTAATACTAAATTCTCTTTTTTACTGAGTTTTGATGTCAGGAAAAAGAAAGTAACACAAAGTGAGTATTTTGTGCATGAAAAGTAAATGAAAAGGGATTTTAGTAGGGATGCTGTAGGTCTGCCATAAGTTACAGCAGCAGTGGGAAAATGGCTGGCAGAAGTACTTTGTCCTGCATAATTCAGGATGGTCGTGGTAGTTCTTTTCAGTGTTCAGAACTGTTTTCTGGGAGCAGAGGTCTGCTGTGCTCAGTTGGGGTATTTCAGCCAGTGTTTGCACATCATGGTTTGCATAATACTTCAGTTGCATATAGATATTTCTGTATTTGTCTCACATATTTGTTTGGGTTTCTTTGTCTTTTTCAGGTATTGCCTTTAGAACTTCGCAGCAAAATTTTACTGCTTCGACTTTTTAACTGTTACCTGACAATTTAAAATGTTCTTCACTATCACCGTTTCTACCTATGGAATCTGGTATCATGCCAGAATTAGCACATATTCTGTCCGTGCTGTTTGGCTACTACAGTTTGTGAGCAGAATTGTGTTTAAATGTGAATAAATGAGAAGTGCAACTGAGTGCTTTTAATTACTGCCTAGTGTCTTTGTTCAAAACTGGTAAATAAATGTTCCCTTTCGGTTTATTAGAACGAGACGTCCCAAGGTGTTCTGTGGCGATTTTTCAGATACTCTTTTGGTACAAGATCTTTCTCGGAGGGCCAGTGGCTGCTTGTGCCGCACCCCAGGCCCGCACCCCCATTTCTGACCCTGCCCTATCTGCACCGTCACTGTGTCTGTGTCTGTGTCAGAAAACCCTTCTCTGGTGAGATTCCCGAGGAAATAAAAGCCAACCTGCCCAGTGCCCTGCCAGACCCTGCCCTCACGGCGCGGCCTCCGCAGGCAGCGAGCGCGGCAGCCGCCCGGAACTCGCGCTGCGGGCGCGGGCTGCGGCGGGCGCCATAGCGGGAGGGACCCGGTCCCTCCTCGCAGGGTTCCCCCGGGCCGGGCCGAGCCGAGCCGAGCCGGGGCCATGTCGGGCTTCAGCCCGGAGCTCATCGAGTACCTGGAGGGGAAGATCTCCTTCGAGGAGTTCGAGCAGCGCCGGGAGGAGCGTAAGAGCCGCGAAAAGGTGAGTCTGCCCCGCCTGGCCGCTCGCCGGCCCGGGCCGCCCCCTCCATGACAGCACCTGTCAGGGCACGGAGCGCTGCTCTGCGTGTGGGAAGGGGCTCGAGCTCTCTGCTGCTGTGCTCAGCCGGGGCTTGAGGCTACGTGGTTGTGAATTCCTCTGTCCAGACGATCAGAAACTCCCGCTGAGGTGCTGGCAGCGCAGGCTGTGTGTGCGGGGAGCGCAGGACGCTGCGCTGCGGGCGAAGGCGCCGGCCCCGGCAGCCCCTGAGCAGCACCGCCCGCAGCGCGGGTGATCGGTGCTTTGGGTCCGAGCAATGGCCCATGCGGGCTTTGATAGCAAATCGTCCAGCGTATCCTGCTACAGCTCCCCCACCATCATCTGTGTGAGATCTGAGGGAGAGATCCCGTTTGGCTCCTCGTGGTAATCGTTTGGCTTCTTGGCAGCAGTAAATATAGGGAGGCATGGCTTTGTCTCTGAAAGCATGCAGATGGTGGTTTTAAGAGAAAATCTATATGATTTGTCAGAGTGTTGCTGTTTACTTTAACTTTGCCATATTTGTGTCAAAACGCTACTGAATTTCCATATTTCTTGGTCTTCAGAGAACAAATTCAGCAGAACTCTGCTGTTCTGGAAGGACAAGAACGATCCTAGGGCAACATTCTTACCGGATGAACAAGTGCCATTTTGATACTTCATTTTGTGTTTAAAAAGACAGGCTTCTGGAAAGATTTGTCACACATAACTTTTTTTTTTTTTTCCCTAATATAATGAACAATGTCATTTTACCTTACTGTAATGCTAAATAAGCAATGGACTGGTCTCTTCAGTCAAAAGTAATGTGAACATTCACTGTCTGAGTCACCTCACATTGATAAGAGTATAAATGCCTTGAAAGCAAGTAATGCTGGGTTTTATTCACTTAAAACTACAGTGCTTATCCCACCTGTTTGGCTAGCAGTGCAAAGGCTGGAAACCCATGCTCCAAATGGTAACTGTAAATATATGGGGAAATAAGAATGAGTCATGTTATAAAGCTAATAACTGATGTTGTTTGTGTAGGACGGCGAAAACGCGTCTGCTGAGGAAAACGAGGAGGATGTAGAGGCTCCATCTTCATCCAGAAAAGCATCTGGGAAATCCCAAAGTCAGGATGAAACTGATGGTAGGTGTTATTACTAATTCATATTTTAAAAGTCATTGGAAGCATTTGCCCTTTGATATGGGACTTCATGAAAACCTGGCTCCATTTCTCCCCTTCTGGTCTCTGAAGGGACCAAAATAAAAAGGAAATTAAATCAATAATTAGAGTTTTTTTCAGATGGAGGAGGGGGAAAAGAAAAGCCTTGGTTTTAGATGCTTTATATCCAAGTCAGAATAAAACCAACCAAACATATCCAAGTTGAAAAAAATAACCATAAACTTAGGCATAGTTTCCATTTCCCCTTTCTATACGGGCAATACGTGATAGATTTGTTTTTCAGTCCCAACCTGATATTGTGGTTATTTTTTTATCAACAAATCTTTAGATGCCCAATCCCCCAGCTGAAACCTTTGAACCCTACATATTTGGATGTTTTGGCTATAGACCTGTGATCAGTTATAACCCTGGGTTAACTTGATAATGAGAAGTTGTAAATAAAAAATGTGAAATTAAAAAAAAGTGTTTTAAGTATATTTATTCAGAGAACATAGCATTATTTTCTTACTTGCTTTTATAGAATTCAGTTATTTTTCTGGAGAAATGCAAATAATCTGGATTTTGCACTGACACATGTTAAAATGTCCCTGTTGTCATGGATGGAATGGTTACAAGAACTTTTTTTAAATTACTTATAAAAATTGGGTGCTGCATTGTGTAGTAGAATTCTCTGCTCACTTACAGCCACTTCAGCTGAAAAGCTTATTCCAGCTAGCCAGCTCAGTGCTTGAAAATTGCTTAATATTCTTCTGCATTGGGAAAAATGTTGAAAAAATTGTTGCTTCGTTCTGTGTGTTCCTCCATGCTTTCAGTTCAAACATCTGAAAAATGTTACAGGCTGGGGTATTCTGAGCATGGTGATGAATAATGCAGTTTTAAAACCAAAGAGGCTGCCAGTAGTTTTTCTTCATTTCTACAGGCAGCATTCTTATAGAATAGCTGCTTCAAGTGGGCTGCTGTTTTCTCTGCACTTGTCCAGATAGGCAGCATGTACTCTTGATTATATCATAAACCTTTCTTGCTGCTTTCTCAACCAGGAGAAACATCAGATGGCGTCAGTAAATCTGTTCATCGGGTTTTTGCATCCATGCTTGGGGAAAATGAAGAGGAGGAGGAGGATGAAGAGGAAGAAGAAGAAGAAGAGGAAGAAGAAACTACTGAGCAGCCTACAGCTGGAGATGTTTTTGTTTTGGAGATGGTACTTAATCGAGAGACCAAGAAAATGATGAAAGCAAGTATTTAAACTTTCTTGTAACTCCCCCGTCTCCTGACCATAGTGCATAAATGGCACTTTGTGTGACTTTCAGCTACTTGCTGAGAAATCTGCCTGAAAATAGTTCCATGCAGGATAACTCTGCTTATGCTGGTGTTTGTTATGCTGTCTTTGGTTTTTATAAAATTACTGTAGTTTACTGTTTAAAAGCTTTAAAAAATCATGAAACCAGTTTTTTCAGTGTCAGGAAACTATGAACATTAGCAAATCTTTTGGTCAGTCATTTCATATCACTAGTACTTAAATGACTTGGTATTAGATTGTGTTAAGCACAAGTGTGACTGATGTCTCCTGAATGTGGGCACAACTTAAGCTTGAGCAGAAATAGTATCCCTTTTCCATTTAGGAGAAAAGACCTCGCAGCAAACTCCCTCGTGCCTTGAGGGGCCTGATGGGAGAGGCCAACATCAGGTTTGCTCGAGGGGAGCGTGAGGAGGCCATTCTGATGTGCATGGAAATCATTCGACAAGGTATGTTGGAATGGTCAAACTTTGGGGATCTAAGGATGGGGTGAAATCTGTATGTGCATGAGGAGAATTCGGTGTGGCTTCACTGGAGCTGAAAATAAACAGTACAAGGAAAGTCTGTGTGTAAGCAGTATGGAACTAAGAATATGTGGTCTATTTCTTCTATTTTTTTTGCTTATGAAAAGAAACTAACACTTCTGCAGAGGCTTGGCCCTTGGCTTAGCTTTACACAGTTTGCTTTTATTGTCTTTGTAGATGCAAGGCATAAACATCAGCACGACTTACAGCATAGAATAATGCTATAAATGGTTGTTGTTAGATTCAGTTAGGCTGTTTAGTAATTTATAGAAAGGAATCAGAAACTTGTCTGCAAGATTTTCCTGAATTTAAACAACACAATGTGGATGTTCCATGTAATTCTGTTCTTTGAGAAAGGCAAGTATTTGTTTCCAACGTGGTTTTAAAACAACGGATCTTAGTAATTCTTTTTGTCTTTTCACAGCTCCTCTTGCTCATGAACCATTTTCCACTCTTGCCATGATCTATGAAGACCAGGGTGATATGGAGAAGTCACTACAGTTTGAACTGATTGCAGCTCACTTAAATCCTAGTGATACTGAGGAGTGGGTTAGACTGGCAGAAATGTCACTGGAACAGGACAATATTAAACAAGCTGTTTTTTGCTACACGAAAGGTAGCGTAGCAACCATTTTAATAGTTTAAAATTAATGTTAGGTGCTAATGGCAATAATTTTGTTTTCCTCTCCTTTCTAATGTAGTTTGCTTCAGTGTACTAAAATTCTTACGCCTCTGTCCGGACTTCGATGAAAGATTAATGGCTCTGTAATATTGGATGTCCTTGCAAAAACCTTGTGCTTGTCTGTTAACATGGATCAGGGCAGCGAGTGTGAAATCCAGCGCTGCCTTTTCCTAAAGCAGGCTGCTCACGTGCTGCTGCTTCTTCCTGCAGCTCTGAAATACGACCCGACCAACGTGCGCTACCTGTGGGAGCGCTGCAGCCTGTACGAGCAGCTGGGGGAGCACAAGATGGCCATGGACGGCTACCGGCGCATCCTGAACCTGCTCTCGCCCTCCGACGGAGAGCGCTTCATGCAGCTGGCCAGGGACATGGCCAAGTGAGCAGCCTTTACAAATCCTGGCTTCTGCTTCACCAGAGTTTCTCAAAAGCTGATACTAATAAGCTCCACAGCTGATTCAAGCTTAGCCATGTTGCATTCTGTTAGAGAATAAAATGCAAATAGTAATTACCAGATAAATGCCGATAATACACAATTGTATACAAATGCAGTACATTTTTAATGCCTATATGAAATCACTACAGACCTGGAAAGTTATTGCCAGCAAATCTGAATGAAGCAAAGTGTTCAGTCTGAAACACAAACCTTTTTTGGTAGAATATAGTTTATATGTCATTTGTAATTAGTTTCTGAAGCAAGTAGGTCTCCTCCCCTTTTCTGCTGATGAAAACTAAGTCATAGAAGCTTGCCTGATACAGGGAAAGCTTGTGGTTACAGTGTGTAGCTCTTTTTTACTACCTTGTTAACTACTTTGTATCGTTGTGGAAAGCTGTGGCCTGTTTCGAAACAGTTTAGGTCTTTCAATTGTCATGTTTGTAAAATGTGCCAGAAAATGCAAGGGTGTGTATTACAACAGATTATTACTGAAGGTTCCTGAAGCCAAGTTAATGTTGTACATGATTGAAGCCTGGCTCCTGTGGGGGAGACTGTGATGAAAATTCCAGTAACATCCCCTTTCTCACTGTCTTATAACTTCCTCTTGCTAATGAAAGTCTCTGGTAGTAGCCCAAAATAGAAGAAATATGAAAATCCTTTTGCTTCTGTTCAAAGTACATATTGTCAGTTGTCTCAAATAGCTAGTATCTCATATCTGTGTTTTATAGGAGTTACTATGAAGCCAATGATGTGACCTCTGCTATTGAGATAGTAGAAGAGGCCTTTACCAAACACCAGAGCCTTGTCTCCATGGAAGATGTTAACATTGCAGCTGAACTCTACATTTCTTCCAAACAGTACGACAAAGCTTTGGCGGTACGGAGAGTTCGGTGCAGTTGGGTATCATGTTCAGCACCTCTGCCAGTCTCAGCAGAGAGTTGGTGTTGCTGTAGTGCTTAAATATGGTCATGCTTCTATAATAATAGAGCTCATCAGATACAGACTGCTTGCCATTAGTTCTGTTCAAATTAGCATTTAAATTAATGGTTGGATTGATTTAATAAGTTGAGGTTTGATAGACTTGTGTGTTATTCGAGGTTTAACATTTTGGGATCCTTCCTCTCCCTCTCTATAGGCCATAATCTTAGTAGCCAGAGAAGACCTTCAGGCTGGTTTTGTGAGTAATACCAGCAAAGGTCGTTTTCTAAGGGGGAGGTTAAAATCATGACACTGAATGGTCTAATGATTCACATGCAGATTGTTGTGCTTTATCTCACCTTGTGTTACAACTAATAATTTATGCATTAAGCATACACTCCAGAAAGACAATACATCTTGACTCTAAGGCATCAGGAATTGGAGAAGATTGCTTATCTGTTCCAAATTTGTTAACCCTCACTTTTGAGGCATATTTCCAGCTTGTTTTGATCTGGCTTTGAGAGGGAAGATGTTAGTATTTGGCCATTCTCATACTTTCCAAGATAGATTGAAAAGACACTGTAAGTTGGGACTTCTTGTGAACATTCTTCTTTGCTGATATTAAATGACTTAGGTTTTTTTTTTTTCCTCCTTTACATTTTATTTAGCTCTCTCTCTGTCAGAGCACAGCACCATGAGCCTGCAGACATTTCCTCTGACCCTTCTTTGTACTTCTTCCCTTTTTAAACATCCATCAGCCAATTTTATGGACACAGTATTTAGCTACTGGATTTATTAATACAATAGAACAGTAGTTGCAGAACTGTTTCCCTGTTTCTTCTTGAAGGTTCTATTTGGGTCTGTTCTTGTGATGGTGTTTGTTGTTCAGGGATAGCTGAAACTGTATTTGAGCTTGTAAACTGAGGCTTAAAAAAAAACTACTCTGTTTGTCATTCTTTTGTTGGTGGCAGTTATGACTTAAATACTTACATTTCAATTCATGAGCAAAATACCAAACTGCATTGGGTCTTAGACCAGTGGTCCTTTACACCTCAGCATTTACTCCCTCACAGCTTCTCATTGGCAAGTTAATGTCTTGAGTTGTCTGTCTTTGGTTTCTTTTTTTTTTAATTAGTTGTTATGTTGGATTATACTAGTTTTATTGAGTTACATTTATGCTTATAAACAGGGCTGTTGTTAAAAGTCTGCATGCAGCTGTGAGTTTTATTTAATTGATTCTTTTACCTGAAGCAAACCATATGGTTTCCTTTCAGTATATTTGGCTGAGGAATCCTTGGAGCAGTTTGGAAAGATCTGTGGAGCTTGGCTTTCTTGTACAATCTTCTAGAAGTCATTAAAATAAGCTCTAAAGGTTAAACACTTTTCTAGTTGTGATGAAAGTAGCTTGTATTTGCTGAAGAGCAGCTGATTGGATCATCCAAGTAGTCCAAAAATAGTGAACAAAAATGTAACATGATCAAACTCGATCCTAGTTAACTAACCCCATATGAAGTGAATGCAGCTTTTCTTCTCATAACTTCTGTGATGTCTAAAGCAGCTGCCACATAGGCTGATTATTCCATTTATCCTTTAAATCTTTAAAATGATGCAAGTTACTTATCCGTTTTAGGTTATTACAGATTTTACAGGAATTGTACTTGAAAAAAAAGTACCAGAAAAAAGTGCAACTGAGGAGAAAAAGGGTAAGTAGCTATCAAGTGGTTACTCTGACCCTGTTGTTCATCTGATATGACATCTTTCCATTACCTTTTCAACTCCTGGGTATATTTTGCTGCATGTTGAGAAGCTTTTCTCTATTGAAACTTGTCAATGCTCTTAGTGAGTAATGTGGCATGATCTCAGCTTTCTGTAAGAAGTTACTCTGATGTCTAGTTAGCCCTGCTGACTCATTAAAGACAAGGACTGCTCTCCAGGCAACTGGAGGCCTTTGAAAGTTCTAAACATTCCTCTGAGTGTTTACATCAGACCAGTTATTTCTGCCAGCTAAATAGTTTCTAAAAAAAAGATAAAAAGATAAACTTAGTGGCATCTATACTCAAGATTATCAACCTACGACCTGAGTCAAATGTTGTTTATAAATCCTGCATCTGTTGTTAAAGATCTAACTGAAATCTAGGCATATTAGCTTGTAATTTAATAACGTAGGTTGTCATAGGGTAACCTGTTTTATGAAAGTCATTTCATCTGAAAATGTTTATTTAGGCTGTAGGATGAACATAGTGCACCAACTGTAAAGCAGACAGTCTGTTTTATGATTAAACTAGTTGGTTGGTGCAGTAATCTGACCCAAACCCAATGCAGGTAAGAGATGTTTCTGTTGGCTTTTTGCTTTGATGGACCACGTAGAAAATACAGTTCATTTCTCCTGATGGTGACTTCTACCAGATAATTTACAAGAAACTATCCTACAGTGAGTCTAGGAATTAGAACACAGTGTTTCCAAGTTACCTCCTGTGTGCAATAGGTTAAGAGAAATCTAAAAAAGAGGTTGGTTCTCCACTCTGTTGTTTTGTAACTTTTGTGATGTTTTTAACTGCTTCCCCGGTTGTCCTTTAAAAAAAACGAAACAAAACACCACCAAAAAAAAACCCCAGAGCAAAACATAAAACCCCAAACCAAATCAAGAAAAAAACAGTCCACTTTTCAGGGTAAGCTGCCAACTGATTATGGATTCAAAAGCAAGTAACTTTTGGCTTAGCTGGTACTACTGTTTAATCTGATAATTTTTAAAAAAAGATACAGGTGCAGTGGTAGAAACTCAGGAAAGCCAGGAGGCAGTGACTGACGACCAAAGTCATCCAGTTGCTGAATCCAGTACTCCAGGTAAGTAAGTTATTTTTGTAATTTTGTAGAAGTCTATGAGCTGATCATATGCTCAGGAACCAGCTTGCAATCATGTAACAGTTGGGAGATTTCTAATAGCACAGAAACAGGGCTTCATCCAGAAGTGATTTTTGTACTGTCTTCTTCCTTCAGAATGTCCTTCTAACCCAGCCAGACACTTTTCATTTTGTAAAAATGTACCAGTAGGTGAATAGTTCCTCTTGTGCTGGGTATTGCAGTGTTCAGAGAATGATGAATTAGTCTGCATGTTGTGATTTTCAGTAATGGGGTGTGGATGTAGGAGGTAACGGGAACCTTACATTAGAAATGACAGCTTTCTCAGGTTTTGGCAATCACTCTTTGAATGCCTGATGTACGCATTGAGGTGAAGGAGAACTTAAACAGGGTAGTTAAGGAGGTGTCACAGACTGCATGTGAAGAACCTCTGATAATGGAGTTTTATTGTGTGATCTTTCATTTGCTAGTGTATTGTCATGTGTAACTACTTTGTCTCATGTTTGCTTTCTTATCAGATGGCATTCAGTCTACCTGTTGTGTGAAGTTCTGTAGTTAACTGTGTCCAACAGTGTGTTCAGACAGTCCCTGGTACATAGGACTTAGCTTAGCAGGAACAAGTACCTTAATACAGGGTATTTTCTTTAAAAAAACAAGGAGAAGAGGATCATAAATTGCATGAGGAATTGTTCATAATGCAGAAGTGCATAAATTGCTAAAGGAAAGCTTTATTAAGCAAGTACATCTGAAGTAGGCAAAGGCTCTAAGCACATCCTGTGGAAGCCTGCTGTTGGAATTGATGCAGACTGACAGCACCTGATACCTCACATGGAATGATGAGTGTCAGAGACAGCAGGAGGAAGTTGCTCCAACTCTTGGAAAAGATAGAGGAGGAGGAGGAGAAGAAGGGTGTACAAACACTTGCTACAGTTGCTAAGAATACTTTCTTCAGTGCAACTGAATGTAGCCTGGAGGGGATGTGGAGCTTGTGAACTGCTTGTTAAAGCCTCTGGGTTCAGAAAAGAAATTCTTTATCTTGTCACAGCTGCGGAGAAGGTCAGCTGCTGCATACCTGAAGGTATTCCCATAGACATCACGGTCAAGCTGATGGTGTGCTTGGTTCACTTGAACATCCTAGAGCCACTCAGTGTAAGTGGAAACCAACTCAGAAGATAGAGAATGTTCTAAGAAATTACAAAAGCAAGTAATTGTTGCTGTTTTCATAGACTGAGTTTGTTGAGAGAGCTGCAGAGATTCTTTTTGCTTCTCTCCTGCTGCAAGAGAGAAACCTGTCAGGCCTGTAATAGCAGAAATAATATCTTTGTCCTTAGAAATTATGTTTGCATAACTAAAGTATTACTAAAGCACGGTAAGGCACAGCCTATGTTCTCTGACAGGCCCAGGACTATGTTGCAAGGTTGTTGAGCACTAAGGAACACCTTTTGACTTTGTTTTAAAGCCAAACTAAATGTGAAGACTGTTCTTTCATAAAGGACACTCCTTGCTGATGGACACTTTAGCCCATTGGATGTGTGAAACGTTTAGAACAGAAAAATGTGTCTTTTTTGGGTATTCTGAAATCCAGATCTTTTGTTTTTCACTTCTAAACTAACACTTAAATAAGTATAATTTGGAGTGCAAATATAATAAAAATCAGAGCATAAAAATGTAAGCTTCCAATAACCATACCGTAGAGAAATGTTCTCATTGATTATTTGTGCTTCTGGTGTTTTGTGTGTTTTTTTTAAAGCCTCTTTTGACCACTCTGGTGGAACAAAATCCAGAAGAAATGGGTGACTTGTATTTGGATGTCGCAGAGGCTTTTCTGGATGTTGGAGAATACAACTCAGCACTGCCTCTCCTGAGTTCCCTGGTCTGTTCAGAGCGATACAACCTGGCTGTTGTCTGGCTCAGGCATGCAGGTGAGAAGAGGCAGGACTGCTGAACATGTGGGGCTGAGAGATGATAATACAATGCTGAGCATTTCCAGGGACCCTTATCTAAGATCACAGGAATTTTAGGTTGATTGGTTGAATGATAATTGGTATTTATAGAACTATAATTTAAGTTTATCATGACAACTCTGTCAATGAGCATTTCTTTGTTCTTCATATACACTAAAATTTACATCAGCTAAAAATACTTTATGTAAGTGAAGCAGCATCTATTCTGCATTTCTTCTTATATCAACTGATGACGTTTGAAGTTAAACCGTGAATGCACCAGTGCATATATCTGGGTATTTTCCCTTGATAATACATGTTTTGGGTGGTTTTACTAAAAAGGTCTGTTAACTTTCTTGCAAACTTTGAAATCTTCTTTTTCTGCCACTTAAGTGTATTGTTGCTTATGGTATTTCTAGAGTGCTTGAAGGCTTTGGGACACATGGAGCGTGCTGCAGAGAGCTATGCTAAAGTTGTTGATCTTGCTCCATTGCATCTTGATGCAAGAATCTCACTCTCAACGCTTCAGCAGCAGCTGGGCCGACCTGAGAAAGCTCTGGAGGCTCTGGAACCAATGTATGATCCAGATACACTGGCTCAGGATGCTAATGCTGCACAGCAGGTGGGAAAAGTGTTCTGTGCTTCCAGTTTAGGATGTATTATTCTGCCAAACCATGGTAGTGGTCAAAGAAGTCTGCATAAGACCAAGAATTGAGATTTACCTCACTGTGGTGAGCCTTCAGAGCACAGTGAATTAATCACTACTGTGTCAGGGACATGTCCTCCTGACTTTCTCCCTGACCATTCTATCAGTGTTTCCCCTGTCCCACGTCACTGCTTTTGTACAATGCACAAGCTCTTGGCCACCAGGAACCAGTCATGACAGCAGTCACTTTGCATCAAGTTGATCAGCAATTGCTACATCTGAGCTACATGGTGTGGCCTCTACTGATTGTAAGCAGAGTTCTGAATCCCCTCTCCAGCAGCACCTTCACCATAGTAAAGAGTCATGCCAATTTTCTCTGAAATTGGAGAATTTGGAACAGTAACTACTGCAGGGCACTTTAGGGATAGCTTACCTGCTGCTGCAGATTCTTACAGCTTTCTGGCAGCTCTTACAATCCCACTAGTACTGTACTGAGTCAAAGTTGTTTGTTTTATAAACCCACTTTCTGTGCAAGAGGTTGAATAACAATGTTCACTGTTGTCCAGGAATTAAAGCTACTCCTCCATCGCTCAACACTGTTGTATTCCCAAGGCAAAATGTATGGATACATTGACACCTTACTCACAATGCTGGCAATGCTGCTGAAGGTAAGCCAATCTTTCCAAATTGGACAGCTATGACTTGGGTCAAGACAAACAACAAATGAACTCAGGAGCAAAGCTAGTGGGTTTTTATACATAAATGGTTTCCTATTTTTGTTAGGTAGTAATCTTGCAGGGAGCCTGCAATACTGATGTTCCTGCCTGTAGTGTTCAGAACAGAGGACTGCTTGTGTGTGTAATTACTGATAGAGTGACTTCAACTCCCTGTTCTCAATGTACATACAGCACACTGATTTCTGAAGCTGCTTCTTAACTTTTTAGCAGTCAGCATAGAGCTTTCTTGAGGTGTTGATAGTGGCTTTTATTTCAACAATTTGCTTTTTAATTTCTTCTATTTTCTTGTGATTAAATGACAAAATAAGAATTTTAGCCAGTAAATACAGTTGTGATGGTTTTGTGTTAGTTGAGTTTTTTTGTTTATTTTTAAATAGGGAGTGAGGGACGGGAATCTTTAGACCTTCATTTTATCCACCTGATCAGCACCATGACTGTTGTATTGCACTGGTTGAATAGCTGACTATCCACATAGTTCTGAAACTGATAGAGGAAAGCATTGTTCTTTTCATGACTGTATGCAAACAGTTTTGGTTTCAGTATATACAGGGATGTTCCAATCCCAGGAAAAGTCTTTTTGAATAATTTAAAGTGTTTGTATCTTGCTTTTGCTTAGCCCAGTTTGCACTGGAGCACAAGACAATGCAAAGATGATATTCCTGTTGAGAGTGTTCTCTCTCATGACCTTGCTGTGTGGTGGCACTTCTAAGTCTCAGACTGTTGTGGGATGCAACGTGAGCAAGGTGGATTGGCCATAAAGCTGCCTTTGTCACAGGATGTTATAATGTAATCTGAAATGCTGCCCTTAAATTTGTTTCTAGGTAGCAATGAGCAGAGCTCAGGTGTGTTTGATATCTAGTTCCAAATCTGGAGAGAGACACCTCTATCTTATTAAGGTGTCGAGGGATAAAATTTCTGACAATGATGACCAAGAGACAGCAAATTGCGATGCCAAAGGTAACGAATCACAGATTGTTTATTCAAAACAAAGCAACAAGGTGAACTCCATAGTTCTGAAAATGATATAAATGTTAGTATTTTGCATGCTAAATCCATGCAGTTCATGTTTACATTGCTTTATTTCTAGGGCTAAGAAGGCAGCAAAACTGAAGATCATATATCTTAAGGGAACAGTCCCCATTCAGAGAAAAGTAGTAAGATTACAGAATAATTCAGATTGAGAAGGGCCTCTAGAGATTTTATGGGCCAACATTCTCCTCAGGGCAAATATAATATTACACAAATCTAGAATGTAACCAAAATACATTTTAAAAGTGGCATGGTTTTTTTTTAAATTGGCCCAGGCTTGGTTGAGCCATCTTCTTGGTTAATACTACCTGTTCTTAAGCACTGTCCGGTAAATTAGGAAGAGTAACTTTACTGCATTCATGTAGTATGTTTACAGCTTGAACTGTGTGTATTGCTTGCCCTTTGTTCCCACATTTTGAGTGGTTTTTTTCTGGTCTTTTACAAACTGCCCTTAAACTGATAAAAAGTACATACTTCTTATTAACTGTTAGTGCTACAATGTGTTTTGAACATATCAGTTTGATGTACACACCTATTTTTAAAAAAATTATATTTCTTGTTCTAATTTTTCTCAATTTTCTGGCTCCAATGCTTTTAGCAATTTTTGCTGTTCTCACAAGTGTTCTGACAAAGGATGACTGGTGGAACCTCCTCCTGAAGGCCATCTATGCCTTGTGCGACCTCTCCCGGTACAAGGAGGCAGAGCTGCTGGTGGATTCCTCACTGGAATATTACTCATTTTATGATGATAGACAAAAGCGCAAGGAGCTGGAGTACTTTGGGCTCTCTGCTGCAATTCTGGACAAGAACTTCAGAAAAGCTTACAACTATATCAGGTGGGCTACTGAGAAGGCAGAGCAGTCTCTTCTCCTTCTGTAAGGCTGCAGTCATACTGCTGGTAATACTGCTGGAGGAGGCAGGCTGGTGCTTTTCAGCTTTGTTGAAAAGAGATAAGGCTGCTGAAACTGAAGGAGCTTTCCAATAGCTTCAGATTCCAAAAAATGCACAATGCAGTAGGTTGGTTGATTTGGTCAGAACCATTGGTCCTGTTTTTTGCTCTCATCTTTGCCTCAGTCACTGGCCTTCTCTCTTTGAATGCCTGTTCTTTGTTATCTTCCCTGAACTGCTGAGATTTTATTGAAGAGGCAGTATTTACCACCTAGCATTGACTAATTTTTTGTATACTTCTCATTCTGTAGAATCATGGTAATGGAAAATGTCAATAAGCCTCAGCTGTGGAACATCTTCAATCAAGTCACTATGCAGTCTCAGGATGTCCGTCACCATCGCTTTTGTCTCCGCCTGATGCTGAAAAATCCTGACAATCACGTGCTGTGCGTCCTGAACGGGCACAATGCCTTTGTGTCTGGCAGTTTCAAACATGCTCTTGGTAATATCAACAAATAGAACAAGTGAAAGTTTATAAAAAGAGGAAGATCTTTTTTTTTTTACATCAGAAAATTATAGGTTCATAGTGCTAGTCTGGTGCTTTAATTATTTTACAAATTACAAATCACAGCATTGCTGAAGAGTTTTGCTAATAAAAATTAAGCTGGCACGTTTCAAGTTTAGCACACATTGCAAATATAACTAACTTGCAAAGATAATTGAAAGCTAATGATGATAATAAGGACAGAACCAGCTCAATTTAAATAGCAAATACAGCTGGTTGCACGTTTCAAAGAGGCCTTTGAAGCAAACCTACTGCTTTCTCCAAATATCACATTTAAGTGCCATCAAGGACCGTGTTTGCCTTCTAAGTCTGACTGTTTTCTGCTTTCATTTTTACTTCACACTGCATTATTCCTTCAGCATCCACGGAGTGCTAAAAGTATACAATTTTATTCCCTGTTTTTTCCTGTGTATTTTGATTAGGTATATTAAACCATTTCTTTTCTTAGTTCATATTTCTAATTCAAAGGTTTTCTTTTTTGCCCTTAAAAGTCTTAATGCTTTTCACAATCAACATCTTGATTCATTTATTTGCTTTTAGGACAGTATGTGCAAGCCTTTCGTGCAAACCGAGATGAACCTCTGTACAGTCTTTGTATTGGCCTGACTTTCATCCACATGGCCTCTCAGAAATATGTGCTGAAAAGGCATGCTCTTCTAGTACAGGTGAAGTAGTGTGATTGTTTTTACCCATAGTGTCCCCTGGCTTTGTATCTTGCAGATGGTTATGGCTAGAGCATAATCTGTTTAAATAATTTTTCATCATTAATATGGCATGTCAGAAGAGGGAAATGGCAAAACATGAGCACAGATGAATATACTTTTGAACTATAGTTAACACCCATCTGAAGCTCTGCTCCTTATGGGTCAGTTACTCACATCGATGCTGCCAGCTGTTTGTGAAAATATTACCCATTTCTTGATGGCTGTAGTATGGATTTTCTTCCAAATTTGTCTTGGCTTGCCTTGCTCTGAAGAAGTGCTGTAGAGTTTTATCTGTGCCACATGCATTTCTTAGATATGTCTCATAAACTGCATTGTTGAAGCAAATTTTACAGACTTAGAAAGTGGCATTTTTTGTGCCTCTTCCCCTTTTAGGTTTCTCTTACAGCTCTCTTTGTAATAAAGATCTTGTGAGCTCCAGTTTAGGCTGCCCACAGTTTTTCAGCTTCCTTATTCACATTTTTCTTTCATCTGCAAGATCCAGTTACAAACCATGGGCTGAGTATTCCCAAACAGAATCTTGAAAGTAATTTCCTCTACTTTCCACCAAGTATTTTCATTAACTTTTGAAATACCTTTTAATTCCTATAGCTGCTGAGCTCAGAGTCAGCACAATATGGTGATGATCCTGAGCTCTTGTGGCTTCTGAAATTGCTGAAAGACTGTAGCTTGCACTGATTTTGATAAAAGCTACAGGTCCCCAGTAACACAAAACTGGTTACAACAGTGTCCAACTTCAAGACATTTTGAACTTACAAACTTTGGCCTACTTTAATATTTTTATCCACTTTTCTCTATAATCAGCCTGCCTTTCTTACAGGGGCTGCCCTGTTCTCCTTTAATAACATACTTGAACGATGTCCTATTTATGTTACCCCCTGGCAATACAGTTCCCTGCTCTCTCTCTCCTCATTTTTTGCTTACTATACTCAGTAATTTTACATCATTTCTTGCTGCTAAGGTAGTTAATTAGTAATTCAACCACAGTGACCTACTGGTGACCTAAATTATGATCATTAGCTGCTTGTGTCTGAACTAATTCCTCATATTGAAGGAGGTACGTTCTCTGATTACCAACATGGTCCCTAGAAAGAAGGTCCTCTATTTGCAACAGAATCATCACACTCCAAAGTGGTAACAAAACAAAATGTACAGGAGGGAAGGGAAAAGTGTGCTCTCTTTGTCTTGCAGGGATTCTCCTTCCTTCACCGCTACTTGGACCTGCGGGGACCATGTCAGGAGTCTTTCTACAACCTTGGCCGTGGCCTTCACCAGCTGGGATTGCTGCACCTGGCAATCCACTATTACCAAAGAGTACTTGAACTTCCTCCTCTCACCTTAGAGGTACTGTAGCTTTGAAAGTTATGTACAGAGCATAAAGTCAGGAAAATGTGAAGAATTTCTTAGTCATGGTTAAAATAGGTACAGAAAATTTTTGTAGCTGAGTTTCCTTCACTTTCAACTTTAATTCCTTGTTGTTGGAAGCCCAAATCTGATTGTCACCTGAAAATGTATTTTTTAAGCATGTGTTAAGTTCAAAGGTCTATAAATTTTGAAGGATTTACTCATAGGCTGAAGTAGCAGCAAAAAGGATTGCTAAACAACTTTACCTGAGTAAGTAGCTGACCTTTCTGTATATTACATGCAATAAATTATAACAGAAAGTTCTGTGCAGCCATGCTATAAGACAGCATGCTGGAGCAAGATGAACCAGTATTAGGAATGCCTAATTGCATCTGAGCCATGGTTTAGCTCTAATTGATCTGTATTAGATCCTAATTGACATGTCATGTCAATGCCATTTACAGGTCAAGTCTGAGAGAAAGTTTTTGCCTAGGTCTGGCATGGGTAGGTAGAAACATTAGAAGTGTGTTTAGAAACTGGGCAGGGTTGGTAAAGTAGGAGCCATGGGTCTTAGTCCTGGAGTTCAGAGCAGCAATCTTGTGACCCTGTAAAAGAGGCAGGCAGTGTTCACATTCTGATTGGAGGAAAAAATGCTTTACATACAAAGACAAATTAAGATAGTACATTCCTGGTTTATGAGCTGGCTAACTTACAGCTCATGTTTTGAGTGTGTAATTTTATAACTCTTTGGTGATTCCACATGATGTGGAAACTCCTTAAAGAGGGACAGCACAAGGAATGCACCTTCTGCTTCCATACAGGTGAAAGCCTATATTAACCATGAATGTGTGATTTGATTCCACTGTAATGGCTACTCATGTTTCAAGTTTTATACTATTTTTGCATATTGATAACTTCTTTTAATCATTATTTTTGCAGGGAATAGAAACTGATCAGACAGACTTGAGAAGAGATGCTGCCTTTAACTTGTCGCTTATTTACCAGAGCAGTGGGAATACCAGAATGGCTCGGACTTTGTTGTACACCTATGCAGTTGTGTGATGAGGTTTGTGCAGGTAGAATTGATACCCTCTGGATTGACCTTTGCATTATGCAGTGCTGGGGAAGCTGGTTTTCTGTCCAGCTTTTTCTGCAGATGGTCAGAGACATGGCTGGTGCTGTGTGTGGCTTTGTGGACTTCTGCTTCTGACAGTGGAACTGTATCCTGTGTGGATGGGAACTGTCCATTCTGAGCACACCCCTGACATGCTCACAAGTGTCTGGGTTTAGCTCTTCTCCTTTGGTGCACTGCTCTCTAAACTGATATTCAGTTTGTATATAGAATCAAACAGTGGAAACCGAGGCCCAGTGTGGTTTGCTGGGTTTTTTGGGGGAAAAATGTACAATGTGCAGTATTACAACTAATTACTGGTGAGGTTGGTGAAGAAGCCATATTTACTGGTGATGAAGTTTTTTTATTGTGCAGCATTAAATTACTGTAATATAGAAGCATCCTAGAGGGTGAAGAATTCAGTATTTCAAGATCTTTAAAATATTCAGAATTTTCTAGGAGTTCATATTCCTGGTAGTCATTGTATTTGAAGGGAATTGATTTTTGTTTCACTGAAATTGTAACCTTTATTCTTTCTCTAAACTTGTTAATAAAAATTCTGAGGTAAAAGATGTTTACTTATTCTCATCTAGCATATATCCTACTGAGCAGAACAAACCTAAAGCCATTTGGCATACACCTAATTTTAAGCAGCACAGTTTAATGAAGCTTTGCTAGTGCTCAGCCACCCCTTTGTCCTCTGAACAGCCATTTGCTTCAAGGGGGAGGGTCTCTCATCACCACAAATAGTCTGGAGTCCTACCATATAAATGACAGTTTAGGGCCAAGTTTCTGGAGGCGCACAGTGAGCCAATTCCAGTGTGTCCTTGGGCTACCCCTAGGCTCCAGGGGCATGCAAGACTTTTCTCCCTACTAAACTAAACAAGTATTGCAAATAATATATACAGGTCCCACAGAAACAATACTTGCTTCCCTGGATCACAGAGGAGGTGGTGAACAGCTCTGTTGAAGCAGATCAGAGTACCACCACCTGTCCTGAAGCCAGGTTGTATTGACACCATGTGGAAGAGTAGGCCATGATGAAGATGAACTGGTCCTTGGTCTTGAAAACTGTCTGTATTATAATCATCTTCAGCATATTGTGACACAGGTCTTTTGTGCTAACTACTCTTTCCCCAGTCTGTTGTTCCACAGTAGGATAGGTTGAACAAATTCCAGTAATTCTTATGGAGGTAAGATGATGTGTGGTGTAACTTCACACACCTAATGGATTCTTTCTATGACCCTAAAATAGCCTGAGGCTTCTGTTCTCTCATGACCCACATATCATCTACCATTATAAGCAGCCAGTCCTGCCAGTTCCTCCCTGCCCCAGTCACGTCAGCATCCAGCCACAGGCACATGACTCTGCCTTCAGTAATTCACCTGAACCCTCTGCAAACCAGTCTTTGTTTTGATAGCACCTGCCAGGCTTTAGTCTAAAGCTGGTGAAAGAGAAGTGATGAAAGCAAACATGTAGCATATCAACAGCATACAGTTCCCAGTAATTATAAATAAAGAGTAATTGTTTTGTTATAAATAGTAGTTTTAATATCAGCCTCACAATACAAAGAACCCCAGTCGAAAAGACAAGGTGAGAGGTATGAGCTAATTAAAATCAGATGTTAGGGCTTAAACCAGAATTCCGAGGTTCCCTATGCATGGGTGCCCTATGGGACCTTTTATCTCCAGGTGGCCTCAGCAATTCACACCTACCTGACTGTCAGATCAAGTAAAGTTCCAGATCTTCCCCTCCTGGGTGCTAGCAGGGAGTCTTCTGGCAGCAGGTGATGCGCTCCCAGGGCTGGGAATCACCCAGTCAAATGAGCTCATTTCCTGTGCAGCTCACGTGGGCCTCTCCAGTGGTGAGCTGGAGGCCTGCTCTTTGCCCTGTGTCTCCAGGGAGGTGCCTCTGTCCTTCTCCTGGGAAAAGATGCACTGTTTTGTGAAGCTGATGAGTCTTTGGGGGATCTTTGTCATTACTAACGAAGAGATGAAGTTTTAGCAGTTTAATACCAACATCTCTAAAAAGCTAATTACTCGGCTATGCAAGAACTAATTATGGAGAAGGCTGACGAACCTACCCAAAGGAGGTAAGCATGGCTTCTGGAAGGGTGTCTGTAAAGGGCATGGACAAGGGAAGGGAAAGCCCTGAAGTGGAGGTGAGTGCAGAGGAAAAGAAACTAGCTGTTAACTTTCAGGTGAGTGTTTGGTTAATGAACATCAACCAAGCATGAAATATGTACAATACACTTTTTCTAAGTACAGAAACAGTCCCTTGAAGCTGTCCTGTACCTGTAATATTCTTTGCTGCTTCAATAGGTCTTTTGGCAAAAGAGGAGGAAACAAACTAAACCAGAAGAGGGATTCTGTTGTCCATCCCTTTGTGTAAAGAACTACAGAAGAAAGTCTAGAAAACTAAAATCCTGACTACTAATAGGCTGCCAAATACCTCTCTGGTCTATTTTCTTTGCGTCCCTCTTTGAAATGAATGTGCTTGCTTTTTTTTACCTCCTTTTTGGAGCTGCTCTCTTCAGGGCTCTTTGGCTCGTGTTTTTTCACAACTTGTAGCTGTAGGCTGTCAAACTTAGATATGAGCCACTGGTGAATTGTAGGCCAGTTGTGATCTAGGCTAGACAGTGTAATTAGAACTGCAGAGAGAACAGTGACTGCATGCTGTGTTCCACGTTTGAGCTCTGCAAGAGGGGCAGGAACGGCACATCCTTCACATCCTTCCCCTGTATACAGGGATAGGAGCTCTGTGATGCCCTCTTGCATTGCTGTGAAAAGGAGTTGCCCTTCTCTCAGAGGGGTGGTGAAGTCAACATGGGTCTCCAACACACCATGAAATACAGAGGCATAGGAAACAGGGGAAAAATGGATGCTGAGTGTGACAAACTCCTGAGAAAATTGAGGGAAGACTAACTTTGCCTCATGAATGCTGTAGAAATACTCTCTTGCTATTAGGGTCTCTTTCTAATCATAGAACAATACTTGGACTGATAAAGCAGCATGTAAGACCTGAGGCTGGGGAACCTTTTTTTTTGTTTTTAATTATAATTTATGCTGGTTAATACACTATAAACATCTAAGCCCTTAGATTTTCACACCAAACTACTACAGTAATCCACGCAAGCTATAATAATTTGGATATTGTGGTACACCTGTGCAAGAATGAGGTGATGCAAGGACAAATGATTCTCGGGGCAGGGGGTGTGGTGTGTGGTTTTGCATGGTGTCACATACAGTGACACAAGAGCAGCACAGGGGGACAATTTACTTGGCCACAACTTTTATTTGGTTGATTAAGACAGATACCCCGAGCCTGATAAAAACAATAGGCTGTGGGGGTCAAAAGTTCTTTTTACAAACCCCACTAAATTGAAGTGGTTCATAGAAAAAGATGAAAACTTTTTCTTGTAAAGCTGCTGCATGATAAATGCCACTTAGTTTCACTTAGTTGAAAAGGCCACCTGTGCACCTCACTCTTCACCAGAAGGTTACAGCTGAAATTGAAAGGGTTTCTTGGTGTGTATGCTGAATTAATATCCTGTTATCCAGCTTTTGCACATCGGTCTTAAGGAAAAGAGATGTGACAAAATAGCTCAGCTTGCTTTTAGTGCAGAAACAGAAAAGCATTTTTTAAAGTGGAACACACTAGGAGAGTGACAATGTCTCTTTGCCCAGAGCAGCTGTTTTATTTTTTCTGAGTCTCGTAACAGGAGAAGCAGGAATCATTTCTAACTCAGCCTTCCATAGAAATAATTCCAAGACAACAATTCATTTAGTTTTAATCTAAGTATGATGTCTTGGTCACTTGCGACTGTCACTACCATCAAACCCAGTACTATTGCACAAATACAGCTTTATTGCTCTCTTATTACCCATTCTGTGCTGTTTTAAGACAGGTGGAAATCTTTCCACCACTGTCCCCAATTCTATGACACAGGTCACCGTGAAGTAAAGCTTTACTTTCAGCTGATTTTTCATTACCACCATGGTTTGCTTCCGTCCTTATTAATTAGTAATTTTTTAATAAAGTTTTGTATGTTTCTCATCTTTCAATCGGTTTCTAACCGTCTATTTTGTTTTAATGCCCCCTGGTGGCTCTTGGCCATTCTACTCTTTTCACACATTAAGCAACTTAATTACCCCAAATCCTAGAGATGCTGCATCAACAGCATCTTGACTCCCAAAGGCAGTGTGAGCAGAATTTGAGATGATTTTTGTACAGAACTCTCTTAATATGTACTTGATACTACACAGATAAATTAGGTAGAGAAAATAAATAAGCACTTCCCTCCAAGTTATGTACTGAAGAGCTCTGGTTAAGTAACCTTATCTTAGATGAACATAAACCCCAAGTTTCCCTTTTGTCACAGGTCAGTTTATTTGCTGTCAGACAGCTTATCACTTGCACCTGCTGCTGGGCACACTGGGGAAAAATGAGCAGAAATCACCACCTTGTAGGAAAAACAAAGCAAAGAGCAACAAAAAACGTCCTGTTTCTCCTTGAATACTTCTTTTGCTTCAGGTATAGATTTTCAATTACATCAAACACTGAGACAGATTTAAAAAAACAAAATATCCAAATGGCATAAATTCTTCCACAACAACTTAATTTTAGGAGCTGCTGCTTAAATTAGTACAATTGTCCAGATGGCCACAAGAAGGCCACTGTCCTAGAAGCTCAGCCAACAGGAATGGAGAGATGAAAGGAACCTTTGACAACAGGGAACAGAGAAGCAAAAAATAAGTAGAAGAATAAGGAGGCATGGACAGAATTAAAATAACTTAGTAAAGAATAAAAAAAAAGAAGCACACACTTTCAATGTTCTGAATGCTCTATTGATTCATATTTGTTATCTGAAGGAATATGACACAGGAGATCTATGTCAAGCAGAAAAAGATCAGTATGTTACAGACTACTATACAAATGAAACTTTGATTATCAAATAACACATTCAAATGTGTTTCAGCTTCTTCTCCTTTAGTGTGGTGATGTTAAGACCTTAGCAGCAGCTGAGTGTTTGTTGTGATCTCCAGTGTATGAAACTGGTCATTACATCTGTCACTGTAAAAACAAAACGAGAAAAGCACTGGTAGCACATTACTAAGCTTTTACTCAACTTTTCTGGAACTGGTCAAGTATCCTGATCTAGGTGATTGAGACTAGCAAGAAATAATGGAATGGGAACAAGTTAAAAATGGGAATGAGGTGCCAATTGCAAATGAAGAGCAAAGTGATAAACCCCCTTTTTTTTGCCTACCTGCATGCTTTAGATTCCTTTTTTTTTCTGTCTGTAGGCAGAAAAAAAAACCTCTCTAACAGACATATTCTGTCCACCAGTTTCACAGTTTTTCCACAGTGTATTTTTTCCCGCACAGGCTACCCTGGCCAGCACAGGGCTAATGACTGGATGAGTAGCCAGTGTTTCTGGGCTCTCTGAGTGGAAGTCCTGTGTCATTTGCTCTGGGTGACCCTGCCTTGGCCGGGAAGGAGCGGAGAGAGAGGCTGGACTGGATGCTCCCCAGGGGTCCTCTCCAAGCCAGCGTGTTACAGCGGAGCACGGCGGTACCTGAGCGTCCTCAGGGGGTTAAGGGCGGCTCACACCCCCCCAGGGAGCTGCGCCACAGGAGCATCAGCCTTCAGGCTAATGGCTGTTTTCATACCTGAGGAATCTGTTGCATATCAAATGATACGCAAGGGGGAATGGCTGGAAACTAAAACAGCGTAGGTTTAGATTGAATATTAGGAATATTTAGATTGAATCTTAGAAACTTCACTGTGAGGATGCTGAGGCGCTGGTGCAGATTGCCTGGAGAAGCTGTGGGTGTCCCACCCCTGGAAGTGGTCAAGGCCAGGCTGGATGGGGCTTTGAGCAATCTGGTCTAGTGAAAGGTGTCCCTGCTCATGACAGAGGAATTGGACCACAATGATTTTTAATGTCCTTTCCAGAGCAAGCCATTCTATGTTCAGTTTGGGCCCTAAGCAACCATGGTGTTTTATACTTGCAGCCACATGGCTTTCAGTCATTTAATACGGATATACACAACAGCAACCTTACTGAGTTACGCTGTCTCCATGTGCCGCTGAGGTGTTGGGCTTTCAAAATTGTACCCTTTTGGTTACTGAGCTTCATTTTCCTGCAGAGAGGCAAACTGATTTTCTAGCCTTCTGATTAGAACATACTTCTGTGAAACTGGAAATGGGCTCTGAAGTGTAGGCAGCAAGTAGTACTGTTACAGCCATTAAGTATTAGATGTTCTGGGGATGCAAGCAAAAGGGTTTAAGATGTCTATCCTAGAGATTTAGAACCTCCTTTTCACTTTGGGCAGCTCATATGGCTTCTAAGGGACATTTGTGTACAACTCAATTCTTGCCATGGATAGGGACCATGAACAAGTAATTCGCAGCTGAGGATTTTGCTCAGGATCAGGCATTGCTCAACACGCAGTGTGACATCAAAGTACCTTTCAGCAACCCCTCTCTTGGGCTCAGCTTTTCCTGAAGCTTTTAATATGTGGAGGTAGTACTGTTGATAAAATATATATTTGGGGTGAACTGGTTTGTAGTGCAGGATGAGATGCTATTATTAAATATATATCTGGAATGGAGAAGTAGATTTTTTTAAAAATTTGAAGTTTGTCTATAGATGGCAGCAGAGAGGAACAATATTTATTGGAACCTCTAAATATGTTGACTATGCATTTTATAATTTATGCAACTGCAGCTGGTGGCTCTCCATTAATGCTGAAAATGTTGCATTTTACTGCATTTTACTGATGAATATAATTATTTTGATTTAAGGATTG
Source organism: Climacteris rufus (assembly GCA_013398175.1). Classification (NCBI taxonomy): domain Eukaryota; kingdom Metazoa; phylum Chordata; class Aves; order Passeriformes; family Climacteridae; genus Climacteris; species Climacteris rufus. The sequence goes on from VZRZ01003109.1 coordinate 271,223, forward strand.
TTTGGCATGACTGTTTATTTTGGAGGAAGGGTTTGAGCTTTTCTGAGCGAAGAAGGTGACTATAGACAGGGCAACACTGCGTTTGATCACTGCTGTGTATGTAATATAAAGATCCTCAGCTGACATAAGGATGTCATTGCTCCACTTGAGAATTTGCTCCAGAAAGCCTTTGCCTGGGGGATGTTGCTAGGAGGCTTGTGAAGAAACGTAGGATGTGAGGGAATATAAAAAACACTTGGGAAAAAGGAGATTAAAATGATAAATTAAGTAACACTTAAATTTTTCACCTAAGAACGGGATACATAAATAACATTGGTTTGGTTATAGTTCCTCACTAACTGTTGGTGTTGTATTAGGCTGGTCTTTCATGGGAGGATATTGATGCACTGGCAACGTAGGGATGCCTAGTTTATGCCGTAGAATAGTAGGTATAGGAAGTGAGAACATAAAAGAGCAACTGATATGTAGGTCAAATGGAAACTATTTCAGAGATCCTTTCATGAGCTCAGGTAGGGTAACACTATTTGGCAGAAAGACAGCTAATTCTGACAGCACCTTATAAACTTTGAAACAAACAGATCAAATGCTATTCTTAATTTAGCGTGCATTAGGAGAACTGCTTGATTTGAGCTTTTTGTTCACATTCTTTATTTTGCTTTCAGACGTTGGTGTATAGTTCAATAAGAGTTACTTCATATAAAAAAGTAGGAGTAAAGCATATATATCAAAACGTCTGTAGCATGTTTTCCATGGGAGACTTTTAAGATGACAGTGATGATCAAAGGAATGAGTGTTGAAAGTTGAAGTTAAACAATTAGATGTTCTTTTCTGCTCCAAATATACTGTCCAAAAGTTTCACAGGAGTAGACAAAATAACCTAAAAATAGTATTTTCTTTTCTTTTTAATGTTGCTTATATGGCAATAGGAGATGGGGCAGGCAGGTGCACTATAATGACAGCCCACCTACTTTTTTCTTCAAATCAGTATCCTTTGCTCTATGCTTTGCCACCCACATATATGCCTGATGGAATCATCATTGCTGTAAAAAGTTACAAGCTAAAATGGGATGGAAGAATGTTTTGATTTGTAGTTAAAAACATAAATATACTTTTGTTTCTTACCAAAATACCTGTGCTTTGTGGGATGTGTACAGCAGCTCACATATCTCAGTAAAGCTTTCATTGAAATTATATATAAACATCAGACAATTCATATAATGTTTTTATTATTTCTTCACAGTTACGGCTTCAGATTTGGGGTTTGTTCTTTTTTTTTGTTTGTTTGTTTGTTTTTTGTTTTTTTTTTGTATTGTCTCCTATTAGCTTTTTAGTCTGATTTCAAAATTTTCAGGGAATGGGCCTTTCCTTGGAAAGTTTTTCCATATTTCCCTAGAGCTCACTGCTTAAAGGTGCCTTTGTATGTTCCTTTCTTGTAATGACATTTATTTGTTATAGCCTTTTTCCTAGTCTGACAATGTCTTTTAATTTCTGCTTAGATTTGTTGTGTGTTTGTGGACATTTAAGTGCTACAGCTGTCATTAGTTAACAAACTTTTATTCCAGGATATGTGAAATACTTTCCTACTTCACAGTTGCATTGATCTTCTTTGAATTCCTTCTACTGTTTTGAGGTAGAACTGAAGTCTTTGTTCAAGGTAGGAGTCTGAGCTGCTGGCACTTTGGCAGTGCTTGTCTTTAGAATCCTTTTCATCTCACTCAATTACTTCCTTGTGCAGAACACTTTGGTAGGAAGGTAAATCAGAGAGCAAACACTCTTACAAGTATCTCTATTTTGGATTCCTTGGATGGTATGAAAGAATGCTGCAGCAGTAGGTGGAACTTGCAACTTTGAATTGAGAGGTGGGATAAATCAAATCTGCTAAATTGGGTCAGTTTGTCCATCCAGGTTAGCATTCTGCAAAGGGAGGTACTTTATAAGAGTAACAGCTTCCGCTCTATTCTGTCACTGCTCTAACTCTGCTTTCCCTGAGTGTTGCTTCAATAAGTTTATTCTGTTCTTCTAAATTGCCTTTTTTTATTTTATCAGATACAAGCTGTAGAAATTGTTAGCTGAAAGTTTCCTCTTCAGGATCCTTTGTGATTTTTCTTTGTCCTGTCTGCTCTGTTTAATCATGAACGAGATACTGACTTCTGAGTTTGCTTGGCCCGTGTTGCTGTACATCAACATACTTCAATTCCTGTGCAACCACATATGTGGGGGTTTTATTTATTCTCATCACTTGCACAATGAGAAGGATATCAACATAAATGTGCTGAAAGAACTGTTCTTTGATCTGTCCTTAAAACTCTCCTATGTTGTCACATCTGCAGAACTTGGTGAGAATTGAGGTTATCAATGTATTTCTACCACTGTGAAGGTTTATTGACAGCAAGTCTGCACTTTATGCTGCCCAGTTTGTTTGCATCTGCCTGTTCTTAGTATCAAGATGTCAGGTCTTTGGGAGAGCTGGAGACCAGCTTTTGAGTAGAGTGTCATGAAAAGATCATTCCTGGATTAGGGTTATTAGCTGCTATAGAGTTTTAGAGTAAGTATATTATTAGATATTTTACATAATAATATAGAATTATAAGTATTCTATATAACATTTTTCCTTCTTTTTCTGATAGCAATACATGTATAATCCTTATTTATTATACCATAGAAAGAACAATGTTTTGTTTTATCTGTCTGTGCTTACCTACCTCAGATCTGCCCTCCATTTTCCCTCCTCCCCTGTTTTTTGTAGTGAGCTAGCACAATATTTCTTCAGTGAGAGCTTGGTCTCAGACGAGGAGGGATAATAATCAACAATGCAGGGGAACAATAGCAGAATCCTTAGATAGATTGTAGACTCAAGTCTACAATCAGAATTGCTGACAACTTAATCTTTTTCTTTTTTTTCAAGTATGGTATAAGACTTTTTATGCAAACCAGTGAACATGATGTGCTATTGAAGATGCTATTATATTAAAATATTACTCAGTAGAAGACAACTTTATTTTTTCAGTTTTCTACTTGTCATTTTTATGACAGTGTAAAATAATATGCACTGCTAATACTCTGATTTATTTCAGTGGCTGTTTAGATATTGCAGGCTACTGAAGATTTTCTCACAGGGCTAACAGATGTCATGCAAAATGTAAAGGGGTCTCAAGCCAAGGGAAGCCAGCTGGGATACTTGAGGTTGTCTAAAATGGTACTAGACACCTCTCTGTAAACAACCAAATTCCATTCACAATGTCCAAGAGAAAATTTGTGTGTATCGTAGCATGGGGAAAACGAACATGCTAGGGGATTACTCTTGAATAATTTTATTGTTATTAAGGTCAGTTTTATGAAAACAGAATTCAGCCAGGTATGATTAATTTCTTTTGACTGTTTTACTGTCTGAGATATTTTCATAATAACATTAGCATCTTTAGAATGACAGATAAAGTCATGCTGAGAATTATGATTTTGAGGACATAGGCCTTAGGACCAAATAAACTAAACCCATCAGATTTTGTGTGAAGACTTCGGTCTATAACAAAAAACATGTGAGGACATGATTCTGTCTGTATCTGTGTGTGTATACACATAAATGCAGAAAATATAGTAACAACTTTGTACCTAAGTTGTTATTCAACTAACTCTTCACACCTACGGAGTCACTCAGTACTTTTCTGTCCTATTGCTTTCTTCTAGAAGACTGGGAGTTTTGTGTGTTCTTGAGCCAAGACTGAAAGCTTCAAACAAAAGAAGTCTTGAACTTTGGTTGTGTATAAATACAGATCTGATTGATTCTCACACGTAATTTATCTTCATGGTAAACCCCAGTAACTGTAGCTCAGAACACTGTCGGACACTTTTGAAATATAAATACAAGTTCTGCAGCTGTATTCTGGCTTTACCTTGTAGGCACATAAGAAGTCTCTAGTTAAAAGGTTGCAAAAATGAGGCTCGTGTTTCTCATGCTTTTGTTTTCCTTTCAGTATCTCACAATTTCAGTAATTAAACTGATAACTTGCTGTATATATCATGTACAATGTTCTGGCTCTGAATGTTCATATTCTCTAAAAAATAGAGGATGACAGTCTTTTCTGCACAATTTTGTGAACAGAATAAATAACATTCTTCTCAAACTTCGTTGCAATAAGTATTCCAGTAGATAATTTACATATTTCTAGAGTGTAAATGCATATATAAGAAGTGTGGATCACAAATACCAAAACTGGTGTTTTATCTGTATTCTATTAATTCCCTTGAAGAAAGGTCAGATAAGATGGCAGTATAAGTGGTATATGGGTTCTCAATCAGAACTCTCACTTTTGGAAATCAGTAAACAGGCTATCAAGCACTAGACCAATGGAAAATCAACACCTGGAAAATGTATCAATTTGCTGTCCAACTCTTCTCTGAAAACTCTGCAGAATATGAGATGGCATTTAGTCCTTTAGGAGTATGTAAAAGTCCTGTTGCTTTAAATAAAAATGTTTTTATAACATTCAGGTTTACTTCAGCAAGTGCAATGATTTGCTAATTTTTAACTTCTGTGTACAGTAATTAGATATTAGAAGCACAAGAAATAATGACAACACTTTTCACTCTCAGATATGGGAGCAGGACCAGCTTCTGTCTTTATTAGTTCATATCATCTTATCAGACAAGCTCCATATCTTCAGGGGTTTAGCATTAAAAACCTAATGTGGCCCTAGCCATTCTTTCTTTTAACCTTTCAGAGACAAATATCCTCTTTTCAGGCACTGAATGAACAGAATACAGAATTAAAGTGTAATCAAAGCGTCATTGTACGTGACAAGTTAATGCCAAAATGTCAACAGATTTAAAGATGTATTACAAGTCTAAATGAAGTCTAAAGTAGTCCAACATGATAGTCCTGCAGTGACAGAAATGTTTGTCATTACCTCAGTTGTCAATTGTCGCAATGGCACAATAAGGACACGGCAACACAGCTTGGTCCGTAGCAGAGCAGGGAGTGAGCCCCGTTTATTGTTCTGTTCCCTTTTTACAAGGTAGGAACCCAGGCAGATGATTCGCTAGGGTCCAAGCAGCTCCCGGGATGGTTGCCTGGGTTCTACACCACCCAAGTCAAGACATATCATGTCTAGACCCACAACAGCTGTGGAAAACAACAGGTGCTTATCTTACTGTTTTTCATACCTTCCATGGGAAAGCAGGACTTTCTCACAAGCAGCCCTGGGCGGCAAGCTCCGGGCCGCTACAGGCAATATTTGCAGCTCTTTCACTGAAATCAAAGGAAATCATACCAGAACATTTAATGCACTTAGGTTATAGAACAGTGACCTGCTCCCCTGCTGAGAAACAATATTTCATGTAAGAAAAGCATAGTGAATTCTGCTGGGTGTTTGAATCCATTTTAAACAGATTGTCAGTAGTACTCCTACAAACAGTAACATTCCCTCTTTACATCTGTGTAACTCAACAGTGTGAAACAATTGAATACATTTTGTGAAAATGAAAGGAAAAATCTGTTCTTTCTAGAGTTCTGTCTTTTCTCGTGCTTTAGGAGCTGGCAGTGGCTATGTTGATTTTCAATCTAAGAAAAACATTGCAAAAATGCAAAAAGATATTATATATCTTTTATTGTTTTCCATATTATGACTTTCTGGCTACCTGGCTGAAAATTTGCAGTCAGAGTAGTAATATCACAAGGTCCAGTTGTTAAACCAATAGCAGTGCTCTTAGTAATATATGTTCCTATTTTTAAATTCAAAAATTGAAAGCTGTAAATCCTATTGAAGTGCTTTTTATAAACAGAATTAAATTTGAGTAAGGGTTTGCCTCTTGCATTAATGCCAGTGACACATAAGCTTAATGTATCTGCTGGCCTATTTTTGAAGGGAAGAGTCTCTAAGGGTAAGACACTGACGTGATAGAAGAGGTAAATGACTGCTGTGATTACTGGAAGAATGACTTCTCCTTCAGAGCAAGTGACTGCAAAGCAGGAGAGCCCCATTAGTCAGTCAGATAACCAGCCTCAGATTTAAACCAGAGAAGCAAAGCAAACAAAGGCATCACGCAGGATGCATTAAATTTTAATTAACATTTTATATTTGAGTTCAGGAATTGTTTATGCAGTCCTTAAGAGGAACATTTTCTTTTGGAATGTAATCAAAAGTCAGCAAGCATTTTTGTGAGGGATTTTGCCTTGTTATATACTAAACCTGCTTTCTGCACTCTTTGAAGTGCTGTGCTATTTTTGTGTGAATAACTAGAGACTGCTGCATGGCTTTGGTGAGCATGGCCCCTGTCCTGGGAGTTGCAGACTGACATGTGCTGTGAACCAGATGCATGCACAAAAGGAGAATACAGCTTGTCTTTTTTCACCTCAGATTCCTGAGTGCACTTTGTACAGAATTAATTCATCAGTGGGAGGGAAAGTGCCATTTGTCTGCTCAAATTTATGGTGGATCTATGGGGACTGAGCCACAGGACTAGGGGATTTGGGCCTGGATTTATGCCAGCAGCAGGGAAAAACAGGAGGAGTATAATCTCCATTGTTAGCATCCATTTTATGCTGGGGTCCTTTTAGGTCTGATGGAGTACACTGGAGTGCAGTGAAAAATACCAGTTCCACACCGGAGAAATCTGGTCTGGTATCTCTTAAAACAACTTTCATCAGGTATTAATGCAGCTAATATGTTGAGTTATTGAGTAGAAGAGTTTAATTTATATTCAAAAGTTCATACATTCAGCAAAATACATCACTCTGCTTACTGTTTTGAACATCCTAACTTCAATTAATCTATCTAAGCAATATTCTATTATTAGTTGTTTTATTTTACCTACTGGCTGTCCTTTTTGTTGATGCACTTATAAAGAGGTGATGTTCTGATTAAAAGGTTTAACTGCATTTGCAAACAGTGCAGGGTTTTCTTTACTTCCAATGGTGCACTATTTAATTATGTTAAAATGCAATTGCCCTAAATACTGCTTTATAAAATACTATTTCTCTCCTCTGACCTTGTTTCCTTTCCTTGTGTGCTGACAGATTTCATGTTCTTAACTCTCTACGTCAAACTGCAGACAACATCCTGGTTCCAGCTAATAAGAATAAAGTATTGGTGAATAAATAGTACTTCTTTAGAGAGAACATTAAAATCCTTCTGCTAGCATTTACCTTTGTCAGCCTGCCTACACCATACAGAATTCGATGTTTTTCTCCTGACTTTTTAAAAAGACAGATTTGTGCAGTAGCACCAGAGACTTTGTAAGGGGCTTTTCCTGACGAAAAGGTTTTTGTGATTATGCACAGAATGTACAACTGCATTAAACAGGGCAGTGTCAGACCATTCAAAAACTATCACAGTGTTGGAATATCTTTCAATAACTGATAGGTTGTGGGGTACAATGAGCACAGATTCTTTCCTATATGGTCAAAATTACTGAATCGTAGAAAAATTAGGCTGAATGAAACGTTAGTTTTTACTGAAGTCTGTAGCACTTGCTGAGTTTACAATGGCAGATTTTTTTTGTCTATAATATTTTGTAATCAGAATTCATAACTGTGTACACCGAAAGTGTATAATATGCTGTAATCTCATTGCGTTTGCAAGGTAATCACTGTTCTTTATAGAATTTGTGGCCAGAGTTTGGCTTATTTGTTCTGATGTCCTGTGTAAAATATCTCAGAAATGGTTCTGTCATAATTCATTCTGGCTTAGGGCAGAAGGATGGACTAGACCTATATGAGTAAATCCATAGCCCACAGACCTTGGTGATATCCTAAACAAGAGATGGTGGCCTCATCATGTGTAAAGTATTGCAGTTGAAAAAAGCAAAATAAACCTCATACAACTACATTTTTATGTGAGTTAGCAGCTGTATGTCATTGACTTTTGACAGACTAAGTAAGGAATTAGGCCATATTATTATAATTTTTTATGGATATTTTAAATGAAGATGATGAATATGGTAACATTTTAATTAGTACAACTTTGGTTGCCTAAATGCTAAACATTTATAGCATGCCTTCCCACCAAGAAAAAGTGTACAACATTTTCCAAAGATTTTTCTTCCTGAAGCACTATCTGGTCCTTGGATATTAAAAAGAGTTTGTAAGCAGTGTACTAGATGAACTCTCTTTATTCCTTCCAATACTACCCCACCCAAAAAAAAAGGAAAGGTCTGAAAATATGCACTAAAAACACACTGTAGAAAGAACACAATATTTTATCTGAGAATCTGATATCTGAATTTTTGGGTTCCAGCTAAGGTTCTGCTTTGTGAGTAACTCCAGCTAAATCACTCAGTATCTTCATTTATCCCTTGATTCACACATAGCTAAGAATCCCATCCAGCTCCTACAGTGTCTTACCAGTGTAGCAAGGCTCTGTTATGCCAAAGTAATTGAAGCTTCTTTATTGAACTATACTGTATGTGTAAAACAATAATGATAAAAACATTTAATGCCAGGGTAGCAGGCAAGTTTTTATTGAGTCCCTCTGTTAAGGTCATAAAGTTTGCACTAATCTGTCAAGTCAAGAGAGAGTATCTTCCCTGATCAAAGAGTTTGGTGGAGCACATAGGAAATGTCACGAAAGTAGAGCAGCCATAATTTGCCTTGCACCGGTATTATTCTGTAATCTTTGTGAACCCCTATAAATATACTTTTTGTTCTTTCATGCTGCTAGTGAATTTACAGTTGAAGTTACTTTTAAATAGTGTTCTTCATTCCACCATTACACTTGCTATGTTAGAAGTTATTTACTATTCCATGACATTTCAGGGGTGACCTAATTGCAGGCTTCCTATATCTGAAGGGAGCCTAGAAGAAAGATGGAGAAACACTTTTTACAAGACCATGTTGTGACAGGGCAGGGGGCAATGGCTTCAAACTGATAGAGTGGAGGTTTAGATTGAATATTAGGAAAAGAGTCTTTCCTGTGAGGGTGATGAGGTACTGGCAGAGGTTGCCCACAGAAATTGTGGCTGCCCCATCCCTGGAAGACCAGATTGGATGAGGCTCTGAGCTACCTGGTCTAGTGGCAGGGTGTCCTTACCTATGGCAAGGGGTTGGAATGAGATGATCTCTAATGTCCCTACCAACCTAAACCATTCTATGATTCTATGAAAAGCAGGATTACAGAAATGTCTTATAGCATTATTATAGTAGAAGAATATTCCAACCTTTATGAAAAATTGCAATGATGAAGTCACACTTATGAAAAGGAAAAACAAATAAACAAAAACCTTCAAAACTGATTGAACACTTCAACCACATTTTTCCCCTAACATAAAAAATCAACAGAGAGAGGTTAATCCCTTTGTAGCAGTAGTGACAGTGAAATCGGCTGCTACGTTGAAATGGCAATTGCAAAGGAATTAAGCCTCGTGGATTAGAATACTGCAAATTATGTTTTCAGGTTTGTTTTTTTTTTTGAGTGAACTGAATAGATGCACTCAAGTACATTTATAATAAACAAGCAAAGAAAAAACCCTACCATCTGTCTATAAAAGCAGAATTTCAAATTAAGCTTTTACAATTCAACATAAAACCTTTGTGTTTGACTGACTTCATTATTGCCAAATTTTGGGTTGGGATTTTCACTGTAAACAACTTTCTTGTGACTTTTCTATTGCCTCAAATAATCTGATGTGAAAAAATTCATGACCTAATTCTGTGTAATATTGTATCTGTGTTTCAGTCCATTATCAAATTAATGTAATATACAGTCTTGAATCAAAAAGTTACATTTTTTCCTATGCAGTTGCAACATCTTACATTCCAGATCTTAATATTCTTTCCAATACTCACTTGGATAAAATTCTGACTGGATTCATTTGGAAGTTCTTATTTCCTAATCCACTCTTAACACTTTAAGACTTCAAGTCAGGGACTTGTCTATTCTTCAGGAGTCTAGTGCTGCACTTGGGTGTGTTGAAAATGTACTGCAAAGCATACAGCTGAAAGCAGAAGCAAAGTGTCTGGGGAGTAGAAAACAGTTAATGTTTAGATTAGAAGTCAAAATAGCAGCACTGTGTTTTCAAACAGAAGTTGTCTCATTCCCTTCTCCTTGCTGTCCCTTCCCAATCATGGGATAACCTGTCTGTCACATCAGATCTTGTGCCACTTTGATTGCATGGTGAACCCATTCAATTTGCCAACTCAGCAAGAAAACACACACACACTTCTACTATGTGGGCATTCTGTCATTTCAGTGAATGTAATATTCTTTCCCATGCAGTTTAGTCGTTGCTAAAGCAGATGTAAAGTAAGTGATGGGACTACTTGAGAATTGGTGGGGTTTTGGACTCACCTTTTTGATGGTGGTGAGATGTTGGCTTGACTGAAGTTGTAGCATTAAAATGCCATTTTGTAGCTTTTGTAGTGCTGGTATATTTTAATTCTAAAACCTAAAAATGTGTATCCAAGAAAATATACATTAAATTTTCCTCATTTCATTCAAAGATTTGAAAGTGTGGGGTATCTTGTGTGAGTCAATAAAATTGTATGTTCAGTTCTAGTCCTCTGGTTCAAAGATTTGAGAAAACAACAAGCTCTGGACACATTCCAATTGGGGACTGATAAATCCTCGCTTAATTGAGCGTCAACCATATGGTGCAGTTCAAAGGTCTAAGGAAAAATGTGCTGCTGATGCTTAATTTTTAAGCTTTGCAATACTGTGCTTGCTATGGGAGAAACAGTATTTCTTTTTCTGCCACTTTCTGTTCATGTGTCAACCTGGCTCTTCTCAGAAAAAACTAGTCTTAATGCGTTAAATAAATACAAGCTTCAGCAAGCTTATCCAAATCGTGTACTTGGAGGCAAATGAAGAGATTTAACAAATATATAGTAACAATTCTCCAAAAGACACCAAATTTTAATCATAATGGTTTTAAAATATTTTGTTTTGAAATATTTTGTTTTTCTCAGAATGTCATACCTACCTTTGTGGAAGTAATGTTAGAACGTCCTGTGAAAATGGTAGCTTGATGCCTAAATAGCAGTCATTATTCATAGGAATATTATGTGGAGATTGTTGTCTCCAGTAAGGTATTTTAGGTATTTTCACTGAAGTTATTCAGGTACCTTTGATAATAGTATAGTAAAATTCCCTACTTAGCCATCGTGGCTAAGCTGAGTAACTTTTAGTACCTTTTTTTCCCTTCTACATTCAGCTTTTTGCTAGGAAATTAATTCCACTCATGCTCATTGAGATGCATTAATTTAGAATTAAATGTGCTATTCAAATCTGATTAGAACAGGCCTTGAAGAATTTAGAGAGCTTTTCCTATTCACTGGTAAATATCCACCTTGCAGAATACTCACCTTGCAGTAATCTGGTCACATAATAGCCCAACTCAATGGTCAAAACTCTCCAGTTTCTGTTGTTTAGTAGGGGCATCTTTGTTCCCTGAACTAGAGGCCTTAGAGTGAGATACATTTTTGCATGTGTAGACTGCACTTTGTTGCTGCAGGATTATTCTTCATTGAATAATGAAAGCACTCTTTGAAGTCATGCTTTAAAAAGATGCATTTATGATCTGTATAAGATTCAGACATTAAAAATAGAAGATGGTGTTTCATACAAGATAGTAGGCAGTGGAGAATAGCTGCTACAGGCTGCAAGGGCATGATGCTGTCAGTCCATCTGCAGGCAAACCCTCATTCTGGAAATCTGGAAATCTGTCTTTGTAGTACACAGGTGTGTTTTTATGGCCATACTTTCAGCCTGTCAACATGGAAATCCAAGTTTCATAATTCACAGTTTGGTACTTTGCTTCAGGAATTAGAAAGTGGATCTTTACTATAAACAAAGTTAGGGAAATGGAGTGTAAGTGATGGCTCAAAAGTTGCCTTGTAAAACAACTGTTGTAGTAAAACAAAACTAAGGCTTGCACCTATCCACCAACACCAGCAGCAGGGTGTTGACATGGCAAAAATTCTTTGTTTTGTGAATTGTACCATAGAATGAATAAGAAATAACATTTCAATTTTTGCATAAAGCAAAGTAGGAAAGGCACAAATGTAGAACATTTGTGCTGCCTAACTCAACTTAGTAATGTTGCTATAAAAACAAACCCACATTCCTAAGTGAGAGGAACACTTGTATGTGGTTTCAGTACTCCTGGAATAATTGCCATGTGATAGTTTGGATTCCTGCTCTGAAATCACATACCAGCCCAAAATCATGCATGGAATTTAAATGGCTGCCTAAAACAGTGATGTGAGCTTAGCTGAAAACTGACAGGTATTCCTGATCCAACTATGCCAGGGCAAGAGTGACTTTGATCTGTTCAAACCACACTCCAGATATCATTGCAGTGAGCTGCTTATCGGAACATCTAAAACTGTAAATGATTGTAGAAATTTGTTTTCTCCATGCTCCAGTTTTTAGAGAGTTTGTGCAGCCATACTCTGGACTGGTATTATTTTACCTATTTTTTCTTATCCTTTGAGATTTTAATGTTTCTCTCAAGAATTCCTGTTCCTGGCTCTGCTCTTCCAAAGCACCTGCAGGGCTTCAAATTTAGTTTCCAGTAAGCAGATTACATGAATGAGAGTTCCCATTCAGCAGTATGAATGGTATACACCACCTCTCCTCTTTTCTACAGGTGACACAGGCAGACAGAGATTTGCCTACAAAGCTCAGCAGTTGGCTTTCTGTTCATCACTCTGGGGTTCTTATTTGAGCCTTATTTTCTACACTTTTAATTTACTCTGGGAACCCAAATATTTGTTCGTTTTCTTTGTCAGTGTGATTTCAAATATTCTTTCTTCCTCTAATGTTCTTTGCTACTGTCAGTGCTTCTGTGTGTATCATACTCTTCTCCTGGGCAATTTGTAAATTTTGAATGTGATTTCAGGCAGTGGTTTTGCTTTTTGATGTTTGGCTTAACTTGAAGTGCACATTTAACTTCGTCCCTTTTCAGCTAAGCAGTTAAGTTTGTATTTGAATTTAGGTGCATAGTTAATGCACCTAAGCAAAGCATTTTCATAAAATATTACAATGGTCTGGATTAGCAAGGACCTTAAAGATGCTCTAGTTTCAACCCCCTGCTGTGAACAGGGATACCTTCCACTAGAGCAGGTTGCTCAGACTTTGTGGTTTGTTAATGTGCCTCATTGTGGCTTTAGTTTGGAGCCCTTATTTTTGTGTGGTGTTCACCTAAGGTCCCCATTCTTGGTCGAATTGGTTGCTACACCACCACATCTGGGTTTTCAGAACCTATGCATCTCAAAAATCTAATTTTTTGTTCACTTAATTTTTTAATAATATGCGCAACAGATGATAGAAATCTGAGTAAGACTTTCGAGTTTTGTAAAACCCTTCTATTGTTAGGCAGAACATAATGTTAAAAAAAAGTTATTTGCATAATATTATATGTAAACTTTCTAAGAGTGAGATGTACCTACAGGTCTCTTTCTGTTTCTGTGGTTGTTTATGAATGATTGATGGACAAAAGTGTTGTCTCACACAGTAGAGCTGCTCAGTGAGCCACTGTTGAATGAATATTCATTAGGAATGGATATGCTGCCACATCTCAAGGTGGTCAGATAGCTGACACTTTATTAAATAAATAGAATAACATAGATTTATATTCTTGTGCAATGAATGCAGCCATTATTACAAACTAAATAATGGTTTACCACTGCTGTTTTTCTATGTGATGCCAAGGAAAAAATGCCCTGTGAAAATTAACATTGAAGTTGTATAATACCTTGCAGTAAGCACAAGGTAAAAATATTAAAATACAGGATCTTCCTTTTGCTTTGAGCCTGAGCAGGGAATGAGATTATATTCATGGTTGTTAGGATTTTGCAGTTATTTTTGTAATTGTGCTGGATATGGTGTGGTGACACTTCTAAACAGAAAAATGACTGAACACTGGCTTTAAGGTCACCATCATTTGTGTATTATGCATTCACTGAATTAATATCTTCTCTCTATTGTTTTGGCAAAAGGCTTTGTGAAGGTAAAGCCCTACTAATTTTCACCATTCTGAATTGAATCCTTAGCCAAAAGAATAGTCTCAGCATCTGTACTTTGGTTGACTGTGGATTCTTAAATATAAACTTACACTCCTTTCATAAATGGAAGAGGATAGAATGTGTAAGAAAGCTATTGTGGATGGAAATCATGTCAAGTATCTATTTTGAATGGGACTTTAAGAAGGTTTAGCTGGATTAGGCACAGGCAAAAAGCTTCTTTGTTGATTCTTCAGGCTTTCAGAGTGGCTTTATTTTTCTGGCATTAATGTTTATTTGTTCTGTGCAGGATAAATGTGTCTCAAGTGCCTGACAGTTCTCTCTCAGTTCATGATAAATTGAGTTTCCATGGCTGATCATGGCTGTTAGTGAAATGTATATTCATGTTACCCTGTTTGATAAAGAGCAGTGAAGCACAAGCGTCTCCTGAAGAGAAGCCTCCATTTACAGTGAGAAGTAAATTATTTCTGCCTGAGCTGCAGGGGCATTTTCAAGCCCTGCTAATTCCACATTCAATTCTGTGTAGGATGCAGAAGGAATTAATGTCACTAGGGTAACCTGCTGCCTAGTTGCCAAAGAAGTTACTACTTTCTTCAAATAATTTAAAGAAAATTCATGGTAGTGTAGCTTGCTCACTATCTGCTGCATTTGCTTACTAAGTGCTTCTACATGGTAATTGTTGCTGTTGTAGGTAAGCATTAAGGTTCCTAAAGAGATAATTTGAAGATTTTAGTCAAATTATTGACTAAAAGTGTAATTCAAATAACCATTGGCATTGTCTAGAGAGGCGTAAATGAACACGAAGAGGGGCACCAGATAAATATTCTGACATTTGAGTCCTAGTTATATTAGTCATGTGGTAGTTCTGTGCCACCTGCTTGAGCCTTTTCTGCTCTCCCTTCCCTAGCTAAAACCAAGAATTGCTCCACTACTGTCAGTACAGATCTTTAAGCTCTCTGGGGTTCTGATACAGATTCGTGATCCTCTTTTCAGCCTCACTAATGTCTTGATGCCTTCACAATCTTTATGTCATTTGTCTCATGATGTTGGACTATTTCCCCACAGACTCCATGTATTTGCTTCAGCAAGAATATTGCAAAAGAACAATGCATTCATTTTCTTCAGTTATGGAAGCTTCCTGATTTCACAAAAGCATTGATCCACTGATACTACCTCACTGCAGCCTAGCACAGGCTTTCTCTGCGGATTTGACTGACACATTTATAAGTCAAATACCAAGACCATGAACATGTGTTTTACAAGTGACATTTCAGTAAGATTTTTTGATGCAGCGTGTATGGGTCTAATCCTATATTACTTTCCTGAAGGTAGAGTTCTAAAGTTAAATCTCTGCAAGTACCAACAGAAACTGACAATTACTTTTATCAACATGATTTTAACTCCAATTCAGTGATCTTTACGCACATTTCAGAAACTATCTTGAAGCATTAGGAACTGCACCAGATTTAATTTCTTTACTCAAGAATTATTTCAATAATTTCATAAATTGCTATTGATAGGAGATTGCTTTATTTGCTCTCTACATTAATATTCCCCTAAGTCCAAGACCAGAAGGCCAACTCAGGTAAGTGCTCAAAGACATCCCTGGGAGTTTTGCCAGATTGGGGGCTCCAGATTTGTTGAGCCCTAACCAGATTAGCCCAGATGTCCTGGTGCAGTGGGTTTCTTCCCTGTATTCCAGAAGAGTGGAGAGCTCCTGTGGAGGCCCTTGAGTCTCTGGCTGGATAAATGCCTGCCCTGGCACCAAGACTACCAGATGGCAACAGCTCACGAGGACCCACGGACCAGCTGCAGGCGGCTGGAGCAGCAAACCCCAGGAATGCTTTCCATCACTGTGCTCTCCCCTCTCCCTGCTCAGGTTGTAGGGGTGTGTGGCCTCTTGTGGGGTGGACAACTCCACCCAGGGACCCTTTCATATTATCAAAAAACAAAAAACAAACAAAAAAAAAACAACCAAAAAAACCAGCCGGGGAGCTGCAGATGGTTTTCACTCTCATTAAGTCTTTTGTGCAGCACAAAAGAGGCGGGACAGGTCAGGGAATATCTCTTGCAGATTTTGGCACCTAGGGTGATTCTTTCCATTAATACTTTCACCTGCTGCACAGTAATCTGTTCACAAGTTATGTGAAAGGTTACATTTCCATCTCACATCAATGTTCTTGTAGTTGATCCTTTCAGCCTTTTCGTATTTGGCTTTTTAATAGTCATGGCTAAGAAGCTCTTATTTTGGGCATTCAACTTGGCCCATTGTCTTGTAAAGAACTGATTTTCTGGAAATCTGGATTCTGAAATCTCTGTATAATATAGAATAGTGTTCCTTGTCTTCTAACACTTTTAGCTGTGGTATAGGGAAGTTAGGCCTTCAAAAGGGCATTATTCTTCATACCCTGCTGCTGGTCGCAGGGTGCTAAATGATGACCTTCAGTAATGACTCACCAAGTCCTTCTTGCTTTGCTCTAAATGATAATGAAATGAAAGAGAAAGGAGATGGGAAATACTGGAATATTGCTTTATTTCTTTATGTATGGTTTACCAAAAAATTATATGTTGCTTTTTCTGTACTTGTCTCTTAAGTATTGGTGTGGGATAGAATTAACACTGCCAAGCAAAATGTACATTTTTAGTATGAATGTCTTATGAATTATGTAGATTATATGACCTCTTCTGTTAAGTTGCCAATGTCCAAAGTCAGAGCACCTGGAAATTTTATAGAGGGTGCATCCTTATGTCACAGCTTCTTGTCATATACAGAATTTTAAAAGCATTAATTAGAAATTTTGAATGTCTAATTTATCATTATGGTTAAAAGATTTCTATAGTTCATAGCATTTCACAGCTTCTTTGCTAAATAATTTTTGAGGATGACTGAAAATTGTTTTTTCTCCAGTAAAACACTTACCAAGAACATAACACAATTTTTTTTTTTTGAAACCTTTGTATTGTAGTACTACTTTAGCTATTTTTAGGACCTAATTTCCAGATGAGAGTAATATAATTTTTCCAAATTTCACCCAATAATAGCTTTGACTCAAATACTTTGTAACTTAACTTTGAAAAGATATTTGTTGGTCTGGTAAGCTATTGCCATGCGCTGCGCACTGCACATCTGTGTTACAGAATGTTAGAGAAGGCAGCAGAAACAAAGGAAAGGAAGGCAGCACCTGGGCAAAACCAATTGTATGTATGATGATGAGTTTCTGTTTCTTTCACAGTAACTTTTTGGCAATAGACAGATGAGATGTGTTGGGGAGGGCAGGTGGTGGTGGGATAGGAGAGCAACAGAGTTGTAAAAAGCAGAAAAGACATCTGTTTTCTCCAGAAAAGCGGACTGGTTTCC
The DNA here is from genome assembly GCA_013398175.1 of Climacteris rufus. Taxonomy (NCBI): domain Eukaryota; kingdom Metazoa; phylum Chordata; class Aves; order Passeriformes; family Climacteridae; genus Climacteris; species Climacteris rufus. The sequence continues at coordinate 288,535 of VZRZ01003109.1, forward strand.
TCTGGTTTTGTGTCTATTGAAGGTGTGCATGGCTCTGAAAAGTTAGCCTCTTGCTTGCTAGCATAGTGTCTGCTCGTGTGTGAGCACCCATGAAGATGGAAGTAGCAATTCCTCTGTGAAATCTCTGTGAAATGCTTTGCAGCTCTAGTGTGCACCCCCCCCGCCTTATTCAGCCAGAATTACATCTGAGGAAAATAGGAAAGAATCCTAAATTATACCAAAGAGACAGAAACTGTTAATAAATACCTGTGTGTGTAGCATCACATAAAAAGTGAATGTAACAGGAAAACATGCATAGAAGTCAACAGGTTTTAACTGCTAGGAAGCAGTAGTGCTGAATTTATACAAATAATTTAGATTTTACTATTGTGATTCCTGCCATTTATGTTTGGGGGGAAGTCAAGAGGATTCATATGAATTAACATTTTTGATTATTGGAATAGGGCACAAGATCATTCTCAATATCGATTTTGAGGGAGAGAAACACAAAACCCCAATGCATTCAATTTATGTACTTTTTTAATTTGACAGATGAGAAGTCTTAACTTAAAGTCTGCACTCATGTCACACTGTCAAAGGGCTTTAACAGCTTGCAAATCCACTGAGAATAATTCATTAGCTACCAGTTTTCATCTTCTCAGTTTCTCATCTTATCATCAAAAAAATAATGATAACCAAAACCAAAGCACAAATAATTAAAAATGTTATGAAACTCTTGGCATTGCACATCTCTTTTTTTTTTTTTTCTCTTTTCATCTTGTTTTAGAAAGTAAAATAGGTGTTATTATTGAAGCCAAGTTGAGGTACTGCTGAAAAGAGAGATGTGTGTAAAATGCCCAAATCACCACTAACCTATACATGATCATACCAATCTGGTCCTTTAATGTTCAATACAAACATCTATTGCAGTCACACATCAGAGTAGTACACTCTTGAGTATTAGGAATCAGGGAAAACTTGTGTAAGATGAATCAGTTTCACACTGACATTTGCACATTAAGTGTGTTCAAGCTACATCGTACTGATGTGCAAATATGTGTGCAAGTCACAGAAAAGAAACAAACCAAAGTTTTAAAGCTTCAGGTATGTGGAAGAGTGTCAATGACTTTTATAGCTTGACCTACTTTGGAATACAGCCGCATACCCTGGTATCTGGAGCAGTTTGTCTAGTACAGAAGGGCTGAAGAGCAAATTCTCTCCTTCTATTGAAGCACAAGACTAAAGTGCCATGGGCTTCAAAAAGCAAAAAGCATTTGAAGACCAGGGCTTTGAGAATGTGCTAGATTTACTTTGTATTTTGACATACATTAATGTAATATAGTTGCCATCTATTTATTCTGAAGAAACAGTGTCTACAGAAACCCCTGCAGTTTCCCATATATTGTTATCTATATATGTAAATTAGAAAACAGATGTGGAATACGAAGTAGTAAGGAATGATGTGCTTTCTGCTTGTGGGGAGATTTTGCCTTCATGTGACTTTAGAAAACAAAGCATGAAGTGTTGTCTCATAATAACTAGAACTTAGGTCATCTAAGAATAAGTCTTATGTGTCCACTTTTTTCTCTCATTGGCAGTACCATGTTTTTGATAGGCTGTGATTCTGCAGTGTTTCACCTCTTCCTCTAGATTACTGTATTTTGTACATATTAATGTATTTTAAGTTTTCATTTGATTTACTTTTTTTTTGTAACCACATTTTCCTATGAAAACACTCCTGAATTCATTGATAGACAAAGCATAAGTAAAATTGCCGAAAAAATAGGAAATGTTGGCACCTAAGTGCTTTGAAATAGACGGGTAATTGGCACGGAGGGACCGGTGACGGCTGCCTCATACTCACGCTGATGACACCGATAGCCGTCCGTGCAGATAACTGTGTGGGACTTAAAAAAAACCAAACCCGGTGTTTCAAAGCACCACCTCAGTGGCGCTTCCTCGTCAATAGCGGTAACAATGTAGCAGCCGCAGGAGCAATTCCCCTGCTCCGAACGAGGATCTCTTGCTCATCCGCCTCCCCGGTTTGCCCATTCGGGGTGCGGGCCGGGGCTCGCCGGGCGGATCTGGGTGCGGGCCGGGGTCCCCACAACGGGCTGGGAGCTGCACCCCGGCCCGGGCGGCCGCGGAGCCGCGGCCTGGGCGGAATCCCCGCAGTCCCTCCGCCGGCGGGGCGGCCGCATCCCCCTG